>JAJHJA010000076.1:0-560889 GCA_021202915.1 Heliconius himera
TTGGTCGTATTTTTAAATTCAAAACAATCAAAAATCCTTATAGAAATTACGATAATGTAATAAAAAATTATATTAGAAGATTACAGATTCAGAAAGTAACAAAAAATCATATTAGAAGTCATTATAATTGTCAGTCACTTCTGTTTATTAAATCAATAATCATGTAGTTTAAGCGGACGAAGCCGCGTGCGGGCCGCTAGTATTAAAGAATTTAATTATAGCTATAAATATAAATTTATTATTTAACTATTGGTGTCGATTTGAAAACATACATGTTAGATAATAATTCTTCAAAATCATTTGAAATCTTGTTATCTCACCTTGTAAAGAACAACGATTCCTAATACAAACAATCCGAATGGAATACGTAAATATTTAGGAAACCATAGTAAGCTTATGTAAAAAGGTATCAAAAATAATAATAATATTTTTCTTGCTGAGATTCAAGAGAAATCCTTATACTTGTATTCGTTATATTAAATTTAAATTGAAACAATATAAAAATATATATTGTTTAGAGTTTTCCGCTGGCAAGCTTTTTTATGCTACTTTTACTATACTTATAAATATATAGTCAACGCCAGTGGACGTTTGAATTAAAAATAGGAGCCGATAGATATAGAAAAATAAAGGTAAAAAATTGCATTACGAATGTAATCATATATTTTGCATATATATAAAAATAAACAGTTTAAATAAAAAAATATTTGTAAAAACAAAAACCCCGACTGCATAAAACTAAAAAGAAAATAAACAAGCCCAATAGTTTATTAGAATATAACAGTTGGGACCTCTTTAAATTATGCGGGGTTCCTGGTAAAGATTTTATTTATTGAAGAGTTATAGGTCCCGACTGTTGATCCTAATAAACTATTGGGCTTGTTTATTTTCTTTTTAGTTTTATGCAGTCGGGGTTTTTGTTTTTACAAATATTTTTTTATTTTTCACTTCTTTGTTAAAATTCACTATGGTAATGATAATCATAATATACCTTTTTGAAATCCTCGTATTAAGCTCTTGAATTTGATACCCATATTGTGGTATTAAAAACGAAAAAAAATTTTTTCACTAAGTCTAATTGCGTCCCACAGCCGCCATGATTGTTTTTTTTTAACGTCACCTATCTAAGAACATTTGGGCTATTAAAACGAATCTAACGATACCTCAATGAAGTAAATCCGTTCAGCGGTACTGGAGATACGAGGTAATAAAGAATATTACATACATACAAGATACGCGCGAAAAACATAACCCTTCCTTAGCAGTCGGGAATTAGAGAGATTTAAAATTTTACACTGGAAAGTATTGACTGGTACTGAATAAATCAATAAAAAAACCGATTTAAAGATGGACTCATCCAGTCCATCTCGCTTTAAACCGAGGATATCCCAGCGCATAAATCTGCAGGTATCTGTTTTTTTAATAAAACTTATTTTTAAAAATAAGTTTCATTAAAATAATGTATCATTTTTGTTAATGAAACCTACTTTATTTATAGTAGAATAGATTACACCACGATTGCCTAGAAGAATCGTGCCCCAATCATCTTTAATTAAATTTTTGGTAAAGCATTTTAAGTGTCTTAACTCACTCAACAACACATGTTTATGTGAATCCAACGTCATTTGAAAGAATAAGTCAGAGAGTGAGTGAAATAGTTGCCTCTGTTTTGATTACACTATGTTCTTTTACAATTCTTTCAGACACAAATGCCTTAAAAATTCTCAGTATAGACACCCACAGGTCCTTGCTAGTGTTCTAATCTCTATCTAATCTAATCTCTGTTGAGTATTTTAATATTTTTATTTGTTGACTGTTCTACAAATAAAAATTTGTAACATAATTCTATAAATAAAAACTATTAATAAAACATATTATTTTATTTATCTTTGACATTTTAAAGTGTTATTCTACACTTAGAAAAGAAACATATTTATTTATAAAACGTATAAAAATTAGAACATAGCAGGATTTGAACCCGCACCTCTTGGAAACCGTCCAAGCGCTCTGACCACTAAGCCATTCGTTCTAATCAACCCGCGCGGGTTCAAATCCTGCTACGTTAGACGGCAGACTAAGAGATGGCAACCATTGTATTTACGATTCCTTATATGATGACATTTCAAATGGTGTTGATGATGATGATGACGGACACGTCTGTGATCCTAAAGGTGATCCTAGTGATCCTAAAGGTGTTTCATTTTAGTCTTTCGAGATAAGGTATCCTAAAAAGATGACTGAAATGTTTAACACCACCCATTCTTTAGCTACGACATATATGCTATACATATACATACGAAATTTCCAAGTTTTACGACTCTGTATAACTCACTTAATGAAGTTACCTAAGAGTTTGTTAACACTCTACGGCCATTACAAACACAGCCTGTTAAACATTCATTATGTTTGTTTAACACTGACTCAGAGAGATAAATTATCTGTAACGGGCAATTATATGAATGTTGTGATACTTATTTTAGGTAATTAGTAAAGTGTAACTAGAACGTGTAAGAGGCCAGCCGCGGCGCAGGGGCACAAACTGTGACTGTAAACGCGACTAGTTGTAGGTTCGATCCCCATTCAAGGAAATGAATTTATTTATTTAAATTTATATTTCCATTTTTTCGATCTGGTGTCGAGACAAAGCGCAGCAGTAGAGTTCCGCCATTCAACACGCAATGCCTCCCAAATTCTTCAGTAAATGGGGAACGGGGTGTTTTAACACTAGATTCCCATCTACGGTCCCATAATTTCCTGATAAAAAATATATTTCTATATTTACTTAAAAAAGAAACATGGCCGTTTATATCTCAAATAAAAAGCATATTTTCCACTATAAAGGGAGTCAAAATTAATAGGGTACTTCCGGTTGACCTTGAATTATGAATCTTGGTAGCTACCATCTACAGGTAGTACTAGTTCAGGAAAAAATCAAAAAACTAAACAATCCTTAAAAATAATATCCTTAAAAAGGGGGCAAAATTTGGTATTAAAGCCGCTAGTTTAAGTGAGGTATCAAATGAAAGGGCTCTTTCTCAGTTAAGCCTGAATTTCAGAAACAGCTCAAGACCTCCAATTTGTTATGGAACCCACGGTGGGCGAGCCCGACTCGCCCTTGTCCGGATTTTTTTATGTCACTGGAACTTACGAATTTGCGACTATTTAAGGATTATAGAGCAGATATGACAATGGTCACTACTATTTCTTTCGTTAGTTAAAAATTGGACGTACAAATACAATTGTAAATTTGAAATTACTTTGTTAATTATTTCTATATATTATACATAAAACGGGTCACATATTTTAGGATATACACAGAAGACCTACTGTTATAACATTTCGTTCTTCCCTTCTCGTCCAGTATATATACGCTACGTGATCAGTATTTGAGTGTCATGTGCCAGATCATTATGTTTCACAAACGTATCACTTATCAGTATGTTTTTGTGCCAACTTCACAAAATACAGGATAACTTCTGGATGAATGATGATGTATATCAACTTCAGCTTGCCTCTTACCTCCACGCGATCTCGAGAAAAATGGTTTTTACAGACGGACAATGATGAGATCTTATAAGAGTTCCATTTTTACCCTTTGAGGAACCCTAAAAATATAGCATACATGAAGAAATGTCGATTTAAACCATTATTTTCGTTGTAAACGTAATTTCGCTAATAAAATGTTTAAAAATAGTCCCTATCATACTCATTCGACGAATAATATTGTTTAAAATGCCATATCCGTGTCATTATACATCAATTTATTACCAACAGAGCGCTCCTCGTCTGTTTTATTAAAAAATGTTGATTTATGCCTATTTTACATGTGGGACTTGCGTAAAAATGATCATTTGAAATTTTGAATGTTTATCGCGTTATTTTAAAATGATCGCTAATAAATTATAACCAATTGCTAGTATAATAAATGCTTATATAATTTAATATTACTATAATAAAAAATCAAGAATCTAAAAATAAATAAGAGCGGCAGCGGCAGCGGCACAAAGTGTGACTGTAAAACCGACTAGTTATGGGTTCGATCCCCACTCTAAGAGATGAAATATTTATTTAAATTTATATTTCCATTTCTTCGCTCTGGTGATGAGGCAAAGCGCGGCGTTGAGTTCTGCCACTCAACACGCAATGCCTCCAGAACTCGGCAGAAAGTGGGGAACGGAGTGTCTTAACACTAGGTTCCCTCTGCATACCGTGCTGTGTGCAGGATACAGCGTGAAGCTGATAAATGTATTAAATATTTCTACAAGGTTAGCAGGTGTCTGTTGTCTATTTTGAGTATATATTAAATATATTTTAAAACAATAAAATGTGAGAATAGAGTAATTTAATGAATACTAGCTAGCTATACACCAGGCCGTGTAGTCCCCGCGCTTCGCACTTGAAGAAATGAAATACTTAATATTTTAATTTCTGGTGTGAAGACAAAACCCGGCGTTGGGACCACCAATGCTTGCAATGTTTCCAGAATTCGGCAGGAGAGTGAGAGGCAGAGTGTCTTAACACTAGGTTCCCTCATCTTACCCAGCTACATGCAGGATACAGCCTGCAGCTGAAAAAAATATACCTATACAGTATGTGTTGTTTAGCTTCAAGCCGTTTCCCGCATAGCGGAAAGGCAGAGAGAGAAAGAGAGAGAGAGTATTGCTAAGTCCTATACAATTATATAGTAAACGCATTATAATTAAATTCTAGGCATTAATAATATAATGGTAAAAAAATAACATTAGCAGTATAAATATAGGGGCAATTAACGGCTGTAATTCTACTTTGTGCAAGCAGCAATGGCCGCACCCGCACCGTCCCTGCTGTTTTCTACAGTAAACATTAGCTTTTTTTCAATAAAAATGATATTAGATTACTATTTTGCATCCATTATTAATTACTTCTTCGTGAGTTGTTAATTTTTCATTGTGTTTGAAATGTAATTTTATACTAAGAATATTTAAATTTACTAGAGTACCAATTATTGACGCATAAAGTAGGTATCCTGTACTCTGTCAAGCACATGATAGTTTGTGTTATAAATATTTTTTATATTTAAATTAATACTATTTTAAAGTATATAAAATATATATGCATTTTGCACTCATCTTTATATAAACTAAAACTGTGCCAAATTTCACACTGCCGCCCTCTCCGTTATCTTTACGTCCGCAAAATTTTCGTAAAAAGGGGTACAAAGTTTTTGCTTCACTTTCCAATATATATTTTTTCCAATATATAGAGAATGTAGATTTCAGCAATGCTATAATACTTATTTAGCCAACATCATAAATTTGCAAAATAAAGAATATTAATGATGTTATTATTTCTTTTAAATGATAAAATCGATGATTATTTATAAGTAAGTCATATTCATCGAAAACTATAAAATAAAAACATTATAAATTATATTTATAACAATAATTGTTATAATAATTGTAATTCGTTTTTTAAAATTAGTAATATTTCTTCTACACATTTTATTTATGGTATATATAGATCGTTAGATGTAGCTCCAAGCGATTCGCGCATGACAGGCTGAGCAAAGATGATTTAGTATTGAGATATACCTACATTCCGTTCCACACTCTCGTTCTAATTTTCGAGACAACTTGTAGATGGTGGAACTCAACGTCTTCGTATAATCATTCTTTTTAGCGGGGATTGAGCTCACAGCCATCGCACGCACGTTCCCGGCTGTAACACGGCCTCGCTGTACCAACGGCCTCAAGAATAGTATATAGTTGTTGGGTGCAACACTGTATCTTAAAATATGCATAAACTTGATAACAGATGGATAGCACTTTCTTTCTACTTGTCCCTATTGTGAATAAGTAATGTAAAAGCAAAAAAATGTATACTCTACAATAATTTTACTATTAGCTATATTTTCATAGTCAAACATGCTTAGGAAGGAAACTTTTAAAAGCCAATTCGTGCACACGAGATGTTTTTTTATAAAATTCTCAACGTAAACATTCCCACACGATACCAGGCGGAGGCCGTAAATACAACGTACCTACATAATTGATAAATGGCAGTTTCATGTATACCAGCATTTTAATTTAGTAAACAGGTCTTAGAAATAAGATGAGGCCATTGTTGCGCAATGAGATAGAGTCCGACTTTACGCAGTTGTTGTGGGTTCGAACTCCTCTCGGCAGAATTAGGGCGAAAAGTGGATAACGTAGTGTCTTGACTTAGGTGCTCTTCGCCTGCTCAGATATAGGCGAGAATATATGTGAAGCTGAAAAAAAGAAATTGATTAATATATATTTTTTCCAGTTGTAATTTAATATATTTAAATATAATAAATACGTACGTACATAATGTACTTATTTGCTTATATTCTTTCCATTTAGTATGAGGAGAAATATCAAACAGTCTGAGAACATTATAGTTATTTTACACTTTTCATGGTAAAGTTAAATTTTAGTTTGTTTTAAATAATCAATAACAATCAAGTTTAGGAAAATCATTAAAATATTTTTTTTTCGTATAAGGTATATTAAATTGTACCACCTAAAGCTGCCGCTTCAAAGATCCCTAGCCCCCCAATCGATGGAAATAGAAAGTTTATGAAGACATGAAAATGTAAACATACTTATATAAAAACCTTCTTTTATTCTGTTAGTAGGAATTGATAATTTTTTTAACAGCTAATAATAATAATATAATAAGTACTTGACGTAACTGAATGTTTGTGTAACTCATCTCAGGCTATGTTTTAACTAAACATAAGTTTTTGTTATTTACAAGAACGGAATTCTGAGAATTTATTTATATTTATTTTTTGAGTGAGTTTGTTTAGTACGTGATAAAATGAAAATTTTGATTTTAACGAAAACAACATACGCACGTTGGATGTAAAATATAAATAATTGCTAAGTATTATGCATTGTTTATTATTTCAAGTGTGTTATAGCGATGTGTGGCTGTCTGCCACAGAGTATTACCATATGTCGGAACAACTTAACAATAACGCTGTAATATTTGATTTAGCACCTAAATATTATTGGGAGGTATTAAAGATCCATAAACCTGGTTATATTTAGATTTGTAAATTGGTAACGTATCGGCTAACAATATACCTCATAACCTCACCTATTAATAACACGCGTTGATGTGATATTTTCCAGAAGTTGCTCTTATCGTCTGTATCCCATACGAGACAAATTTGTTTTTTTTATTATTATATAGGACACCGGCACTAGTAATTGACAAGACAATCAATTAACGAAACTTTTTTTAACTTCCGAAAATAATGACATAAAGGGAAAATTTAAGGTAATTGCTAAGAACTTAAACGTAAAGTATTGCTCATATTATATATTTTTTACCGTGACAGTAATTTTTTTATTCATTGTATGAATTGTTAAAGATATCTTTTAACTAGTTTTGTTATGAAACTATTTGAAGTTATTTTTGCCGAAATAACAAATGTCAATTCAAACTAATTCCTTTAAAATGTATTTATCCATTTATCGAAAGATAACAATTATTTTTATCTAAGATATATGATCATTGGCTGTTTTACATCTGAAAGAAAAAACTACCCTTCTAGAATAAAAATGGCAGTTGGCAATTAAAGATTTTTATAACGACGATTTATATAACGACGTGTAATATAACATTGATTAAAAAGTTAATATTTTTTTTAATTAAATTAGCAATAAATATACAAAATTAATTTTCTTTTTTATTTTAGTACAATATAATTTATTTTCGGTGAGCATAAATTTTTTAATGTTGATTTGTCTCAATGTCGATTTGAACATATTTTCAGGTTAAATACTTATTAAGAAAACGTATAAAAATTTGATCATGCACCGGGATTTAAAAAAAAATTATACGTTTTCTTATTAAGTATTTTTCTTTCCCAAGTGTGGAACACTTAAAAAAAATATATTTTGTAACTTAAAATTTATTTTATTATATTTGCTTGTAATTAAATGATTTATAACGGTAAAGAAATACCATGTTCCAAATGAGAAATATACTCGTACTATATTACTGAGAAAAGTCACAAGAAATTAGCCTGTTTTTGACTCCATTAAAGGTGATCTGCGAAATTATCCTCACGGGTTGCTACTGGACATTGAACCTTTCATTTTACCAGAGTACATGTTTCGAGCGTTCTTACAAAAAATATTTTTTAAAAGTTTATTTATTCATCGTGTCAGGCCAGTCGTGGCGCAGGGGCACAAGGTGTGACTGTAAAACTGACTGGTTGTGGGTTCGATCCCCACTCGAGGAGACGAAATATTTACTTAAATTTATATTTCCATTTCTTCGCTCTGGTGTCGAGGACAAGCGCGGCGTTGAGTTCTGCCACTCAACACGCAATGCCTCCAGAATTCGGCAGAAAGTGGGGAACGGAGTGTCTTAACACACTAGGTTCCCTCTGCCTACCTTGCAGTGTGCGGGATACAGCGTGAAGCTGATTTATTTATTTATTCATAATATTTCATATTAAAAATGTAATGCTCATGGTTAGTATGTAGAGCTCAGCATCTCGCGCTCTTGGTAATCTTTTTTGACATTGATTTATATCCCGCTTTAATGTAAGTATATTATTTAAAATTAATATACAATATAAACGGAACAATAACTTAGAGAGAACTTAGAGTTAATACACTCTGGCTCCATTAAGACACTTTCGTTCATTTTGCGTGAGTTCCGGCACTCAACACACAGTGCCTCCAGATTTCAGCGAAAAGTAGAGAATGGATTGTTTTAACAGTAGGTTCCCTTTGCCTACCCTGCTGCGTGCGGGGTACAGCGTGAAGCTGATTTTATATTCAAAACATTTATTATATTTAAACTTCATTTTATATTGTAACCACTTTCTTTCGTTTTAAATAAAGACTCTCCTAGTATTACCTCAGATATACGAACAATTATTCACGTTTGCAGTATAGTAATATTTATTTGCGTCTTAACTAACCACAAGTTTAGCATTCTATTTAAAACAATACAGTTTCACGCGAGTATTCATGCTTTTGAAATAAAATAGTTTAAAATGTTGCAATTGGTAGCTTTTAAAAATATATCTACTTTCAATATTAGCTTGTTATGATTGCCAAACTTTTTCATGTATGAGATAAGTAGAGTTTAGGATCCTTTTTTTCTCCAGCTTCACGCTGTAATAGGCAGAGGGAACCTAGTGTTAAGATACTCCGTTTCCCACTTTCCGCTGGACGAGGCATTTCACGTTCTACAGCGGATCTCAATGTAGCAAATTTGAACTTTTGCAATTCTGTAGACCAAACGAAATGATAATTTAGTGCAAATTTAATAAATATGTATCTATTAAGAGCATTTTTAAAAGAAATCGCAAAAATAACGATTACTCATCTAGCAAATACTAAAATTTCATACTATTTACCCCAATGTGAAGCAAAATATTCACCAAATTATAATTTTCATTGCAGTCGGCCCTTTTTTTTCCAGAAGTTCAAATCGAGTCTTGCAAAGCTATTCCTTTTTATTTTCCAAATTATTGTAACTGCGACGTCACTAAATTACCTACACGTGTGCAATACTTTTGCACTTCAATTACTAGAATTATATTAATATGGTTAAGTGACTGCATATCTAGAATGCATTGTCAAGTATGGAAATTAGTTCATTGCGTGTAAATATGGAGGGATAATAAATAATAGACACTCTTTTAAATAATCTTTATTACGGTGTCTTGTTTAAAGAATATTAATTCGTTTGTCTATCAGTTGACATAATTATTAATCAACTTCACGCTGTATCCCGCATACAGCAGGGTAGGCAGAGGGAACCTAGTGATAAAACACTCCACTCCCCACTTTCTGCCGAATTCTGGAATCATTGCGTGTTAAGTGGCAGAACTCAACACCGCGTTTTTTGTAGCAGAGAGCATCTAGTTATAAGATATTCTGATCATCACTTTCTGATAAAAACATTTAAGTATATTGGTTAATATTAACTAGGTGACAGTATCCTATGCCACTTTGTATAGCCAAACTGGTGCAAACGAATGTATTTTAATTATTAAACACAAATTAACTCCAGTTGTATTTGAATCCAAAACCATGATTTCATCAGTTAGAGTTAGAAATAAGCTAACAGAGCTACGATAGCTCCTTCTTACTAGTTATTTAGGTGCTGTTATTAAAACTGATAATTATTTTCAGAATGGCAGTCTGTTTGAATTAGCACAGAATCTTCCTCAATGGCATGCACCCGGGATGTACTGCGTAGATATGATGCTAGACGACAGTTCACCGAATTCTAGATTAGTTGCAGGCGTCTGCTACCCCGATACCGTCACTACAGATGACAGTGCGGGGCTCTACATCGCTTATGGTATTGGTAAGTTCGTCATATTTTCAAAAAAGTTTAATTTCACAGTTTTTATTGTAACTAAGGAAATTTATATATATTTAATATATTTATTTTTATGCCCAGTATGGGGATACATAGTGTTAGTGTTAGATTTTGTCACCTAAGAGTGTTAGACATGTTATATTCAATCAATATGCCTAAAGAATAGAAAATAAATGAAATATTATTTTGCTTATAGCATGATTTATAACCAGAGACAATAGTTTCTGCAATAATAACAGACTTTATCTAGTCCTAATAATATAATTTTTACGTGATGTCATTTATCTATCATTACGTGATATACCCATAGGAGTTCAATGATGCGAACTCCTACTCCTACTCCTCCTATATCACGTAATGATACGTAAATGACATCATTGTGGTCAAATCGCTAGTACAAAAATAAATATTTTGAAAATACATACCTACGAAATAAATACAATATTTTTTATATTATATTTCAAGGAAACCATTTTCTCCAGAACGTCTAAATCTTTTTATTTATTCGTTAGTTTTATTACCACTAAATGGTTACTGACCATCATGTTTTGTTAATAAACTAGCGAGGGACGTAAAATTTTATTGGCTATTAGCTTCAGAAAGGACTGTTCTGTTAAACATCAATAAATTAAATTCGATTATTGGGAATTTCAGACAAACTATAATAATAGGTACCATAATTTACTATTTTACATTGAATTAAAATGCGTGTCGTGGTTTAATCCTTATAAAATAGTATATGAATCCACCTTTGATCGCACGCTATGCATCTCAATTCTTTGTTTGTGCATAACTACATATTATGTGTTTTTAAGACTTCTTGTCTTTATGTACTTTTGAAGATATATACGACAGCCGTGGCACCGGGGCGCAAAGTGTTACTATAAACGCAACAGATTGTGTTGTGTCGAGGCAAAGTACGGCGTTGATTTCCGCCACTCCCCGCGCAATGCCTCCAGAATTCGGCGGAAAATGAGAAATGGAATGTTTCAACGCTAGGTTTCCTCTGGCGTTCTATCCTGCTGTTTGCGTGACAAAATAAAACAAGATACATTGCAATGCTTATAACTCCGTACGTTTCTTTGTAGTAGTAGAAGAGTACGTATACGTATTTGTTTACGTTAAGATTGTTTATAATGCAAGCTACCATTTAATTGTCATTGTATAGTATAGTATAAATTGCCAGAACTGATTTAATAATAAAAATATATAATAAATGAATATGCTCATACTATTTATTAGGTATGTATCTATTAATTTTTAAATAACGAGATAAAATAAATATCTACACGCAGAACGGATACTCGCTGTCTACATTTTGTCGTAATCTAATCAATGACTTTGTTTAGCGGTTAATGTCAAAGCTAAACACATAAATGTAAATCTAAACTATTTAGGTAGTTCCTGTTAAATATGAAACTGCCTTGACATCTGTTCGTTTGTCAGCTGAAGAAAACAGTGACTTTTTATTGAAACTTTTGTCATAAATTTTAACCAAAATTGAAATAATTCAAAAATGAAATAAAATAATTTTACGCTATACTCCGCATATCTTCCGACAGAAACTAGGGTCAATGTTCATTATCCATTTTCCACCCAATTTTCATGACATTGCTTAGCGACGAAACTCCTTCTGTTATCACAATGAAAAAGTGAAAATAATTCATTCCTCCGAGTGGGAATGAAACCGAAAATCGTCGCGCTTACAGTCAGAATCTGAGTCGCTGTGCCACGAAAGCCTTAATTGTTAAATTAGTACAACTGACGATCATCTAATCTCAAAAGTCCCAGAAAATTTCTTAAATTTTGCTCCAATTTTGTTAAAAGTGATATTTAATTTTGCTGAATTTCCATAGACATAATTTATTTTTTATTTATATATATAAAAGAACTTGTGCTGACTGACTGAGGTAAGACGCACGCAGAGCGTAACCGCTGATGGTAGAAACGTGAAATTTGGGCAGATGTTTATTTTCATATTCTGGACATCCACTAAGAAGGAAATTTGAAAAATTTTAACCCTAAAGGGATGAAATAGGGGTTGAAAGTCTGTATGGAAAAAATTTTAATCTGTACCGATGTTTATAAAATTTGAAATTCAGACTCTTAAAAATATTTCATTGAACACGTGTTTCATGGTTTTTAAGAATTCACCCCCTAAGGATTCAAATAAGGAGTTGAAAGTTTATATGGAAAAATCTTTAAATTGCCACCGATTTTTATAAAAATTTAAATTCAGACTCTTAAAAATATTTTATTGAACACGTGTTTCGTGGTTTTTTTTAAATTCACTCCTAATAAGCGGGCGAAGCCGCGCGCGCCCTCTAGTATATGATATGATTGATATATGATATGATATGCATAATTATGATGCTTTACATACAACCCACAGTCCTACTAACAATATTCGAAATATACATACTAGTATATACAATATTTTGAATATTGTTATATCACCCTTATCCGTTTATGTCATCATATATTTTAGTACGTTCATTGGAAACTCGACGGCAATTTATTATAAGTCAGCACTCGGTTAGAGTAATATTACCGTGTCGAATTGATACTATGACGTTCACAAATGACTGTATTGGTACTGATATAAGGCGTTCAGGAAGTTCGTCTAGGAAGTCTAGTTTCTAACTGAACCATTTCTATAATAAATAAAAATCATCATCTTCACGCTCTATCCCGCACGCAGTATAGTACGCAGATTGAAGCGTAAGTAGTGTTAAGACACTCCGTTCTCCATTTTTCGTTAGATTCTGGAGATTCATTGCGTGTTGAGTGGCGGAATTCACAATCATTTTTATAATAATTAGTACTAATACAATAAGGTTATATTGTTTCATAAATGAAAAAAATATGAAACAACATTTTAAATATTACGATAAACATGTATCAAAGAAAAGGAAAACTCTTGAAAAAATGCATGTTTGCAATCATAATATCATCTATTTCGGATCTACTAAGGTTAATTATAAAAAACGAAATCCAACAATAAAAACAAATAAATATCGTTAGTAGTTCGTAGGAATGTCGCCAAGCTATCGAGCCAATAATTTCTATAATCAGCATAAAGGACGAAATGTGCATGATGTCATTCACTTAGCATCTTATTAAAGGAGGTCACCACCACAATTAATATCATTTATTTTTTTCAGGTCTTATGCTATCGGTTCCTTTCCTGCTAGCGACTTTTCTGGTCTATGCTTTCATTCCAGAGTTGAGGAATTTACATGGGATGTGCCTTATGGCATACTGTGGAGGTCTGATAGTGGCATATCCATTTCTTGCTTATTTAAAATTACATACTGGTAAAATTGGCGAGGCGATGACTCGATGCTACGTATTTGGTAAGGAATTAAATTATTTATGTTTTCTAGGGTTCCGTATCTATATAAAGTTCAATCTCTCGCTTTGTTACCAGGCTATATCTCATGATCCGTGATAGTTAAACGCTTGAAATTATCACAGATGATGTATTTCTGTTGCCACTATAATATAAAAAATATCTATAATTATTTACTTTTCAATGTTTTTTCTTTATTTGAATATTATTCAAATAAAGAAAAACCTTTTATACATAATGCAGCCAAATCGATGACATAGAAATTTGACTTTTTCTGTGCTACAAGAGGCTAAAGATCGATAAAAATATTTAGTAGTTAGCGGGGGCCGCTAGCCCCCGTCGCGCGAGTGGGACTCACCCACAGAGGGTTCTGTGCCAATTATAGGATTCGGATTGGGTTGGTTTTGATGATGCGGCGAACTTAACAAGCTTAAGTTTGCGAGCATATACACTTGCTTAGTATGAAATGAACTACAATATAATAAGAAATATGTATGTACAAATTTTTACTTTTTGGATTTTTTACTTTATTTATATTGTAAGATCTTACTTCGCCGTAAGTTTCATAACTGGTCTACGGGAAGTACACTATGTTTTGTTTACGCATCAAGTTTCATATAAAATGAAGCAAAAACGATACATAAATGCTCATATGTTTTGACTGTGTCGCAAGCAAATGGTAACTGTGCACACGTTTTTTTTTCATATTTATCCATCTTGCCATAGCATTATTATTTCTGGATTAAAAAGTAATGTATTGTACCGATGTCGAAGTTACTTAGTACAAAAATCGATAGCTAATGCACGCTATACGTTCATTATATATATGACGAATCAGACTTAACAACCAGTCGTACACAATATTACTCGTTTGATTAAACTTGCGTGTCAAAAAAATAATGTATATACTAATATATTTAAAGAAATTTTAATGAAAGTTAAGCTTTATTATGAAAGTACTACAAATAAACAGTGAAAATTAAAACAAGATATATTTTTTACCTTCATACCATTTATTATTACAATTTTTTTATTTATTTTCTAGGATTTGACAAATTTATAGCGTCTTGTTCTGGACATACAAATATCACACAAAAAACAAGGCTTAACTTGAACGCTCAACAACAATTTTTTTTGTTAGAATTTTCAATAAATATAGATACCTATTTATAGTATTTATATCGAATAAGAATTTTAGTTCAAAATTGTCAAACATATTTTGTTTCGGATGCTCAATATCATCTACATGTTATTTTATTTTTACTAGAAAATACTTTACCTCGCATAAAATTACATTCTATAATCAGTAGGATTGTTTCACCGGAACCGCTCCCTTTCTAATTGATATTAAAAAAGAACTCTTAGAATCTCATTACGCATTATTATACAAATTTTATTACAGCACAACTAGGGGTGTGCCATATAAGGTGCACCTTGACAAGGCCTTATAACATGAGCCTATTATTTTCTATTATAATTATGTTTATTGTTTAAGTACTGTGTGGCACTAACGTAATTGCTTATTTTATCATTATCAATTAAAAAAATAAATCAAAATCCTGATGAAATGAATGAAATTGAGGCCAGTCGTGGCGCAGAGGCACAAAATGTGACTATGTGACTGAAATGAAATATTCATTTATATTTATATTTTCATTTCTTCGCTCTGGTGTCTGTGAATTACGCCACTCAACACGCGTTGCCTTCAGAACTTGGCGGAAAGTGGGGAACGGAGTGCCTTAACACTAGGTTCCCCCTGCCTACCCTGCTGGTGCTGGATACAGCGTGAAGCTGATTATCAATTTACATTTTTGATATTTGAGGGTAGCAAAAACCTCTAAACATATACCTACTGGAAAGTATTTTTCATTGAACATGAAGATGTAAGAGGGACTTTATCGCACATATTATGAATATCTAATGTCAGTTAAAGCCATCTCTCTGATACTTTTTCGAGAGATTTTTTTAATATATCAAGTATCTACGCTTTAAAAATAAATATTATTATGACGTTTGGTTTGAGATTTGAACTTTCGCCTCTTTTACATCGTGCCGCTACATTCATTGGTTGTTATTCGCGTCCACGATATAAAAAATATTACAGATATATTTTATAATGTATCTATAATTATCGAATAAAAAGCGTAAGTTGATGCGAAAAAATACATAATTCATTATTTTACGTTGAATTCTATATATCATTTAGATTGTGGTTAGCAGAAATATTAAATATTCTCGATTTTTTTTGTGTTATCCTCTCACATTCACCATATCAGCATATAGAAATAGGTTTCTACCACTTGATCCGTTTGATCATATTTATTTTATTTATCTCAGATTAATTGATAAAATCCTCTTGTTAGCATGTTTTAATCGTAATTATCTAAAATGTACATAAATGGTACATGTTATGTATATTTTATAACTTTTATTTCTTAAGTTTTCGTTCTTAATGGGATATATATATATATATATATATATATATATATATATATATATATATATATATATATATATATATATATATATATATATATATATATAGGCCTTAGACCATCCAAGCAGGAGATTTTACTAACGATTTATTAATAATCCATAAGCTTGAAATTAAACCTTCCTTTTCATTTATCATTAGGAAATAATTCATATAATTTGTTTGCATGTACGTTTTATCTTTGAAATAAGCAAAAAATATATGTACATTTGAAATTAACATGTGAAATATACCTTATTATTACCCTAATATACGATATAAATAGAATATTCAACTTTACATGTACACAGTAAACATTGTACTCACTTTACGACCGATAAAATATGTGGACTTGGACACATTAACCGAAATTACTCCGTCTTAGTATCAAGTAGCTACGTGGGTTGTTATCATAATATCGTAAAATATTATTACATCCTAAATATTTTAGGCCTATCATAGTAAAATGCCGCTATTGTATATAATATAGGGGAACCGAGTCTCCGTGCCTATCCGAGAATAGTCTAGTGCCCATCCCAGAACTTTTACTAACAAAAAAAAAATCTGGAGTGGGCACCAGACTATTCAATTTGAAAAAAAACATTTTACAAGCTTTTGTTGAAAATTAACTACCTAGGCTAACACCCCCCCTCAGTAAATATCTCTACATACGCTCATGATAATGCCGTTTCGTATAAGAATCATTATTTTACGTAATAAAATAAAACAAATCTATTATTAAAAGTAACAACAGTTGCTATAATAAATATTAAAACGCGGTCACTGAGATTAAAGAGGACGATGATTGACATTCGTCTACGAAAAATATTGATGCAGTTTTAAGTATTTGATCAAGCTTTAATAAAGTTTCTATTTTGTGTATTATAAATATATCGGGGATTGCCTACGTGCCTAGAATAATATTTTCGATTAATAATTTATTTCTATTTTTTAATTAATAATGAAAACTTGCTTAACCTTTATAATATTATTTGCTATTAGTACAAATGAAAAGTAGCGAATATTCTCATATTTTTCTTTTTCCTTTAGGAAATTCTTTAATCGATTCTTACCGATTTTTTTTGTTTTAGCTTTCATCATATACTATGCATTTCAAACTAGCTTCTTTTGGTTGAATGTTATGTGTTTTGACATCTGGAGGACTTTCAGGTAAGCAGTTATATTACATTAATTATATATTTGGCTTATATATTTAACTTATTTATATAATTTTGTTTTATATGTAATCATATAGGTACTTCTTCATACAAAACTAACCTTTATCTAAAAAAAATATGAAATATAGGTAAACGACTTATACTTAGTTGGTTCTTTGAAATTAATGTCATGTTAAATTGTGTAAAGTTTTTGTAACATCTAACAAATGTAGTGAGATAGTAATCAAATATCGAAGTCGAATTAGTCGAATCAATTGGATTACCTGTGATAAGCAGACGAAAATATATTTAATTTGAACTAAGTCAGTTTGACCTTAAATAATTGTAATGCGGCAACACCGTACCTATATGAAAATTATGACAGAAATGTTAAAGACATAAATATATTAAAAAAATAACCAATATTGAAATACCAAAACTGGTTCCATAGTAGAGCTAATAAGAAGATATAGGTACATATTTTCAAGGTTACTTTTGTTGCTACGTTTCAGAAGGATTGCGCCGTCGACGCAATCTGGTTGGCATCATCCGTAGGTTACATTTACTATGTAGTTTGTTTTTATTTAAATATAATTATGTAACCATGGATTGGCCTAACTTAATGTTTATATTTTATGTTCAATTGCCATATTTCTTTTCATTTATACAAAAATATTAATTTATCTTTTGAATATTTCCTTACTTTATATGCCGATCAAAATAGTAGCAGTCACAGAACGTTAATCATATTGCACTCAATATTTCATTTGATTTTATTAATTATTCTTAAGTATTAATAATTTTAATAATTACATATTATATTATTTAGCATTATTTTATGGTTGCCCCACGTTTCAGAGCGGTAGCGCCAACTTCGCAATCGCAACTCTGCTGGCACTATCCGTAGGTTAAAACACAAAGTAGCCTGTTTTACACATTGATGTACGTAACTTTGGAATGGCTAACTCTTTGTTTACTACTTTCAATATTGTTTTAGTCGCCGTGAATTTATATGTATTAACACTAATTTAATTTAAAAAAATAATAATAAGTGTTACAAATTTCACGACACTACACGATACACATGTCACTCAGTTAAACGTATATCACATTTGAAAAGAAAATAGAAAAAAGCTCTGACATTTTATTTGTTGTTTTTGTCAATTTTAATGTTCTTTTTAAACACATAACAAATACTTAAATTCGTTTGGAAGTTTCAAATTTAGAACACATATATGTTTAAAAATTGAAAAGTGTGTCAGTTACATTTTATTCCATATATAAATTTTATCAGTGCCATACGTTATCGGTTACAACTCACAAGGACTTGATGGATAACAAGAAATATGTTTCATTATGTCGTAAACTGACGAATAAGAATCACACAAAAGATATAGATAGACACTCAAAACATAGCCAAGCCAACTATTTTACATGTTCATTAAATAATATTTAAAAGTTATTGTAATTCGATATTGATACACTATAGTAAATTAATATTTATATTCTCAAAAATACAAATATTAAAGAATAAGGGCTGCAAATACGGGACTAAAGTCGCTTATTGCCATCTACGAAGACTAATTATTATCTACGAAGGTACGCATGATTAGACAATCGACATTGAAAAAATATATCATTTTCTATATGTTCTTAAAATACGTAAACGTTAATAAGATCGCGAATATTATTATTATTATTATGAAGCAAGCGAGTGACTGTAAACGGGATACGGGTTGTGGGTTTGATACCCACTCGGGGAAATGAATTATTATTTATTAATATTTTAATTTTTTCGCTCTAGTAACAAAAAAAAGCACAGCGTTGAAACCCGCCGCTCAACGCGTAATGTCTGAACAATTCGGCGCAAATTAGGAATCGGAATTTCTTTCCGAGATACAGTAGTTAAAAAAAACCTATATTATTTCAGGGGCGACGTACTCTCGCCCCTACCCGCCCCTACCCGGTGACGCTGTTAGGACCCGTTGAGGTCAACAGCATTAAAGCCAAGTCAAAAAAAAATGACATTATTTTATATCTACATTAATATAGCTTTTATAGTTATGTAAAAGTGACCCAACACACATATTAATTTATCGCAGGTTAAAGTAAACGGTTTTTAAAACGATATATCTGTCTGCCTGATGTTTCAATATCTAATAATATTAGATTATTTTTAATTTAGATTATTCCTTAATGTTAACTTAATTTATTTTTATCAAATTACTGTACATTCGCATGACGTTAATATTCGCATGAATTAAATGTTATATAGTACATTTTAGGTTTATCTAAAATAGTAGTGGTTTCTTATAAGGTAATATATATTTTTAATTTTTAAAATTATACTTTTGATACAATCCCTAAACAAGGAACCACTTCTATAAAATCATGTAGATGTCTCGAATAAACTTTTTTATGATACCGTTCGTAGAGCCTATTCTAGTTCGTAGCATTCTCGTGTTAGTCGGTGGTTCTAATGGAATAATGGCTTAAATGCTTTATTTATATATATTTTTTATGTTTATTGCAAATCCAGGATTGGAAGCCTTGCTTCTCAACCATCACAAAGGTATCATAAAATTACTGAAAATAATTCTTTGTTTCATATTAAAATATATAAAAACTAACTTTAGATGTATATCTGAAAATCAATATAAATTATAAAATGTTAAAAATTCCAGTGGATATAGGAGTAGTTCAAACAAACGTCGAGAACATCGTCGTTTCGCGTTGTACGGCGCGTACGCGTGGGGCGTCCCGCTACTGCTTACTGCGTGTACTGTGGGAATGCAGTTTGGTGATGTTCCTGACAGTGTAGTAATACCTGGCTTTGGAAGTAGGCGATGCTGGTTTGTAAGTATGTATCTTTTATACCTACTGTTTATTTTTTATAATTTTAGCATTTGCTCGTATCTCTTGTGAAAATTACGAACTTTACATGAAAAGTAAATTATATTATTTTTTTTAGATTGGCTCAGTGAACTTATATATTTCTTTACACCAGTTTTTGTATTGGTAGTATGCAATTCGGTGTTTTTTTCGATAACTGCACACCGTATTCGCTCTATAAAACAAGAAACTGCCATATTAAAAGGAGCTGAATCTTCACGAAGTGATAAATTGAAAAAGGATAAGCAAAGGTAAAAAAATATTTATAACTAGAGGGCGCGCGCGGCTTCGCCCGCTTATTAGGAGTGAATTCTAAAAAACCATGAAACACTTGTTTAATAAAATATTTTTAACAGTCTGAATTTAAATTTTTATATAAATCGGTGGCAATTTAAAGATTTTTCCATATAAACTTTCAACCCCTTATTTGAATCCTTAGGGGGTGAATTCTTAAAAACCATAAAACACGTGTTCAATGAAATATTTTTAAAAGTCTGAATTTCAAATTTTATAAAAATCGGTACAGATAAAAAAAAATTTCCATACAAACTTTCAACCCTTATTTCATCCCTTTAGGATTAAAATTTTTCAAATTCCCTTCTTAGTGGATGTCCAGAATATGAAAATAAACATCTGCCCAAATTTCATGTTTCTACCATCAGCCGTTACGGCTCTGCGTGCGTCTTACCTCAGTCAGTCAGCACAAGTCCTTTTATATATATAGATTATTAATTAATCCTAAAAAATATTATTAATTGTTAATTGAAACTATCGCAAATAGCTAGCAAACCACTTAACATCCATGAACAATTTTACTTTTTTAAAGAAACTCTTGAACACATCGTTTTTTTTTCAATATAACCATATTAAAGTAATTGACCATATTTTGTATTTTTGAACACTACAACAGTCTTACTAATTTACAAACCTACTTAGAAAAAACACTTATAAGTTGTAAGAACTGTTACTATTAAGCTTTAATGAGTAAAGTTTAATTTGTTGAAGTTGTAACTTTTTACAACATGAATATTGTCGCGTCTGAAAAGGTCGGGCTGATTAACTTACAAAATTGCCTTTATTGTCAAAATTTTACGACGTTTGTCTTATATAATACTTCTTTACTTTTTCTTTTGCTTGAATGTCTTTAAATAATATAAAGTAATATATTTTTCGGCGACGTGTGAAGAACGGGAAAGCGATTGGTCTTGATGATATTCCAATCGAAGCGTGGAGCGTGGATCGTTGGGTTCTCTTGGTGTGCTCATGCTTACTGACCTTTTAACCATATCTTGAACACTGGAAAGATATCAATAGTGGCGGCTAAGTTTTATTACCTCTATTTACAAGGGAAGGTGTAGTGTTCCAGATTATGGTAGTTATAGGGACGTTAAGCTTGTGAATCATACTATATTCAATGTAGTGCTGGACAATGTCTCGGCTAACATCCAGGATCAGCCTCCATTGTGATTCTTTTCGAGTCAATTTTGGATTTTGTTCAAACAATAGTAACGTGTTTAGTATGTTATTAATAATAATATTTTTAATATAAAATAATTATTATTTATGACATTTTTTTTACATTTTTATGTTCTTTCAGATATGGACTTTACTTAAAGTTGTTCGTTGTAATGGGAGTAAACTGGGCAATAGAAGTAATAAGCTTCGCAGTCGGCGGCTCCAACTGGTACTGGATTGTAGTTGACCTGTCTAATATTGCGCTTGGAGTTTACATCTTCTTTATTTTTGTATGGAAAAATAAAGTTCGCAATTTAATCAGAAAAAGGTGTGTTCAGAAAAAAAATTGGTGCAATAGTTGCTTGGTCTTCACAATGAAGAAACATGAATGAAAAGATAAAAAGATATAATTGAAAAGTCGCATTTTATTTTTAGGCTCATAATTGTTTATAATTTTTCTAATCAAAATATTTAAAAAAAATAGTTTCACGCTGTATCCTGTACACAGTACAGACAGGGAACTTAGTGTTAAGACACTCCGTTAACCACTTTCCGCCGAGTTCTGGAGGCATTCCGTGTTTAGTGACGGAACTGAACGCCACGCTTTGCCTTGCCACCAGAGCGAAGTAATGAAAGTATAAATATAAATAAATATTTCTTCTCCTCGAGTGGGGATCGCACCCACAACCAGTCGATTATACAGTCACACTTCGTGCCTCTGACTGACTGGGGGCATAATATATTCCCTATTATAATATTTTTTAATTAATATACACATCATATTTTGTATTTAGAAGTATTTTTCATTAAAATATAAAAACATTTACAAGTATGTGTGCACAGGTGGCGTGCTCTGCGCGGTCTCCGGACACAGGAGACGAGCTTTGCAGGACGCTCGAGCTCCGCACCCACTGAAGATACGCGCATGTCGGCTGACGAGTCCGCAATGCGCTTGAAAGATATCCACTAAAATTAAGGTAATAGAATAGGTCATTATAGTTTTAATGTGCTAACTACGTTTTTATATATTTTTATTATCTTTATGCATTTCTCTTTTATTTATTTCTCATGATAAGTTGAAATATCCTACTATGAGTATAACGTAAGGTGAGGCAAACTTTGGGTAACGGAACTTAAAGCCGGATTGGCTTTTTCCCTTATGAATATAATTTAAAAGTTTTGACACAGAAAATTGTTTATATATACATATATATTTTGCTCATTGCTCATTAAGACTCAGATATACATATATATACTCAGAGAAAATTGAAGTGAGGACATATAAATGTCTAATCTAGCCTTTATCTCTTTTACACTACATAACTACTACCCACGTAAAAGTTATATAAAAAGTATTAAATTAAATATTGTATCACTATATTTAAATTATCAATTCTCATATAAGAACATTATGTCTTAGTATATAGTCTATGGATTTCTCATATTTATAAATATTTTTTTGCAGGTTGCAGATATGACAAAATCAGAATGAATACCAATGAAGTTAAAATAGAAAATATCGATTGCTAGTCAATTTACACACATTATATTATGTAGATTAAGAAGATATTTTAGT
The DNA here is from genome assembly GCA_021202915.1 of Heliconius himera. Lineage (NCBI taxonomy): Eukaryota > Metazoa > Arthropoda > Insecta > Lepidoptera > Nymphalidae > Heliconius > Heliconius himera. The sequence continues at coordinate 23,268 of JAJHJA010000076.1, forward strand.
CGTTAAGAAAAATAAATATTCTATGAGCACTATTTTACAGTACAAGTATGCATGTCACAATTTTACAAAGTAATTTTTAATGAATATTGTTAACAAGTTTTAAGCTATATTTAATGATTTAAAAAACGCATTATATTTTTTTCTAGATTAATATAAAAAAGATTCAAAGCTAAAGAAATATGTACATTAAAACTAAAACATTATTTTTATAGAACGCTAGGCTAATATTGTTTATGGACAATTAATGTAAAAACTTAGCTTTAAAGTTGCAATTATATTTATAATTATAGGTTGTAGATTAAATAGTAAAAGTAATGACAGTACGATCGTCGAGTCGTGCCCGCCCTGAAGTTTGATTTTGATAAACTTTTGCGCATTGATCATTTGGGAAGAACATAATCAAAAGTGAAAAAAATATCAAACCTGTGCAACCATCTATAGCTAACTTCAGAAGGTCACGACTCGTAAACCATACTGTAGATTTAATAAATATACTATTTGATTTAATTGATAATTAAACAACTCTAAAAAGTAAACAAAGATCAAGACGAAAAGAACTACGTTAAACTGACAATCTTCAAACATATAGAACATATTTTCTTGCATCATGGCTAAGAACATTCTCGATTGAGCCACCGAATCACTTTACAAAAAAAAATCGGTTCATCCATTTGAGGACAGTCGTGGCGCAGCGGCACATAGTGTGACTGTAAAACTGACTGGTTGTGGGTTCGATCCCCATTCCAAGAGATGAAATATTTACTTAAATTTATATTTCCATTTCTTGGCTCTGGTGTCGAGGCAAAGCGCGGTGTTGAGTTCTGCCACTCAACACGTAATGCCTTCAGAATCTGGCAGAAAGTGGGGAACGGAGTGTTTTAACACTAGATTCCTTCTGCCTACCCTGCTATGTGCGTGATACAGCGTGAAGCTAATTTATTTTATATATGTATATATTTTTTTCTTTTGAGAGCTAAGATACCACAGCACAGCCATAGACATATAGATAACATAATATAACTCACACATATACACCTACATACAAACATACTGTCATAAATACATGCACAGTCACGTTAAATTTAATACAATCTTCCGTTTTCGTCGGATATTAAAAAAGAAACATTTGTCACAAAACTTAGTCTATATTACTTAATAAGTGTAAGTATACAAAAAATTGTAACATACGTATTAAATATTAGATATTTTGTTATTTTATGGAAATTTTGCGGTTATAAATTATTCCCGCATATATAGCAGGATGAACCTGGACACTTCCGAGGCATTGCATGTTGAGTGGGAATCGAACCCACATCCGTCGTGTTAACCCCTGCGCCACGACGGGCCAAATTAATTATAATTTGTTTTACTAAATATGTAATATGGCTAATCTAATTACTATAAAAATATATTTTGCAAAATAAGTAGATAGTACATCCCACGATCTAGTATTGATCAAGCCTCTAGTCTTCAATTTTTAGCATTTATTTTAATAATTTATAAACAGTCATATATATAGTCATATTTCTATGATTTTGCGATTGGAAAGGACATTGAATTAAAAAATTGTGAAAAATAAGGCATGAAATCATTATTTCGTTTTAACAGTAACATGGATTTTTTTTAATTAAGGTAATTGATGTCATAGTATTAATGTTTAATTTAAATTATTGTCTATCTAAAATAAACCTATCCATATCTGCGTATTTAGTAACTTACTTAGGTATTTATATAAATCGTGCATTTAGGAAAACTGTTATGCTGAAGATGATGAACTGATAACTATTATAAACAATGGCTATGAAATAAAAAAATAAGATATTGAGAAGTTCATTTTATTGGTCAAAAGTGTGTTTCGTTGTAATGCTACTCATCCTAGACCGTTGAACCTACAGCTCTGAAATTTTGCAGGAATGATCACTGTAATTGTAATTTTTGAGTAAATGGTCAAAATGTGTCCCATAGAGTTAAGCTGTGGAACGTTTTGAAACTTACCCGCACAGATTGACCAACCTAACCCAACACATGCGGACCCAAACAGAAAACTTCGCAAAATTTTACGCAACATAGCTTCGCTCAGCTCCACCCGCCATGCACAGCATGTGGCGGATCCTAGTTTCCGCTAATGTTTAATTCATTTTGTGGCTGATATGATTGTCACCCTACTATTTCGATTTATCACTTGAAGTCATTAACAATTGGACTGAAAATGGTGCTACTTTAACTTTACTTTAAAATACACTCGATCACTCATTAATAATAAAAAAACTCGTCTGATTTAATGCTTTGTTACGTCCATCCATGGAGTTAGACCTTCCGGACGCCTAAAAAGCGATAGTTGGATGTCGTGATGCAGAATATGAGAGTCAATGAACTCACGATGCTGACCATGGCAACAGATGCTGGACTAATGCCACATAAAAACTTATGATTGTGCTTAAAAGCAGTACAACAGGAATATATTTTTAATCGAATTCATTCAGTAGTAACTTAACTTAAGAATCGATACTTACAAAACGAGTAAAACAAATCGAGTAAAACTGTTACATCCCTATCTATAACAGATGTCTCAAATGTCAAATCGTACTCCACTAATCAAGGTTCAAGCGACATCAAAATTCAAAACAAAATGATATGAATTTCTTACTAACCTTAGCTTTGACTTAAAAGTCCCTAAATTTTGTTAAATATAATATAATACGAAATAACACACAACCGTATTAAGAGTTTTTGTTTTTTGGTAGCAAATTTATTATATATTTAAAGAGAAACAATTTTATATTTAAAGTGATACTAAAAGTATAAACTACTAAAGGTAAAAACAAAATTAGATAAAATTATGCTGTCCTTCGTCATCAGTTTAAAATAAAATTATTACGGCTACCTTATTAAAATTCAGAAAGATACCTTACTTATCACTTTTGTTTACATATAAATTAAAAGTGACCTTTGTACTTTTGATAAGCGGAAAAAAAATTCTATACATTTTATGGCTACAACCAAGTTTTTATTGTGTTTATCATTTTTTACTTTATTACTTTCTATTAGTATTTCATATTTGTTTAGTAACAATTACCCTAAAGCAGGTCATTGTAAGTTTTAATGTGGCATAAGTATAATTTTATTTGCAAAAGAAATTTTATATCAAAAGTAGATCTGTGGATGTAAAAATTATTTTAATAATAATTTCAGATTCAATGGCGAGCAATGGAATCCTTTTTGTTTCAAATGCTGCCAAAGCTTACAAGCTATGCTCTAAAGTGTCAAAATTTGTAAAAGATGTTTTATACATAAATTTTAATAGTGGCCCAGAGAGTACAAAATCTATTATAAATAAGCAAATTGTTGATATATATACTAAGGTAAGCCAATTTTAAAATATAATATTGTCTACATATGAAATCTTGAATAGTAAAACTTTATTGATTTTCTTAATTTTTAGTGTGGGAATTTAGATGTAAGACTCATGTTAAAAGCAAGAAACTCTGTAAATAAAATAAATACTTCTAAAACAATTCAATGTGTGATATATGAAAAAGAGTTGATAAAAGATATTGATAACCTAAAAAAATCATTGGAAAATATACAGAAAGAATGTCCACTTCACAGTGTTGGTAAGACTTTATTCAACAGAATTTTATTTTATATACTAAACTAATATATGAACATAGAGGCCAGTCGTGGTAAAACCGACTGGTTGTGGGTTTGATCCCCACTCGGGGAGATGAAATATTTACTTAAATTTATATTTCCATTACTTCGCTCTGGTGTCGAGGCAAAGTGCGGTGTTGAGTTCTGCCACTTAACATGCAATACCCCCAGAATTCGGCAGAATTTGGGGAACGGAGTGTCTTACACTAGGTTCCCTCTGCCTATCCTGCTGTGTGCAGGATACAGCATGAAGCTGATAATATATAAACATTTTCTATGTAATTCAAAAGTTTATTAGATATTTTGTATTTTCCTCTTCTTTGTTATTACTATAAGTTTGGTAACAACCTTTGGTAAATAAGGATTTGTAAGAATTTTACTACTTTTTGCATATATTTTATAAATATATGTTTCAAGTACTTTATGTTATTTGCATCTTGCAGTAATAAATTTTATTCTATTTTTATTAATAGATAAGTAATATGCATTAATATTTTTATATAGATAATGAATCTCTAACAAATCTTATATATGATAAGCCTGAAGATGTAAAAACATATGAGTATGTGGCATTAGGAGGCACCTTTGATCGATTACATAATGGACATAAAATTCTTTTATCTCAAGCTGTACTAAGATCATCAAAACATGTCACAGTTGGTGTTACAGATGTAAATATGATACAATGTAAGTTATTTTATTGTTATTTTAAGTTAATATGGTTTAAGATTTATTTATGTACCAGCCCCAGTTCCAATGTGATTTTGTCAGTTTAAAAAGTGACATAACTTGTTAATTTATGAACCAATTGAATGAACATTAAATGTTAAGATACTTTTCTTGTATCCTGTTGAATGCAAGATTAAGTGTGAAGCTAAAATAATAATTTCCAGTAAATTTTTCTATTGTATTTATTAAAATTAAATTCCATTGCATCAATTTAAATTTGTAAAATAATATATAAATATTATATTTTTATATGTTACAGCAAAAACTTTATGGGAGCTAATAGAACCAGTAGATGATAGAATCAAAAATGTGCTACATTTTTTAAGAGATATAAATCCAGATCTTGAATACAATGTATTGCCAATACAAGATATGTATGGACCAACTAAAGATGACCCGAGATTTCAAGTTTGTTATATCATTTTTTATTTTGCTTTACATTGAATTCCACATATAGCAGCATATATATAAATAAAATCTTGTAAGCTAAATGCATAACACTCCTCATTCCCCTCTTTCTGTTTAATTTTTGAGACATTGCAGGTTGACTGACAGTCAACCTGCACTTTGTCTGACAGAGCGCTGGTTCCGTCTGGGAAATTAACATAATTCCATAGCTAGAGTAGCAATCGAACACACACTACCCTCTGGATACGGTCAAATACCACTGCATCATGGCATCCACAATAAGTTTGTTTTTTCTTACTTCGCTTAAAATATATGTAAGAACAATATTTTCAGCTCTTAATAGTTAGTGAAGAAACATTTCGCGCGGCAGAAAAAGTTAATGAGAAGCGCAAAGAAAATGGCCTCCAACCTCTGGCTGTCCATACAATAGATCTAGCAGAAGACTCAAACAAACAAACGCAAGAAGAAGAAGGAAAAGTCAGTTCCAGTAATCAGAGAATGAGGTTACTTGGCACTGTTTTAAGAGAACCTAAGGTACAATTATATTATTAGCTTCAAGCTGTTTTTCGCGAATAGCAGTATAGGCCAAGGGACTCTAGAGTTAAGGAGACAACGTAAAGCTAAAACGAATGTAATGTTGTTTTATAAAGCTAATTTTATCCGAGGCCGGTCGTGGCGCAGCGGCACGAGGTGTGACTGCAAAACCGACTGGTTGTGGGTTCGATCCCCACTCGAGGAGATGAAATATTTACTTAAATTTATATTTCCATTTCTTCGCTCTGGTATCGAGGTTAAGCGCGGCGTTGAGTTCTGCCACTTAACACGCAATGCCTCCAGAATTCGGCAGAAAGTGGGGAACGGAGTGTTTTAACACTAGGTTCCCTCTGCCTACCCTGCTGTGTGAGGGATACAAGCTAATTTAATAATTAAGCTAATTTAATTTAATTTTTTTATTTTATTCGAAATGGACAAATAAGTTTGACTAATACTTAATCTTTCTATATAATCTAATCTAGCTTCACACTGTATCCCTAGTGGGGTAATCAGATAGAACGGAGCACCAAAACGCTACGGTCCCTACATACCACATTCGCCTTGTCCATTGTCATCAACCTCTTCATACATCTCTCTCTCTCTTCGTCCGTCTCCCCCCTACCTCTCTTACCGCTTACTTATTCGTCATAAATCTTTTTTTGCCATTCTTTTATCACCCATTTGTTTGACGTGCCCATATAATTAAAATATTATTACTCAAAATAACGTCATAGTACATGCAATAAAAAATATATAACTATATTTTTACATTTGGCATATTGAATCTTCAGATTGAAAGAGACCTAACTCAAAATGTATTTACTTCTGTTGTATAAGGAAAATACTATATTTGAAATATTTTATGATCATTTAAATAATTAATTTTTTGACTATACTTCCATAACTTTTTTCTTGTTGTGTTTGTAGCCAAATCCAAATATCCCCGATTGGCCATATGTGATTGGATTAGCTGGAGGCATTGCCAGTGGGAAAAGTAAAATAACTGAAAAATTAAGGTATGCAATTTATTATTAACTGTTTTATCCTGTTTTACATTAGTAAAACAGGATAAAACAGGATAATAATATTAATTATAAATGTGAAAATTTGTGAGGATTGATGTTTGTTCCAGAAATATAGGTTACAATTTATATGAAAAAAAATATATAATTTGGCTATAACATAATTATAACTTTAAAGGGTGTGAAACAGCGTATGAGTGGGCGTTAGTTATAAAGTTATTCTGTTATATTAGTCATTATTTTACATATATTTAAAATAGTATTAAATTTTAATGGGTTAAAATTTAAATAATCTACAATATATTCAAAATATGTTGTAGATTAGACTACACAATTTTATAATCAGTGATGCCATCTCTAGCCGTGCTAGGATAATTTCAGATTATTCTTGAATTGCTCTTTAAGCATAATAAGTTTTCGCTGTTATCTTTAGAGATCCAGCTTTATTACATACTAGCTTTTATCTGCATCTGTGCCTCCATCGTCAAAAAGAATAACTTATAATGATTTAAGTGTGATACAACACATATTCTGAGCGTTCAATAACATTGTAGAGGTGTAGAATAACATAGAATTTAAACCTACCTTAGGTCTGGATTGATTTAATACTACTAATATACTAAAGTGGAAGAGTTGTTTGTTTAAACGCTAAGATCTCTGGATCTGGTCCGATTTACTCTCTTTTCGGCCATCAATGCTCGTAATTTTTCTTCAGGGGCGAGCTACACTCGCCCCTCCCAGCCCGGTGACGCTTTCAAGACCCATCCAGGTCAACAGCATTAAGTCCATTCGAAAAAAAAAGGGAAATCGGCGGCAAGGGCTCCGCCTTGCCGCCGATTACGTCCAATCATACAGCCACGTAGTATTCATGATTGCATGTATCTATGCAAATGCAGCATAATATAAGTATTATAGGTGATATGCGGACAAAGCCGCGAGTGGGGCGCTAGTTGGTAATAAATATGAAATATATTTATTTTTAGAACGAAAGGAGCAGCCATAGTAAACTGTGATATAATAGCGCACGAACTATACAAGCCAGGCTTGCCTCTAAACCGAACTATTTCAGAGGAATTTGGAAAACAAATTATCACTGAGAGTGGGGAAATCGATAGAAAAAAACTTGGTAGCATTGTTTTTAGTAATAAGGTAATTAACGTCCTGTATAAACAATTACAATATTATAGTAGTTGAGAATTAATACATGTCTCTTTATATATACAAAAAGTATTGGTAACAAACAACCAATATAAGTAAAATTTAAGGTTTATAAAAACGGGCCGTATTATGCTGATTTAAGGTGGCTGTTTTCACAGACTTTTTGAAATCTCTGATCCGCTCGGTGGAGCCATGTTCCACACATTCCATTTAAAAATCGTATATTGAATTGCAAAAGCCTACACTGCAGGCTAACCATACCATAGAAATGAACACAATATAAATGGGTCAAGCACCTTATTCACCAGAGTTGTATCAAATATAATATGCCATTTTGATAAAATTCTGAATTTATATCCTGAAAGTTTCCGTGTGCATACACCCAACACTTGTTAGTACTATCAGGGAATGTGGAGTTTGGGTGGTGGTTACTTTGCTACCAATATATTAGATAACTAACATGCAAAAAATAGAATTTTTTAAAATTTTAAAGCTCCATTTTTTAATATTTTCATGGCATTATTAGAAATAACCTTATTCATTTTTTTCATATTTTTTTGGAATAATATAAGAAATGACGTTGTCCATTGCCAGACATTTAGCATGGTTTTAGCCCCCTGACAGACAACGCTAAACTCTCATAAATTACAAGCGCCTACGAATCTAATATACTAAAGTGTATAAAATATTATTTGTCAGCTTCACGCTATATCCCGCACACAGCAGGGCAGGCAGAGGGAACCTAGTGTTAAGACACTTCGTTTCCCATTTTTCGCCGAATTCTAGAGGCATTTTTTTTTAATTTTCCAAAGAAAATATGAAAAAATTGAGTTAGGATAGTACCTAACCTAGTTGCATTTTAGTTACCTTATAAATTGGTAGCCAAGAAACCACCACCCAAACTCCATATTCCCTGATAGTACTTACCAGTGTTGGGTGTATGCACATAGAAACTTTTAAGCTTTATAAAATAAGGATGGTCTGGTCCTGGTTCTAGTATTCTCTCTCTCTCTCTCTATAACCTTTTGGGAGGAAAAATGAAAAAAAAAAACTGAACTTTTACAAATTGTCTCATATACTTCATAGTCACCTGAAAACAAATACAAAGTTCTAAAAATAACTTCTTTTTAAAGTAAACATTATTTACAGGACCAGCTTCTAAAGCTCAATAAGCTGGTATGGCCTGCTGTAATACAAGAAGCTCAGAGACGTATAAAAGCTTTTGGAGAATTGGGACATAGAGTGGTTGTAATGGAGGCCGCGGTGATGGTTCAAGCAAAGTGGTATACGAGTTGTCATCAGCTGTGGGCTGTCATTGTGCCACCTAAAGAGGTAACTATCTAAATATTTATTAATATGTGGAGCTAAAATTTTGTACTCATTTTAGGGTTCCGTACCTTTTAAAGAAAAAAAGACCCATTGTAAGATCATTTTGTTGTCCGTCTGTTTGTCTGCCTGTCAAGAGCCTTGCCATCTTAAGAACGCTTGGAGATATCAAGTTGAAATTCAAACTCTACCACACTTGATTGATGATTTACTGAAAAAAAAATATTTATACAATTACTTACAAAAAGATGGCCCTTTATCATATAACAAAAATCGCGTATTTCGGCACTATAAACGGAAACAAAATTAATAGGGTACTTCAGGTTAACCTAAAATTATGAAATTTGTTAGCGAGCAACAACAGGTAGTACTAGTTTAGGAAAATTATACATTTGTGGTTAAATCCTAAAAAATAATAGCCTTAAAAGGGGGGAAACATTACATATTAAAACCGATAGGTCAAGTGAGGTATCCGATGAAAGGGGCTCTGGTTAAGCTAAGCCTGAATTTCAGAAAAACCCCGAGACCTTAAATTTTTGTACGAAACCCTCGATAGGTGACTCGCGCTTGTCTGGTTTTTTTAAAGAAAGTTATGCAGATGAAGGAGTGTGTAGTTTAGTACAGTTATAGTTTATACTTTATGTAGAGCAGTGCAGAATGCTATAATAGTATTTTTTATATGCATAAAAATTACATTAAATTGATAAAACAAACATTACATACACTACTATGTGTTATGCAATAAACACTTATAAAGAGATTTATTTTAGTAATTAAATGTTTCATTATTTTTTTTAAACTGTCTGCTTGACATTTGAGCATTAGTAGACAGTATAGAAAAAAAGACTAATATATAACCAAAAACCTAAATATACAACCAAAACATGTATGTTCAACAGGCTATTAAAAGGTTACAAGAACGTAACAGCTTGTCCGAAGAAGAAGCAAAACAAAGAATTGAATCGCAACCAACCAACCAAGAACAAGTTTCAGTCGCCAATGTCGTGTTCAGTCCATATTGGAGCTATGAGTACACCCAACAACAAATCGACCGCGCTTGGGACCAACTACAATTATATTTAGATAATAGAAAATAACATATAGGTGAGTGAGTACAACCCACTTAGGAGAATGGATTATTTTCGTTTGTTCTCTCTCTTAATAAGACAAAGTGCGGTGTTAAGTTTTACTATTCAAAGTAATATGCATGCGAGTGTCTCGAAAATTTTGACATGTTTTTCAATAAAAAAGTAGTCTTTTACCGAAAGGCATTTACGTGATTGACAGAACTCAACTCCGCGCTTTGCCTCGTTGCCAGAGCAAATAAATGAAAATATTTCATTCCCTCGAGTGGGAATTGAACCCACAAGCTGTCGCGTTTACAGTCGCACGCTTGTAACCTTGCCTCCCGAATGGCCTCAATTATTCATTATTATGCGGGACACAGCGTAAAGCTAAAAAAAAAATTGAAATACTTGTAAATAAATAATAGAGAAGAAGAACCAATTATAGAGAAAGCAATTCAATGTCAATAATAATATCGTTACTTATACAAAAAAAATATGCGATAATGTGCCTGTTTTTGAATTAGCGTTTTTATTATGTATTTAATAATAAGGTAAAAATTAAGACATGTTTAAAAAAATAAGTCTACATATTCTATACTTGGTTTTAATAATAAAATTTAGGTATATATGCATTTACTATTTTAGTGTATAAGAAAATTCAAGAACTTTTATATCAAAAGACAATTTATTTATTATATATAATATATTTTTATATATGTGTAATATATATAATAAATAAAGGCAAAAAACCACTAAAAGTATATTTAGTGTTACATTTTCGATGAGTTCCGCCACTCAACACGCAATGCCTCTAGAACTCGGCGGAAAGTGGGGAACGGAGTGTCTTAACACTTGATTCCCTCTGCCTACCCTACTGTGTGCGGGATACACCGTGAAGCTAATTTGATTTGATTTTCGATGAAAAAATCTAATTACCGTCAAACCAATCCTTTGCTTTCGCTTTATACGCTGGTTACTGGTACTGGTTGCAAAACCTAAAGGTTAATGTTTGTTACATCATCAGCATATCTAGATATATTTACTGTGGTAGGCCAGGACCGTAGCTTTGCAGATATGTTCGTGCAAATGTTTTTTTTAATTTTACGTGGTAAATTTTGTTGTGAGTAAAATTTCTGGGGTGGGCATGGCCCATCCGGCTCCCACCTTTCTACGCCCATGTATTACATTAATCTACTTTAGATATTGTAGCCAGACCGCAATGCCTTAAGAAAAATACTAGAATGCTATCTTTAATTATAAAACTTTTTTATCTCAACAACACTTGTTCCCTATGTTATATCTACTAATTTTTAAATGTTTTATATGAAAAGCTGTATTTTATTTTAACTTAAGCATAAGCGATATAAATAATTGAAAGTTTTTAAATATTTTTAAAACACTTTTTTATGGTGTTGTTAAATTTTATTAAATAGATATGTGTTTATTTCTTATTGTTATTTTATTGTGAAGTTGTTATGAATAAATGTTTCTACATTATATTGATATTTTTTTTTTCAAGTTTTTTCAAATTATGAAATTAGGTACATGTTGCCATGAATCTTTAATTTTCAATAAACATAACAGGGGCGAAAAAGATTAGGATATCATTATCATTATATTCTAATCATGGTATAGTGGTCTATAATCATTACTAAACAGATTGCACAATAAAAACAACTACGCAAACATAAATATACCATTTTACAAACTCACCCTCCAATAATAAGTCTCTGATATGGCAATTTTTTTGAAAGTTGTTTTATTTTTAAATTTATTTCAGTCAATTTTTGGCGATACTAAAATAATTGAAATAAAAAATAGTACTGAAGAACGAAAAGCTCATCTAATTGTAAGTAAAGCTTGCCAATAAGCTAAAATAGAAAAATATGACTTTAAGCTCAAAACAAAAAAAAATAATATTTTTTTTATTTCAACAGGCTGAGATAGTTGAAAACAATTTAAAAAATAACGGATGGAATAATATATTCTTCATTGGAAATCTACCAGACTCATTATACTACCGATTAAAAATGATACCTTATACCTTTGCGGTCACCAGTTTTACTAAGGATGACGAACAAATTGAAAATGTTGTACCTTATCATTCTAATTTTATTATATTTGACTGTGTTAGTCTCGAAGAGTTCGAGAAAGCTTTACGAAAAATGATTACTTTGCCTTACTGGCATCCACTAGCCAATATTATTTTACACTATCACGTTCCGTACGATAAAGAAGAAATTGCTAAGTTATTTTATATTTTTTGGTATTATAGAGCCATCAACGTCATTATACTACAGTACAATGATACTTCAGAAGAATTCCTTATATCGCATTTTAGTCCTTACATTTGTGAAAATTATAAATTAGACCATTCATTTGGCTGTTGGACGGCCCATAAAGTCGGTATGCCGATAGAAAATTTTAAAGATAGTTTCATTTGTGTTGAGGGATGTCATAACGTTTCTTTATATTCCAAATTACGGTCAAAATTTCTAGGAACTTGCATAGGTTTCAATACCGAGATTTTACATTTTGCAAATAGGAGCAAGGTACAAGACATTATATTATTTGAAGACAAAACAAAAGATTTACACGGATACACATTTTTAGCATATACCGTTGAAGTTTTGCCATTTCTAGGAATAAAAGAAGAAAATAATGGTACATTCACTATGATCTATAGAGACGGATTGATTTGGAACACTATGGCTGAGCTTTTTAACTTTAAAATAGATTTATTTCCTTCAAAGGATACTATGAAAGGCAATTTTGACTTTGAAATTAATATCCAGCAAGTTTTTTCGTTTACACTTAGAAAAGCAGACCTAATTTTATTTCCGTTGTATCAATTCGATCTAATTATAGCAGAAATTGACTACACAGTGCCATTTGTTGATAGCGGTGTCTGTGTGTTGTCAAAACGGGCTGACTTTGAAACAATAGTTTTTAACGAAAAGTTTCTTCGAAGCAATATTTATTTGTTTATAGAGCATTATACATGTTTTTTTTGCACGTGGTTTGTGTTTTTCTTTTTTAATACTTTACAACTGGGTAGGCTCAATTTGGACCGAGCCGGTAAAGATTTTATTAATGCTTGTAAAACAGTAATGTCAATAAGTTTAAATAATCCACCACGACGAGACTCTTTTCGTATTTTTTTTGCGATTGCCATATGGTGTTTTTTCATTATAAACTTTAACACACAGGCATCTATAATTTCCTTATTCTCTGTACATAAACGAGGTAAGGAAGTAGATACCTTTGAAGATGTTATAGAAAAGGGATATAAAATAGAAGGAATGGCCTCACCTGATGTGGTCCTTCCAGACACTGAAGAAAATTTTCGAATAATCACCTCTAGAATGGAGGCTGTACACGATCTATTTGGTTGTGTAAAACAAATGCCTAACGATAGCCGCCGTTTTTGCTTAATAGATTGTGCGGTAGGCCGATATCTGGCAAATAAGATGCTAAATGAAAAAGGTAAACAATTTCTCCATATAGCAACTGATGCCAGAATCCATAGCCACTACTTAAACATGATACTTCATAAAGATAGTCCATTGACGGATCATTATAATGAGTACATGATGGCATTGTTCGAAGCAGGACTGATTAAGAAGTGGATGGATTTTAGATATTTTGATACAAGCGAGGAGGTACCTATCAAACCTTTGGGGATGGAGGACCTTGGTGGAATATTTCAAGCGTTTTTGGTGTTACTTGGGATAAGTTTTACTGTGTTTCTTTTAGAAGTTTTAATTAGTTTATTGGTATGGTCGAAGCATAATTTTGTATTAATCTTGAAGCGACTACGTAGTATTTTAAAATGTAGGCAAAAAATTAATATAAAACAACTTTTGGGAAAAAATAAAAACATTCATGTCTCTACACAAACGAGAATTGATTTGTTAGACGAGTCCCTGTCACAGTAATTTATATAGGTATATTTTGAAATTGCTATTAACTCTATTCAATCTTATTGATTCATAATTAAATTATTTTAGGTACATGTTGATATGTTTTTACACCTTAAATAATTAAGATGATACACTCCGTTTCATCTCTATCTTTGTCTCTATTTTGTTTGTTTATTGTTTGCATATAAAAATATTTAATATGCTTAAATAATGACTAAATTTAATAGTCACGCCCGAAAGTTATTAGTTAAGTACTAGTTAAATAAAATATTGTAATAAATTTTTATCTTTACTATTGCAAGATATAGCGTAACGCTGAGCAATGGCACTTCAGACGTAATGGCTCTATATTGTTAGAAGGTAGTATTTTACCATAAAGTTATTTCTGTGTAAAGTGTTTAAAAAACCATTATCACGATAAAATCTATTTTGTATGTGGAAATCACACGTTTTTTCAGCTTCACGCTGTATCCCACATATCGCAGAGAGTAGGCTCTAGGCATATGGGAATCTAGTCTTAATACATTCCTTTTCCCATATCTGCCAAATTTTCATCGCATTGCGTGTTGAGTGGTAAAACCCAACGTCGCGCTTTCTTGTTACGAGATAGAAGAAATTAAAATATTAATATATAGTAATTCTTTCCTGCGAGTGGGAATCGAATCTACAACCGTCGTGTGTACAGTCACACACTTGTGCTTCTGCGGCACGACGAACTCTATTGTGCATATACTTTTATTTATTTAATTAAATAAAATAAGTAAACACACATTATTTAAAATATTTTAAAAAATTATTTAATGCACCCGTTAAGGTTTAATGCGTTTATTTTAAAATAAAACTTATAATTAAATATTGAAGAACTAAATAAAAATATTATTATGAAAGAGATGTTGTTATTCACCCAGTTCATTTGGTTTGATCTTCTTTCTTAATGTTACCCACAACAATATTTGTAGCCTATTTGTAATTTGTATAAGGGATTTAAAATAATATTTACTTTTATCTACATGAATCTAAAAAATGTATATTTATGTGGAAGGTGCTTTATGTTAAAGTCAGTTTATTATCTACGTAAATTTATAATCTGTATTATAAGGTTTGTTTATGGGAGCGCCTATGGTTGTGTATAAAAGTATTGGTCTAACTTAAAAATTAAAATTTGTTTTTGATTATAATAAACGCTCATTGTATACAACTTAGTTTAATGGGAAATTTGTACAGTAAGAACAGTGAATATAGAAATGATAAGAGATTAGTGCACTCCACTCGCAACGGTCAAGCATTTACGAGTCAGGTAAGTAATTTGCGCGATCAAATGAAAACTTGCTAATGTCACTCTCAGCTGAACATACGTAACAATCAAATTCTTTGTTACTCAAGGAATAACTGTCTTGTGTTGATTACTTGCACTTTATATTTTTGGATACAGATACTAAATTCGACATTTGTGTAGTTGAAAATGTTATTTCTCCTAAATCAGGCTATTGTTAAGAGAGATGGTTAGAACTGTTTGTTTTTGTGTGTAGTTTAGTTTATCTCATTTCGTCGGCAACCTCAGCGGGCGCTCCTTCGCCAGTGTTGTTAGCAGCCAGTCAGTATACAGCGCATCTCGGCCTTGGTCTCGGGTTTCTAGACGAAGGTTAGTAGTTCATATGGGTAGTAAGTTTAGTTCCGTTTATTATGATTTGCTCTTCTATTTTTTTTTGTTTATAGCTTATTTTTCTTAATTATTCTCAGGTCAGTTAAGTAATAAATATTAATTACTATAATTTTTGATTATTCAAAATGACTGATGAATGTAAATTACCTTAATTATGAAATGTAAACATATATAATATTGCATCATTATCTTTCATTCTGATGGTTTCCTATATATGATTCATACAATCAACATAAAAAAATAGTAAAATCACATCTGTTACTATTGTTCTGCTAAATAATAACATTCTTTTAAAATCATCAAATTACATATTTAAGGACAACAACCTTAAGATCTCTTTATAAAATAAATAAGATTAAACAAATCTTAAGATCTCATTAATACAATTTAATGAATGATAATACAATTTTAGGAGTCAAGGTCTTATTCTTATTAATCTTAAATGATTGAAGAAAAAACAATGTGCTTACCTTTTTAAATATTTTAATTTTATCTATTATAGTAAAAGAACAGCTTATATTTATATTATAGTGCTGCAGCACTGTATCTGAATGTAAGTGCCAAGCAACTGTTGTGGGTGTAATTTTTACTTGGATGAACAAATTATTTTATTTTTTTCTAAGTCAAAGGATGGAGCTCAACTCCATCTTTTGTCTTAGAAAAAAATTGAATCCTGTCACTGTTTTGAAAATTAGACTGTGTATAGGATATGGAGTGTCTCAACACTAGATCCTCAGCCTACTTGCTATATGCCAAATAAAGTATGGAGCTAATAAAAATAATTTATATAGTTATCACAAATATGGATGTTAAATTTCAGATGGAATGACTCAACTTTGAACAATCCACTTGATGCAAGTAAGACAGCTTGGCCAGTAGCACACAAAGAGTCAATATTTCTGCCTGAATTCCCCATAACAACTGATTTATTGCAAAAAGATTTTGAAATAGTTAAAACTGTAGCAAAAGGAGCTTTTGGAGAAGTGTACAAAGTAAAGAAGATCAGTGAAGACAAGGAATACGCGCTAAAAGTTTTAAATAAATCCCAGGTCAGTTAAATTTATGAATCTGTTTATACTTTGTACATAGAAATGTTTAGTACAAAAAATGTTTGTCTTCTTCAAAGGTAGATCTTTTGTTCAATTTTTTTTGTTCTGGTTTCTTAAATTTGAAACCATAACAGGTATCAAATTTGAGCAAAGGAGGTTGTAAAACCTTTTTAACAATATACACACCCAAAAACAAGACTTGCAAAAATTTTTTTGTTTCAATAGATTAAGGTCTATTTAGTAGAAGCTTTAGAAATTATCCTTTTTTTATCTATATAAGTTTTTTGTTAAGTTTAATTAATTGAATCCGTTTTAAATGTTTATAATGTTTTTTCCATATTGTAGTTGAAAATGTTATTTGTATTTAAATACTATATTTTTTATATATTAAGCAAATATACAAATATTAAATGAAAGCATGCCAAAGAAATGCAAATTAATTTCAAATTGATTATTTAATATTATAAGACAAGTTGTCACAAATGTGCGTTTTTGTGATGGTTTTGTATTATAAACCAATAGTTAATCAATATAGTAAAAAATCAGCTTCAAACTATCACGCATAAAGCAGGATAGGCAGAGAGAACCTAGTGTTAGGACATTACATTTACCATTTACCGCCGAAATCGTGCATGCAATAAATCCAGTTGCGCGCGTTGCGTGTGTAGTGGCGAAACTCAATGCCGCGCCTTCAAATAAAAAATATAAATAAATATCTTTGTGACCAGAGAACCTCATTCTCGAATAGGAATCGGCCACACAGCATCGCTTTTACCGTCGTACGCTGCGCCACGACGGCAGCCATCTACAAAATCTATAACACGTGAAATAAAATCTATAACATAGAAACAACGAATTTCAAAATGGCCAGCTATATTTTATTTCAATGTGGCACAGTAGGTCAATGGCGTTGTAGATTAGGATGTGTTACCTCTGTCGTTGATATTCAAATTCTGAATGCGATCGTTTCATTAATAATTAATTATTTATACAAACATGAATATTGATGGTAGTTCAAATGTTAAAGGTATGTTTCGAAACTTGGCGCAAATTTCTTTTGTCTTACTTGGCATATGGTTATTTACAGGTAAACCTTGTGTATTGTCAGTTAAGCCAGTTGTTGTATGTCAGTTATTACGTTTATTTAACTTGTTTCTTTTGTGTGTAAATTGAAAGAAAAATCTATAAATTATAGCTGAAATGAAGAAACACAAACGATTTTTATATGACTGCTGTAGTAAATCTTAATAGTAAAAATTAATAAAGAGTGACTGTAGGACACTAAGAACTTTCTACGCGTATATATCATTATTAACCACTAAAAGTACTTCATTCAAATAATTTTATACAAAAAATTATCTCCAGTTGCAGTTAAACCGTAAAATAGCATACTTAAAGTCTTAATCTGGTTTTAAAAGTTAAAAAAAAATCATGATTAGAGCGCAATTAAATGTAACAACTTTTAATTAGGCCACAGTTTTTTGTATTGAAACAGGAACTAATTATCGTAAATTCTTTTTATATCTAAATCAATTCAGTCCGGTTCGTAGTTGTAACATGGACTTTACAAACAGATTGTTAAAGTTGAATATACGTATGCTTACCGAATGGTATCAATAAAAAAGTATACCATCTTAAGTTTAACCGAAAGTAGATGTGTTTTTAGCAGGACGGTTAGTACTTGTTTGATTTAAAATAATTATTTAAAATGGAATCTTGTTTAAGAAAAGGATTTTAAATTTGTTTTCGCTCATTAATAACAAATATTTAGAGGCCGTTGTGGCGCAGGGGCACAAGTGTGTGGGGCACGCGACAGGTTGTGGGTTCGATTTCCACTCAGGAAAATTAAATATTTCATATTTTTATTTCATCGCTCTGGTGACGCAGTGAATCATCTTCTGTCTGTAAATACGATGGGAAATTAATATCGCAAAAAACGCTTATTTCGTCACGATAAAGGGAATCAAAATTAGTAGTGTATTTCCGATTGACCTATAAATATAAAATTTGGCACTCAGTATCTTCAAGCAGTGCTAGTTCAGGAAAAATAATTGAAAACTTTTGTGGTTAAATCCTAAAAAATAATAGCCTTTAAAGGGAGGAAAAATTTGCTACTAAAGCCGCTGGTTCGAGTGAGATATCAGATGAAAGAGCTCTGGCTTAGCCAAGATTGAATTTGAGAAAAGGTTAGACCTTCACTTTTGGTACGAAACCCTTGGGGGCCGATTCGCGCTTGTCCGGTTTTTCGTTTTCATAAGACAAAGTGTGTTACTGAGTTCCATCACCAAAAATACCTGGTCTCGAACGTCTACTCCTTTCTCTGTTTATTCTGCTACAGACTGACGACGACGACGTTGACAAGCTGTAGCTACCCTGAAGTTGATTTTTTTTGAACTTATGCGCTTTGAGATATAATCAAAATTCAGAAAATTCCATGTAATGAAATCTGCGCACCCATCTACAGCTAACTTTAGAGCGGTCCTAACTCTTCGACCGTACTGTATACATGGGGTAAAGCGTTAAGCTAAAAAGAAGTACATATGGATTACTAACCTATAATTTTTATAGATATATATTATCTGTCCTTGAGCTAAGTTTATTGTACTTATACTTTATAGTCGGGTTTTTTTTTATTTTTGCATATATATTACTTTAAAATTATCGAAAGACAAAAATAGTATACTTCGCATCATTAGTATACTACGTATTTCTGATTTTAACTTGTCATATTATAACGACAGTATAAATCGTTTGTAATTTTGATTATTATTGAAAAATCATATCAAATCAGCTTCACGCTGTATCCCGCACACAACAGAGTAGGCAGAGGGAACTTAGTGTTAAGACATTTCGTCCCCCACTTTCCGCTGAGTTCTAGAGGCAGTGCGTGTATAGTGGCGGAACTCAGCGCCGCGCTTTGCCTCGACACCAGAGTTAAGAAATGAAAATGTAAATGTAAATAAATATTTCATTTCCTCGAGTGGGAATCGAACCTACAACCAGTCGATTTTTGCAGTTACACTTTGTGCCCCTGCGCCACGACTGGCCTCTATTGATTATTATTACTAAAAGAAATACTGAAAATGCGACATATATACTTCATTATCATCAATTACCAAATGTAGTAATTAATTAATAGTTATTTAATATAATTTTGCAGATAGTGAGCGAAAATGCTGTACGTCAAGTGAAAGAGGAGGCGCGTATACAAGCTGCGGTCGGGCACCACTCGTTTATAGCTGGTTCTGTATCGAGGTGGCAGACCAAGAAAAGACTGTATATTGGTAAGTTTTTATAACATAAGAATTGTTATACAGGATGGAAGCGTGTGCGCTTCTTTTAGGGGAACAGCGTATAGAGTAAAATATTTCAAACCCATACCTAAAGAGACGTAGGATTTTTTTTTTATTTCACGATGTCTATCCATGCTGTATTTCGTGAGACGCAGTTACGAATAGATATCAATAACACCTACAACTACAAAAATACTGCTAAACGTTGCCGATCTGCCGTTTGTCATTCTCAAAAACATACTAGAACGAGAAAGGGATATCACTCGTTCTATTTTACATAATTCAACATCGCCGCCATTACCTACGACTCGATTTCGTGAATGAGGCGTATGCGGCGTTATCACTTTGATAGGTTTGCGTGTGTGCGTCATTCTTAACAACTAGCGTTTTATTGTACAAGGATAATTTTAGAAATTATTTTATTTGTAAAAATAACTCTTATTTTTAGAAAAATCTCTTAGAATTAGGTGTCTATGACGTATCTTCCTTAAATTAAGGTGGCCGATTTAGCTATTTTAATTGTACTAAATACTCATATAACTAGTTCATTATTTTGGTATGTAATTAGATTGGAAACAGATTACTAAGTTATAAGGTTAGTACTTTATTTAGTATCTGATTATTTTAGTTTGGAAAAATATGAATTCAATGTGTATTGTAAAGTCTGTGGAATACTGTTGCTTGTGTATAATAGAATCAGAATCAGCTTCACGCTGTATCCCGCACACAGCAGAATAAGCAGATGAGAGTGGTAAGACACTCAGTTCCCCACTTTCCTAATCTGAATTCTGGAGGCATTTGCGCTTTGCCTCGACACCAAAGCGAAAAAAAATGAAAATATACATTTATAATAAATATTTCATTTCCTCGAACGGAGATCGAACTACCACTAGTCGATTTTACAGTAACCCTTTATACTCCTGCGTCACTACTGGCCTCTTTATTTATAGTAGAGACTTTATTATTTGTTCTTCGAATCCATCCATTTATAAATGCATGAAGTGAAGCCATAAAAGCTTATATTTTAAATATCACGCTCATAATCACTGAGAATTTATTAATAAAGAAATAATTTAGATATTTTCTAGTAAAATTATAATATGAGGCGTCGTGGCGCAGGGGCACTTACGTGTAACGTGTAGACGATTGATAGATTGTGGGTTCGATTCCCACTCCCACTTCGATCCCAACAATGCAATTGCTCGAAAATCCGGTGGAAAGTAGGGTACGGAGTGTCTTAACAGGATTATTAGGATTCCCCTTAATAGGATTCCCCTGCCTATCCTGCTATATGATTTCTTCACTTCACGCTGTGAAGTTGAAAAACAAATAATAATAACCGATTGAATTCCAAGATATTAGCGTTTGTAGTAAACAAAGACTAACATAAATTAATGAATAAATAGTTTCTTCTTATGTATATGTAGCTATGCACAAATTATCGTCTGTGTTTATTTACTGTGAGCACTAAACTGGGCCGTGATATTCACTTCAATGTTCGGTGATTTTGTTATCTATACCAATACTCATATTTAACGTTTAATTAATCTTAATAGTGGGTCTCAATGGCACTGGGGAATAGAGAGGAAGTTTATTCTGATGAAATAGGAAAATTTAAATATATATTGTTCATTAAAAATTATTTCTTGTAAAGAAATGTTATGTTTTATTCTTTTGGCGGTTTCTTTAGTGTAATAATTAAAAGTACGGCGTTAAATGAAAAAGGAAACAGAATCGGAGTTATTTTTTAAATAAGTTATGTGTCTATAAACGAGGCTATTATAACATCAATATCCATATTACTTATAAGTAAAAGAGTGTTTCATTTGTAAGTATAAAGAAAAATGATTTTACTTTTTAAAAGAATATTTTCGTATATAATATTCAATTAAAACGTCTGGTATGTTGTTGACCTACATATCTTGAATTATCTTTATCATTGTTATCAGTGACTAGACATTACACATTTGTTTACCAAAACACCGTCAGCCAAATATTGCGTCTTAACGATTACAAGGGTCAATGTCTCTTGACCGGGATAAGGCTCATTCCAGACTAACGTCGTGCTGCTTAAAACAATACGTTGTTTAGTGTAAATGCGATATTTTCGACCTATTTGTTTTATTTGTGTAATATATAAGTCCTCCGGTATAATATATATGTTTGTCAATAATGTAAACATCACATGGTAGGTAGTCTTTAATCTATACGTATTTAGAAAACGCATAAAAAATTGAACGTACCGGGACTCGAACCCGCGCCTTTTTAGTTTTATTTTTTTCCTAAGTGTGGAATAACACTTTAAAAATGTTAAAAATAGTCTATAATATTTCTATTGTAAAATATATATATATTTTAGAATAGAAATATTTTTTTCCAAAGACATTACAGTTTATATTATTTAAAATGTCTGAACATGTGCAATTGTGCATAAATTATTAATATTTTATTTACAGTTTATATATTTTATTTATGATTCTAACATAGATTTCCTTGTACTATATTTTATTATCTTCGTAAAAGTATTTATGTGTATATAGTGCAACATAGATTATAGCAAATTTTGTGATAAGCTGATAAATCGTATATTATTCTATAGTCTAACCTTGCCAATTTTGTATTGTTTTAATGTTCTTACCCTTCTCAGTTTCAGAATACATTCCCGGAGGAGAATTGCTAGCTTTATTAGATAAGTACGGAAAGTTACCAGAAGAAATTGTGAAGATATTTGTTGCTGAGATTGCATTAGCTATAGGCAAGTTGTGATTATATTATAATTTAATTTTACCTTAGTATAATTGTAGTATATTTTTATCATTATATATATATTTTTCTTTATAGATTTTCTGCACAACGCTGGCGTGATATATCGTGATCTCAAACCAGAAAATATACTCTTAGATTCAGACTATCACATTCAGTTAGTTGATTTTGGACTGTCCAAGTGGTTGTCCATAGGCTCTCGCACCACCACACTTTGCGGCACTCTGAAATATATGGGTAAGTTGTGTTTAATACTATACTGAAAATTTAAATACTTAAAGGTTACAATATTACAATGGCTTCGTCGATTTTATATACAAACAGTATCACAACAATCAATTATTTCTCAATATTTTGGTACTATAAATTCCAAACGGCGGATCGTCGCGCACACACAAGTAAACACACACACCCCCACACGTCGACGGACGCGACTAAACACGGTCATTTTCCGTTTCAGTGTGGGACTTGACCCGTCGCTTACCTTGTAAATGGGACAGTCCGTCCGTTGGCTGTGACGTGCCGTGACGCGGAGTGACGCGCCGTGACGCGCAGTGACGTAATGTCCGCGTGGGGCCGAGCGTGACGCGGCACCATGAACGCGCGCACCATCTCCTTCGAGATGGCGATGAAGGGCCGCCAGGTGGACGAGATAGTCGCCAGCATATTCCACACGGTCCTCTTCCACCGCTCCAGCGGCAAGTTCACCTACAACAACGAGGAGAGCTACTCGATACGCACCGTCAGCTACCTGGACGTCGACTGCGACTTCATCGACTTCACCTACGTGTGCTGCGAGTCGGAGGAGCTCGGCCGCAACGTCAACGTCAAGATATCGGAGTTCTCGGAACTGCTCCGGCGAGCCGATTGCTCATCTTCTCCTCCCAAAGGTTCCATAAGCCTCGAGTTCTTCCAGAAGCGACGGGCGCGATGGCCCTTCGGCCCCGAATGCGTGCCCTGGGAGGTGTGGACGGTGTGCTGCGAGCTCACCGAGCAGAGCAAGCACGAGAACGTCGTTGAGCTGCTGCAGGACAAGATAGTGTTCATAACGGAGATCATCAACCGCCACGAGTACGTGCCCAAGATGCCGAGTCGGTCGGACGCGGACCTGGTGTTCGACACGTCGTACGCTGATATCCAGCCGTACCTGTTCAAGATCCACTACAACCTGTCGGGCGCGCCCTCCAGCTCGGTGGGCAACCGCGTGCGGAAACTACTCTGCGACACCCTCTATTTGTGATGTAACAACGTCGAAGGGAAAGTTTACAGTCCTAACTGTCGATCGGAAGTGCAATTATTTGTGTGAGATTGTATATATTAAATGGAAACGTATTTATATTTACATAAAATATATGATTATATTATGAATTGATCAATCGCAATAACTAAATTTGCAATAATGTACTTATGGTGGTTTTGCACAAAATTGTGAATTTTTAAAATGTTCCGTTTCTATATTAGCGGTTTTGAATTATTAATGGAACGCGCTGTAACTTAGCTAATCATATTTTATTTTAACGTTTAGTGTCTATATTAATAATTGTAATAACAGGAGCTCCGGCTCTGAAGGCTGGTTGATGTGTCCATTATTTTTATTTAAGGTTTGACTAATTTTATATTGTATTGTTAGATTTGTTTCTTATTACCGTACACTGAGTGAAAACGCTATAATAGATCACAGTAAACTTAGGTTTGATGTTATCATAAGACGAATCAATGTAATAAAAATATCTGTACGGTTTTGATAGCTGTCGAGTCACTTTTTAAAATGTCGACACGTAATTTTTTTTTATGTTAAACGTGTTAGTGACGGAGCGGCCAATCGTTGTAACTTTAATTTAGGGATTATGTAAACAATATTTTTAAGGAAGCGCTGGACGAGCGTCCGGTTTATTATAGTACAGTCTTTTGACTATTGGGTGTTTTATATAAAAAAAAAATGCTTTGTGATATTCGCATGAAAATTTGCTGATTATGAACGACATGTGCATAATAATGAGTGTCCAGTTGTGGTCTCGTAAATATATAGATGTTGTATATATTATTAAATGTACAGGAGAATATTTAAAATGTTTCTCATTTAATATGTTTCTTCAAATATTAATGTTATTTTAACATTGAGAGCTTTATATAACTAATGCTTAGTGTTTACTTCCACGATTGTAAAGCGGAAGTGATTGGAACTATGTAATATATTTAATATGGCCGCTTTATACTTGTCGAAGTATTGTCTCATAGAAATGGTGCGTTAACGTCATAGATGTATTATATGCTTAGGTAACAAATTATATTTCGATATATGTTTAAATAATAAATAATTTCTTATTATAATAACAACACAAACGTCAGTTGGTTTGGTGTTTGACAGCAACTTAGCCGTAGACCTGATTTTGTTTTGTCGTTTAGAAAATGTAACTATATTGCAAATAGAAAGTTTTATCACATTTTAATAGATAATAGAGTGTCTTATTCATTTTCATATACAATTTTAAAATAGTTTTTGATGTTCTTTCTATGTATATCATCGTAATACATTTCAATAATCTATAGTGTGTAGTTCATAAAATCTTAGCCACCTCCTTATTCAAATTTTAATTTGATTCAACATACAATATTTTAACTTGTGTGAACGTTTGATAATGGTTGATTTCACAATAATATTTAATTTCCATTTTACGAAAATGACTAAAACTGACATAATAATAGTAAAACTATAGGATTTGCAATACAATAATTTTATTAGTGACTAAATTTAATGTTTTTAATATTATTTTAATGTTTTTGTTCTTTAAAGTTGTTGTGTCTAGTGTTTGATTTTTTTTTTATCTCATGATCTTGTATTTTCTTTTGGGCGGAGGACTGAATCCATCCATGATTAAACTTCTGTAGACCGATAAATATAGTAAGAGCTTTGTTTGTAGTATTCCATGTTTTTTATAGTGATTTTTGTTAATCTATTACACATCGGTACAGTACAGAGCACTAGTAAAGTAAAATAATAATTTGTAACCATTATGTCTATAAAACAGACGCTGTCTTCAGTCTAACTGTAAACGCGATAGGTGTGGGTTCAATTCTTACGTCCGGAAATAAATTAATTTCTTTTTTTTTGGTAACCAGTCAGAGACCCAACTCAGAGTGTGTCTTAAGGCTGGGTTCCCTGCGCCTCCGAAGAAAACCCTTAAAGCTATATATACATTATATACATTGACTTTTTTAATTAACAGACCTTGAAATAAGCAAAAAAATATATTTCTTCTCAATTTATGACTAACAAAGCTCTTCCTATGTCATCTGTACTATATATGATTATTTACTTTCCTACCTCATTTTGTGACTAGCTTTAGCATGTTTGCATCTGAATTGGAAAACTAGTTTCCTATTTTTAACTATATTTAACAGAATTATAATTTTTTTTTGTCACCAAAGATGAGGCTGTACATTGCAATCGCTAATTGATTATTCAAATATTATTATAAATTATTATTATTATTATATGTATTATAATTGTGGTATAGTGCGGTAGTTATTGTGTCCACATTTCATATCAGAATGTACCTTTAATGTATAGATCTAATAACTTTAGTTTGTTTGACCGGAACTGTGATTCATTATTTGTTTGTTTACGTATGCTCGGTTGTTTAAATGAAAAAGAATATTCCTCCGTAGAGTTTTTATTACAACAACAAATTAAAATTATTTAACCAAAATAAAGTTATCAGATTTTGAATATTTTTATTTTCCACTCGGATTTTTAAATCTGGTGATAAGACAATATATATATAATATTTAATATCTTGATAGTGTGCCACTCTCTAATATTTTGGGCATCGTAAATTTTACTAAAATTGCACTTGCTATGGCCTTATTTGAAAGATGACTACGTCTTAATGTGAATGGCTGTTATATATAGAATGTATGAAAATTAGTATATGTTGTGATTTATGAGTTCAAAAATAAAAAAAATCTTAGTCTTGTGATAATTTATATAAAAATGTGAATAAATGATGGAGTATTAATAATATTTTGATTTTTAATTAGTTCCCAATCCGAATTCCAATTCAATAATTAAGTTATATTTTTTTTGATAGTGTCAAATGAATTTTTTGTTTAAAAAATATTGTTATTTAATAATAATCATAAAAAAAATATTTAGATCTAAAGATGGCGGTACATATAGCCTAGCCAAATATACGCATAACGTATTTTTTTTATTATAATTTCTTATTTTCATGAAAAAAAATATTAAAAAAAAAAGAACTCATTTTATCAAGTTCTTTGACAGTAAATGTTTTTACTGTTTAAATTTGTGTGGCGAATATTGTGATATCAAACAAAGAAAAGTGTGTTCCAGCCTTCGTGTGCTCCATGTCATCGAGATTCCTACCATCAAAGTAAATATATTTCATGTTATTTACATATTATAATTAAATGAATGTATGGAGGAATAACAGTTGCGTAGAGTACAAGAAGTGAAGACCATTTTTCGTCGAATTCTGAAGCCATTGCGTGTTGAGTGGCGGAACTCAACGCTGCGCTTTTCATCGACACCAGAGCAAAGAAATAAAAACATTAATTATTTTATTTTCTCGAGTGGGAATTGAATCCACAAACTGGAAGACTAGCTTTGTTTGTGGAAATAAGATATTTTATAAAATTTAATATGCTATTATTGTTTAGTTACAACTACAAATGCCATTCAAGGAAATGAAAATATAGAAACGGAACAAAGTATCATATTTTCTTTACCTGGCTTTCAACGTATGATAGTATCACTTTTATGAGTCCTCCAATACTGTAATCTTTAATTGTTATGTTATTATCAATTATAATGTATAATGTATATTTCTATGAAGACTTCTTGTTGCCAGCTCCTGAAATATTGCAACGAGAGCCGTACGGTCACGCGGTGGACTGGTGGTCTCTCGGTGTTATCGCATGTTATATGCTCACAGGAGAGGTAGGTGGTCTTATAAAATGCACACCCTATAATTCTAAATATATATTTTTTAGATTCATACTGTGTCCTACACATGCCAGGGTAGGCAGAGGGAACCCGAGAACCTAGTGTTAAGACACTCTGTTCCGAATAAAACACTCCGATCTCCACTTTTCGCCGAGTTCTGGAGTCATTGCGTATTGAGTAGCATAACGCAACGTCGCGCTGTGCCTTGCTACCAGACTTATATTTCATTTCCTTGAGTGGGAATCGAATTCACAACCTGTCGCGTTAACAGTCGCACTTGTCACGACTAGTTCCATTCAAATTCTAAATATACCATATAATTAAAAATTAATAATATAATTAGATAGATTATGCCTTTTTAACGCAAATATTTTACTTTAATTAATGTTTATGTGAGAAAAAATATTAATAATTATTTTATTTTATGCACATGCATGAAGTAGCTCGAACCTCGATGTTTAAGTTATTATATTTCACTATTTTGTTCACTGTAAAATTAATACGTTTAGTGAAACCATTCCTTTTAGAATGTTAAATGTTTTGTAATATTAGAAATAACGTTAAAAATAAACGCGCGCACGGCGTTGTTTTTTTTTGTTTTGTTTTTGACATGCTCTACGTCTTTGTTAGAGCAATTTACATGCTTTACTTAAACAATTAGCGAGAAATAGTTTCATGTAAGATGCATATGATAATTGAGTTTGTATCGTGATGTACAACGTCAAAGGTGAACTGTAGGAAATTTTACTCACATAAAAGGCCAGATATTTTTGTAATTTTTATACGGTTTTTTAATAAATATTTTTCTTTTCCCTACACTTATATGGAATAACACTTTAAAAATGTGTTAAAAATATTTAAAGTATCTAGTGTTTCCCTTTTGCCCAATGATAATACTAAGTAATTATCTTTGGGCAGCGGCAATTTAACAATCTAAATAAGTTAGAGATGCTAACAATATAAATAAGTTTTTTTGTATTATTTTTCCTTGAACGCTTCAATGTTTACGATTTCTTTAACTTATATTTTTTCCATTTTGAAGTGCCACCTACGAGTACGATACATGAATATATATCTGTCGCTCCATCCATTGTTATTAACTAGGAAGCTGTATCTAAAACTGAATTATATCAGTGGTCATGTAGTGTGGGAAATATGAAAAGAAGTTTAGCTTGTTGTCCTCCCTTTGCAACAGTAGGAGTCGTAGAACAGACAGTAGGGTAATTAATTTTATTCATTGACAATTTAAAATAAAAAAAAATATTTTAAATTCAAAATATGAAGTGTATCCATAATGGTAAATGAAGAAGAAAATTTTCTTCTAGAAATCATTCATTATTAGTTCTGTCTATAACACTCATCTACACATACTTACACACAACAAGTTAAATACCGGTCTGCTACTCTACAAGCTTTTTATCTCTTAATAAACTTGAAATATTGTTAAAGTTGCCTAAAATACAGTTTTGCTTTTATATATGGATATCTCACTTTCTCCAATATCAGCTTAAGGCTATATCCCGCGCACAGCATAGTAGGCAGAGGGAACCTGGTATTTTTTTGACACTCCGTTCCTCAATTTCTGCCGAATTCTGGAGGCATTGCGTGTTGAGTGGTGGAACTCAACGCCGCGCTTTGCCTCGATAACAGAGCGAAGTAATTCAAATTATACTACTATTATACCACGATTTTCAATAAAATGTATGTAGGTATGCAAAGAATGTGATCTATGTTACTGATTTTAATTACTTAAATGTATATATAATTTCCTTATTTCCTTATTATATATTAAATATAAAAAAAAAATTTCTTAGTGTCATAATAAAATTAGTTATGAATTCTTGTTATTTAAATTCACTAAATCTGTTATAGTGTAACAGTTAACAACTGTTATTATGTTTATTTTCATTCATTTAACAGTCAATTCTAAAGCTTGACAAGATCTATTCATTGACAATAGTTAGCCAAAGTTGATAAGTAATCATTATTTTTTTATGTTATTAAAGCATCATTTTAGGTCACCATCTCCAGAATTATACTATGACTTACAAAAAGGTGCTCTTTATTTTTAATATTCTATTCATTTAATTTAAAAATATGTTCATAATAATAAAAAAAAAAGATTTAACACTAAAGAATAGAAAAATAAAATATCTATTGTAAAAAACGTATTTATTGTTACTTACAGTACCGTGAATTCGATAATTTACTTTGAAAATAATTACAACATAGGTAATTTTTCTGTTCCACTATTTAAATAAGTCTTTAGAACTAGTGTATAGTCGAAGGTCACGTCGAGGACGGGTTCGGTCCGCTGCGTGACAACACAAACGCACTGCGCTGCGACAGCGGGAGGCGCGTGTCGAGGCGTGAGTCGACACACGCCTGCCGCTTAGACTATTTTAACAATTTTAAGGTTTAGCGCTATCTGATTTTTCACCACTTTCTTCTGATGAATCTTTGTCTGCGCTCTCGTTGCTTTCTTCGGAGCTCTTTTCTTTGGCTGGTGCGTCATTCATGGCTTCAACCTTAGCGTCGCTTTTGGCTTCTACTTTAGCGTCGCTCTTTGCTTCAACTTTATCGTCATTTTTGACTTCGACATTATCAGCACTCTTCGCTTCAGCAGCGGGCTGGGAGGGTGCTTCAGGTTCCTTGTTCTCAGCCTCTTTAGGTACTTCGACTGCTTTTACTTCCGCCTCTACTTTTTCTTCAACTGCAGCTGGCTTCGCTTCTTCTTGAGCGGCAATGAGCTCCTCAGCAGGACTGGCAGATTTAGCCTCTATTACATCAACAGGCTTAACTTCATCATTTACTACCTCAGCGACGGCTTTGGCTTCTGGTTTTGGTGCTTCTGGTACTTTCTCATCAACAGCATCACGAATAACACGCGTGGCGTCTTCAGATACAGCAGCTGATTTTGGTGCCACAACTGCATCAGGAGCAGCTGAAGATTCGTCAGGTTTATCTTCAGATTTTTGTTCTACTGACTCCTTTTTTTCTTCAGGCTTGTCAACTTTTTCTGAAACTGCGTCGCTATCAGCTTCTTTCTTTTCCTCAGGTGCAGCACTTTTAGCAGAAACTACTGGCTGAGAGTCAGATGGGTTAATCGCGGCAAGGTCAACGACATCATCGGCAACGGCTGCTTCAGGTTTGATAGCACTGACCAGGTCGATTACATCTTCAGAGACAGCAGATTTTGCTGAAGGTACATTGCTCACTTCTTCAACCTTAGCTTGACTTTCATCTGGCTTAGATTCTTCTACAACTGCAGCTTTAACTTCTGGAACTTTTTCTTCAGGTTTGGCTGGTTCAGCAACGTCTGCTTTTTGTTCAACTGCAGAATCTGCTACGTCTGCTGCCTTAGCTGCAGGTACTTCTTCTTTATTGACTTCTGGGCTGGCTTCCGCCTTAGCCTCCGGAGAAGCGTCTATTGCAACATCTGAACTCTTGGCTTCAATAGCGACCTCGTCAGGTTTTTCAACGCTTTTTGCTTCAGGTGCTGGTTCTGGTTTTTTGTCTTCTACAGGACTTGGCGCTGAATCGCTTTGAGGCTTAACATCTTCAGATTTGATTTCAGGGGCAGATGGAAGTGCAATAGGCTCTTCTTGCTTCTCTTCAGCGACAGGCATAGCCAGACTCACAGCCGCGAAGGCCATGCACAGTAATAAGACCTTCATCCTGAAAATACAAAATTATCGTATTAGTGTTTTGACGAAATAATAATAGTGAATTTATAAGGATATCAAATGCACATCTGCAAGTCGTGAGTGCCGTAAGGCCAATGTTACGCGGCGCCGGCCGGCATCGGCATTCACAGTAATTTTTCTATTAAGATTGAATCATCTAAGGGCCTGATATGTTGGGGGACGGGTGCCTATATTCTAGTCACAGTAAATTAAAGTTAATATGAATAAGTAGGATGTAAACTATTTGTGAAAGTGGGCTACAAAATAGCTTTTGTTGCTTTTTATGATTCCAAGTACTGAGTTACTTATAAAGCTTCAATATTTGCGTATATAAAATAAATGTATAAAAGTAATGATCATTATTAGCAGAACCCGGTTAGTGTACGTTCTATAAATAACACGTCTAGCAAAGGAAAAATATTAACCCGATATCCTTAAGGAATGTGGATTGGCGCCACTCTAGAAATAGAATATTGCAAAGGGAATATCCTGTTTTTGCTCAAGAATGCTGTAATCGTTGCAGAAATTGATGGGCTCCTCTCGTAACATGTAATCATACGCGTCGAAGTTTTATTATTACTTTAAATAACACACTCTGGATGGAGTACACCATGCAATTATCTATTTAGTTAGTCATTATTATCAAAACAAACCTTAGGAGCCGTGTAATACAAAAATTGACCAATTACAAGCCAAACAATATATTGTAATGGAAGAAAAAAAGGATTTTTTTATTCATTTTCTGCGAAATAAACGAACAGTAAGTTGGCACATGATGGACACTTCCTACTGCGTGATGTTGGACAGGATGTTGAACGCGCGCTAGCAATATGGATGATCCGGCGAGACGACCACACATTATCTGAATTTTAATCGGCTCATTGAATAGAATCGGCAACTAGAATGTCGAGATGCGTTTGTGTGATTCACTGTTTGTAGTCAATGGCATGGATTAAATTTTATATTGTCAACTTTGGCCAATGAAAAGTTATTTCGTATCTGCGTAAGCCATTACTGTGGATCAATTTGATTTTGAAACAAATATCGTTAGTATTTTCTTAGTCCAAAATAGATATCTTGTAATAAAATAGGATGTACGTAATCCAATTGAAAAAAAAAAGGAAATAGTGATATACCTACCCAGATAACCACAACATTTATTCTCAGATTACAAATAAAACGACTTACATTACATTATTATTGGTCACATAATATTATTGCATCGTCCATTGCACTTAAAAATAAAGAAATAAGAGCAGGATTCATATACTGAGACTGGTTCCAACATCTGATGAGGCCATTGCCATCAGTATCGATAGTAATTATACGCAATCATAGACTTTATTGTTTATTTTTTGTTACACCTGAATCATAAAAGTTGCCCGGGGTGATTAAAGCAACGTACAAAAATAGAATATTGAATTATTAATGATGTATCGTAATTTTACAAGTTTTATTGTGAATTTCTCTCTTGCTTCAAAGGTTTTATATATGTAACTTTGTTTTTCTTTTTTTGTATTTCAAAAAAAAAAACAAGATTACAATAAATTTTGTATTTTTTTTAATATTAGTTGGTAGTGGCTATTAGTGACACAGGTTCACAACTGAAGGAAATGGAATATTTAAATTTCTATTTGTTCTCTGTGTGATGAGACAAAGCGCGGCGTAGAATTCCGCCTCTCAACACGCAATGTCTCTCGAAATCGACCGAAAGTGGGGAGTGGAGTGTCTTAACACTAGGCTCCCTCTGCCTACTCTGCTACATGCGGGATACAGAGTGAAGTTAATAAAATAAAATTATCATTTCGTTTTACAATACACACAAGCTGGAATTATGCGGTTGTCAGAGAGTTATTTTCTGGAAGGATATCCTCGGCGGACTGAGGGTAAGCATTGTCGTCTTCCCACACATCGGCGCAATCTTCCAATTGAATCTGAGCGCATGCCGGCTTATTGTGCCAATCAAAAAATGAGCCGCCACTCCGGACCACGGTTATTGGTATATGAGGATAATGTAGGTTTTTTCCAAAAGAAATTATTGATATTGTCAGTGACAACACAATGGTGTTTCAATTTAGATGATGCTATCGAATACAAAAGTATATAGCAATACTAAAGGTTTATGTATGTGAATACATAAATTCAACTATAGTATACAGAATTCTATTTATTAGCGTCGAAGTTGTTTAAAGGTATATTTTAAGTTATACAAGAAAGACTAAAATTTTGGAAATGGTAGCGTATAAAATTGCTTAATATTACGATATCATTATAAGATAATTTAGCAAAGTAGGTATATATAAAATCACAAAATAACAATAAACAACTTAAACCTCAAAGCAATTATAGTTTTACATAGAAATCTAGATGTTGGTACTCAAGTCGTGATCACTTGATGGTCCAATTATCCTCTTACTGCGTCGCGAGAGCTTCAACTACCATATATAATGCTATAATCTAAAAAAAATCGTCTGCACGTCTAACACGTAGTTATGAGACAATTTTTGCATATAAAATTTTATAATATAAGATGAGTAAACATATACAGTAC
Organism: Heliconius himera; assembly: GCA_021202915.1. Lineage (NCBI taxonomy): Eukaryota > Metazoa > Arthropoda > Insecta > Lepidoptera > Nymphalidae > Heliconius > Heliconius himera. The sequence goes on from JAJHJA010000076.1 coordinate 57,057, forward strand.
GTACGCCACTAAATAAATCACTGCACCTATAAAGGTGTGTGGTTATGGCATTGAACAAGTTGTTACATCCAGGCCAGTCATGGCGCAGCGGCATTTTTAGTTGTGGGTTCGATCCATGTTCGAGAAATATTTATTTAAATTTATATTTTCATTACTTCGTTCTGGTGTTTGAGGCAAAGCGTGATGTTGAGTTTCGCCACTCCAGTCGCAATGCCTCCAGAATTCATCGGAAAATGGGGTACGGACGACGGTCTTAATACTAGGTTCCCTCTGTCTACCCTGCTGTTTGCGGGATACAGCGTGAAGCTGATATAAGTTGTAACATTTAAACGGCTATATTTAAGTACTACTATTACAGACATAATAGAATATTTTATTTAAATATAATATAGAAAAATAAAGCTTATACGAGCATATGTAAATCGCGGAAAAGATTCTTTCTCTTATTGAAAAGTTCAATTAAAGTTCACATTATGTATCACAGTTTTAAATAATCATTTTCATTGCATGTATTAAATGTCATTAGAATAATAAACGAAAGAACAGGTTTATCTGTCACCGATGGTATTCACAATGTTCTTGGGAAACTCAATGGCGTTTATTAACATAAAGTATTGCGTTGCATCATTTATTCGGATATGTGGGGCTTACTGTAGCTATAACTTACATTAAATTGAACCAGTATTTCATTAAAATCCGCACGTTTGGTGGACACACGTGGACTACAAAATTTTGACAATCTAAGGCGTGACCGTCTGGATATCTGACCCAGACATAAGGTGTTTTTTTATATCACAGTCCACGTTTTCACACAAAAAACCGAGTTGCCGGTCCAATTCTTGCTTTGTTAAAGCGTACTACTTTCCATTGTGTAAATTTCCAATCTATAATAATATTATAATTCTGTTTATTTAGAAATTATAACTGGGTTACTTTACTATTGATTAATAATTCTACTATACTTTAAAAGCTGTATTACAATTGGTGTTGTATCTAAGGAATGCTGTATTGCATATACTTGTTGACCTGCCACTGTCCTACCTGTTCCGCTCACAGCTAGCTCGGTTAGTACTTAACATTAAACGGTAGGTTTAATTTTAGTATTTTCACAGTCGTATATTGTACGGTTCCTGCAGCATGAGGTGCATGTTGTCGCATGTCGAAACCCGTTATTCGAGCGGTTGTGCAATGGTTGCCGCTGTGCCGACCCACGGTTCATTGTCGAATTGACGACGCATTGGCTGATCGATCCCATTATCTTGTTTGGTATGAATCAAATGGCCGCCTATGGCCAGCTTTACAGCAATACTTGTTATTGTAATATGGAAGCCTGTGAACGTATACAGCAATTGATGTCGTTTGCGTTTGGTTATTTTTACCGGCGGAAATATAGCTAAATTGTAGCCGGAATATCTTCATGTTGATATATGTATTAATACATTACGAAAATTTAATATTTTTCGTTTTTATAACATTTCATTGTATGACAAAGAATAGTTATCTACTATAATAGTAAATGGATTTAACTACAGAAGAGCTTGCCTAGATCAATGCCACCGGAAGCAATGCAGTAACGGCATCTGTAAATTTCAAGCGTAATGTCAACAAATGCTCCTAATATTTATCCCATAGTCTAATGCTGTGTTTGCATAAGATATATAGAACCTCATAGTTGTAGATGAAGAGAGAGAGATTTTTTCGTTATTTTGCTTTAAAATTCAGTATTAATAAAAGGTTACTTGTAAATATTATTATTGGTTTTTCAAAAAATATATTTCATTAAAAGAAAAAAAAACAATTTTTATTTGATAAAGTGCAAAACAAAATTAATAATTTTTTAAAGTAAATTCTTTCTATCTCTTTAAATATTCTTTTAATTAACTAAAATAATTTCCTTAAATGTAAACATCGACCGCGTGATTATTACAAAAACGAAGTATTTTTTTATTTTATAACAAAAAATACGCTCTACCATTAGGCCATTAGGCGGTAATTCGATGTGAAGGCTATTAGGTCTAACAAATTCTAAGAAAAACATTTTTAAACGACTCTATTTATATAGAGGCCTTACCACCTTTTGTATAAAAGGAGGTAACACATTATGATACAAGAAAATAGATAATTTTACAAAATTTTGTGTATTTAAAAAAAGCATTTCTTTTATTAAGTAAAATAAATATACATATTACAACTAAAATAATTTTCAACTATAGACATTAATGTTTTACAACTTGTTTATTTAAAAGACGACCTTGCTCGACCCGAAAATATTTAAATGCATCTAGAGTTATTGTTTAGAGCATGACTAAACGTCGACGATCCGTAAAAATCTTTATGTCGGACAATTCATGCGGCATCTTTCCTTGAATCTTTCAGCTTTGACTTTAGTTCCCTGACTTTTGTAGTGAGTCCATTTGAACTTACAAAATGTATTAAGTAATGTTATAATCGTTTTTAAGTATGATATAACCATAGCGACCTACATGTACCGCGCCTACGGCAGAACGAAAATGATGCAAAGTCATATTTGATAACACTAATTGCATTTCTTGTTGTCGAATAAATATAAATTATAAATAAAATAAATCAGTTTCACGCTGTATCCCGAACACAGCAGGGTAGGCAGAGGGAACTTAGTGTTAAGACACTCTATTACCCAATTTCCGCTGAGTTCTAGAGGCATTGCGTGTTAAGTGGCGGATCTCAACGCCGCGCTTTACCTCGACACCAGAACGAAGAAATGAAAATATAAATTTAAATAAATATTTCATCTCCTCGAGAGGGAATCGAACCCACAACCAGTCGATTTTACAGCCACACTGTGTCCCTACGCCACGACTGGCCTCGATAATACAAATTAATGCTTCGAGAATGTTATAGGAATATCTTATTATAGTCTAGCCAAGTATCTAAATCATCACAGTCCTCTCAGCCAAATGGTAGGCATTTTTAAAATATTCTATATAATTGACATTTACGAGCACCACACTCACGTAATAATAATTACAAAAGTTCTGTTTCTTTTATCGCTTATACTTAAAAAAGCTTTTACATCGTTTTCTTCATTATTATTTTTAGTAAACGTGTCCTTTATATTGTTTAATCAAGCTACAGATAAAATTTTACAATTCAAATTAATACTAAATATAATAAACTAAAACAATATATATAAACTTTTTATTATATATCCACAACAAGGAGGATGTGATCTGAGAAGTCAACATATGTCCCGATATCATATGACTGTGATACGTCCATGTGAAGATCGTGTATAGGTAATACCATTGTATTGTATTACTAATTTGTCATCGACTTGAACGGTGAACTTTATACTGATAGCAAGTGGAGCGTTAAATACATGATTGTACTTGATAATGTTTTTTAAGCTTCACGATGTATCCCGCGCACAGCAGGATAAGCAGAGGGAACCTAGTGTTAAGACACTCCGTTGCCCACTTTTCGCTGAGTTCTGGAGGCATTGCGTGCCAAGTCGCGGAAAGCAACGTCGCGTTTTGCTCGACACCAGCAGCGAAGAAATGACAATATAAATGTATATAAATATTTCATTTTCTCTAGTGGGGATCGAACCCATAACCAGCCGATTTTACAGTCCCACTTTGTGCCCCTGCGCCACGACTGGCCTCCTGTTTTAACTCTTAAAATGTGCATTACCCTCAATTTATCTCTTTGTAGGTTTCCCACATTTAAATTTAATTAAAATTTTAAATAAATATTTACGAACTTTTATATTTTCCAGTGACCTAGGTTAGGTTAGGGCCAAGTTGTTATCGTTTATGTATAATTAGTATCCACAATACATACGTAGTCTAATTGATTGAATTGCTTAATCTAATATTGTTCCGCTCGGATCATTACTTTACATTGTGTGTCAAATTGGTGCGCTCATTACAGTGGGAAATCAATTTTTCGTAGCCAATACGCCTTTATGATTTTATACATGTGAATATGACACAAAGAACTAAATTCAAATATATAAAATTTTTTTTTGCATATCAGTTTTATATACACATTGCTTTTGCTTTTGCTTATTAATTCAAGGATAAATATATACTTATAGTAAAATTGTAACGGATCGGTGCCTGTACGTGAAAGATGTATTAAAAAATATATATATTGGTAGCATAATAGGACCAAAAACGTTAACAATACGATATTCTGCTTACTGTTTGTCTGTGCGTTAGTTCACGCTGATCTCAGAAACGGCTTAACTGATTTAATTGTAGTTTTAACTCATGTATAGCATTTTAGCAAGCTTCCCTTGACGTTTAATGTCTCTTCTATTTCAATCGGTATATAAATAAAAAAAAAGTTATGTCCCTTTAAAGAATTTGTTCGACAAAATTGCTATAAATGTTTTATTGAATTGGCTGAAACTTAAATTTTTGATAAAGATATAGATATTGTTTGTAAAATGTTATCAGAAAATTATGTAGTTCAAGCGGGCGAAGCCACGAAAATATAAACACTAACGTAATAACTGCATCAACTAATTAAGTAATAACTACATAAAACGTGAAGAGCTTATTTTATAATTTCAGTCAAGTGGAAAACGAATGCCATCAAAGCTTGTCTTAGTCATTTTGAGATTATACAAAAGATTGTAGATATTTAAGATGTCAAGATACGGTCGACTATTTGCAGGTGGCCCTGGCAGGCAGACTATAATAATAGAGCCTTGGATGTTATCTTATTTCACGTTGATCTGCTTCTTTGTACAGGGTATTGACTTATTGTGTTTAGCAAAATCAATGGCTTTTTTTACATTTCTTGTCAATAACTTTTTTTTTTAATTCTGCTAATCTGCCGAATTCCAGAACATTGAGTGTTGAGTGGCGGAACTCAACGCCGCGCTTTGCTTCGACAGCAGAGCGAAGCAATAAAAATATTTAATGATTCATTTTCTCGAGTGGAAACGAACCCACGACCTGCTGCACTTACAGACACACGCTTGTGCCTCTACGCCACGATTGACCTCTCAACAAACAAACAATTAACGTGATATTTATTATATTCTTTTACTAACGACAAATTTTTAAGCAAGTCCAAGTAGCAACGCATAGATTATCTATATTTATTAATATACAAAATCAGGCTACGGTGCAGTTATTCGTAATGTGAAAGTTATAACCCGCTACTAATATGTTGATACCGATTGATTAATTTTATGTCTTTAATTGTAATAATTCCAGTTATTTTAATTGTGTTTGGCTTGGATCAGAATGTTTAAATAAATTAGCAAAGCCATTGACCAACTTACAAAATATTTTGATATACATAATTTGAATAATAAAAAAATCTATTTATATATTCCATTTCACTATTTATTTTCTCTTATAAATGGAAATCTAGTTTAGTGAAGCCCTAGAACTAAAATCTAAGCCTGCTTTACGTAGGTTGTAAATTTTTACGCCATCTTATTGCTTGTAAAATATTTAAAAGAAAAGACCAGCTATATTTTTAAATTTCCGGTATATTGGTATTTAGATACTTGAATTTTATTCCTAAAACAGATTTTATAACAAAATTATATCCCGAAATCATAAAAAAAGTGATCTATAATACTAAACTAAACTTATTTTATTACAAGTTTCTTTAAAGAGTAATTTAGTTTTTTAACCTAAATTTATCGATTTCGATCAATTATTTACTTTATTAAGAAGTATTACAAATTGAAAACCTTTTTTTTATATTAATATTATGTTTGGAAATCGTCAGAGCGTAAGACCAACTGCTAATAGTGCTTGACAGTGTTTATTGATGGAAGTTTTTGTATGCTGAAATAGGATCAGCTCTGTCATTATTGCGATATTATAAAATTTATTAATTTTTAATATAAGTTGCGTAAATAGAATAAACAATTAAATATATTTTCCATCAGTGGAAAACTTTCACAATTAAAAAAACTATATTGTGGTAAAAAATATTTATGAATAATTTCTTAATTTTGAATTCTTACCTGATTTTTTATGGATTCCTTGATAGTAAAGATGAGCCGCTGGTGGTAAGCACTGACACAATTAAATAACTTCCAATTTTTCTTGTGTGTGTGCGCTGGAACGGCCGGCAATGTATTGGTGGTTGTTTAACAATCCCACGGCTTATATACTACTGCCTCACTCGATGCAAGTGGTCTGTACATCTTTTATAATATGAAGCTTTGAACGCATCTTTGTACGACTCGTGGATGGTGTGTGTCAGCCATAATAAAATATTAAACTAATTAAGTGTAAGGCGGCTGTAGTTAATATGATTGCAATCGGCAAATGTTACTATTATTGGTTTTAAATTATATAATGATAAAAAAATAATTTGATGTAATTGTTTTTTATAGTTTTTGGACATATATGCTTAATTAGGTTCTTCGTTCTCGGTGTGCAGCTTTGCATTTTTTTATTTTATTAGTAATCGTCATATTATAATACAGATTTTATTTTGCTAAGCTTAGTATTTTTCCAAAACTTGTTGACTAAAGGATATAGTGTGAGAATTGAAATGTTTTTCTTTATTTTGTAGATTATAAATTTATAATAGTAAAATAGAAACAAACCAATATAATAAAATAAAATAAACAATGGCCATTTCTATAAAACATACTGTGATTTTGATATTTCATTGATATTTCTGTTATATGGGCAATGTTATATCCCCCTTCGAGGGGTTTATGCATCCCTTTTAGTGATACATAATACGTTATATAAAAAAGTAACTAAGAACATCGTTATTGAATGGTTTTTTAGTAAAATATTTGATTTTTAGAAATACGTTATAACCGAAATAATATATTTTTAGCTTCACGCTCTACCCCGCATAATAGGGTAGACATTGCGATCCCATTAAGACACTTCGGTTCCCTAAGATTTTCCGCCGGATCCTAAAGACATAGTGTGTTGAGCGGCGAAACTCAACGCCGCGCATTGCCTTGTTACCAGAGTAAGGGAATGAAAATATTAAATAAAAATATTATATTTACAAAATGTATTTTTTACAATAAAAGATATAATCTAATAATTACAATAAAAGATTTTACAATAAAAGATATAATCTAATAATTTGTCAATTTGTAACATAAATATCGACGTTGATTTCTTTTCCCAGCATGGCATAGCATATTTCTGGACAAAGCAAATAGATACTATTAATCAGCTGATAATGGTAGCCTTTGTAATGTGAAGGTTAGTTAAAATTCAAAAATACTTATTGTTTTACTATCTAAACGAATATTCCATTACTGTTATCATAACTTTTTTCTATAGAGAATATGCGGCTCAAATCTTTAGACAATGACTCTGTGCAAAGTATGCACCGATACCGAAGAATGCTATTTAAAGAAAGTGGCCAAGTGCGAGTCAGGCTCGCCGTTTACGGGTTCCATAGTAGCATGTATAGATTATTGCTACGTACACTTAGCTATAATACCATTATTTTATCTTTCAGTAAAAATATATTTATATAAACGTTTATATCAAAGATAATATTTTGAATAAAGTTTTAAAAATTTATCATATACCAATTTTCTTTGACAGTATTTTTTAAAATTCATATTGTCTTTTTAATTTTTTTTTAGTAAGTCATGTGATTGTATGTAGTTTTTGACATCTATTTATAGTCACCTTTTTTAGTCATAGCTCTATTTTTGGGATCATAAGCATCTATTAATTTTAATCTTTTTTATTTTTTGTGTAAAAATCGTACGGCGGTTCATGGAATACATTAACGTACAAAATTTAGAATAGAATCTCTCTCAATTCTATGAACTTAGAAATAAAGTTACTGTAAAATATTCTTAGTTATGTAGTGTACCATTAGGTTACAGAACCCTAAAAAGTACTGTCACACGATACAAGAGCATGTCAAAATATAAGAACAATTTACGAAAAATATAAGTAATGAGTTTTTGCGAATTGAACCAAATTGATCATCTCAAAGTGTGGTTTTTCCTAAAGTCATTACGTACTAAGAGCATGTAATTTGTTTATCAGAATTATGCTACCTATCGCATTTTTTATTTATAAATTTAGGAATGTCACTCTATGCTCATACCAAATTGTAATATTCATTTATTAAGTAAATGTACGACATTTTTATTTCTAAAAAATGACTGAAATGGCAGAAAGTGGGGAACGGATTGTCTTAACACTAGGTTCTCTTTGCCTTCCCTGCGGTGTGCGGGATACAGCGTGAAGCTGATTTTTTTTTAATATATTAAAAGGCAGCTTAAAATTCGACAAAAAATAATCAATCATAAATAATCACGTCAGTCAGGCATAAGCATATCTAGAGATATACTTATTTAGAAAACGTATATTTTTCTTTCCTAAGTGTGGAATAACACTTTAAAAATGTTTAAAAATATCTAGAGATATTTTTCGAGAAGGGGCAAATTTTTCAAATTCTATATAAAATACAGTTTATTATTTAATTATCTTTCTGTGTATATGTTTTTTTTTTATATTTTTTAGCCTTTATTTTTATTACAAAAAATACTGGGATGGACACGGCCAACCATCCTCCCTCCCCCATTCCTACTTCCATGAATATAGTTATAAATCTCCAATCATTATTAATTTATAAACATTTAATACACACTTGATTAATAATATAGTTTTCCTTAATCTCTTGTTAACATAAGATCATAGATTTTGTTTCAAACATATAATTATATAAATTACCATACATACATACATATATGTACATACATCTTTACTTAAACGTGATTATTCATCAAAGGTCGAATGGCTCAATTACTTATTCATGTAAAGATTCCTTGTGGTATTTTTTCTAAGATAAATTATTTTAAATAATAATAATATAATGTTTTTTACATATAAAGAAATATTGTTTTTTTTTTTGAGCCCAGTCGTGGCGCAGCGGCACGCGATGTGACTGTAAAACCGACTGGTTGTGGGTTCGATCCCCACACGAGAAGATGAAATATTTACTTAAATCTATATTTCCATTTTTTCGCTCCGGTGTCGAGGTTAAGCGCGGCCTTGAGTTCTGCCACTCAACACGCAATGCCTCCAGAATTCGGCAGAAAGTGGGGAACCGAGTGTCTTAACATTAGGTTCTCTCTGCCTACCCTGCTGTGTGCGGGATACAGCGTGAAGCTGATTGATTTTTACATTTCTATCAGGTAAGTACGGTAAAGATGTTTTAAATATAGTAAGCTTTGAAGGGATATAAGGGATTAAATTAGAAAATTTTCATAATTACTGTTAATTAGAAAAGTATCAACTCAGTTTAAGTGATCATCATGGAGACCCTTGGAGGAAGAAGAGTCACATGTCCTCCAGATTGCAGAAAATGACGACATGATAATTTAAATTTAAAACTCTAACTAATTTATATTATGTTTGACCGTTTTTACCGGCGTAGTTACTATTCATACGTGAACAACCATAAATTTAAAACTGCTACTCAACTAAGGAAATGTAAATGTAAAAATAACGAAATTTCTAAGAACTTATCAAAATTAGTAGCCGAGAAATGTCTTAATATCGTCAATTAAAATAGTTGCTTATACATTACATCCTATATTTCTATTTTATAAGTAAGTACAGTTAAAGTTAGAGACGCGTTGAGAAAATATATAATATAAAAATAAGACAGTGAATTGGGTAAAATTATTAGTCATAAAAAGTAAATTATAGCGTGCAATGTCTTATAAAATGTTGTAAACCATTTAAAAAGTATTTTTATTTACAACATTGTCACAGTTTTATATAATCAATATAACCACTATGGTGTTAACAACTTAGTGTTCTTTCTACGTAGAGAGAGTGTAATCTGATTAAAACAAGCCCTGCTAATATCGTTACATCCACTGCTTTACTAAACAGAGGTTGGCCTTTGTTATTAAATAAGTTATTGCTCGTTTCATAATAACAAGAAATATCATACATTTTTTTTTATTTTTAGATTCACGCTTTATCCCGCACATAGCAGGGTAGAGGCAACCTGGAAACCTAGTGGTGAGACACTCTGTTCCCATTAAGTAGCCCACACATTCCGCTGAATTCTGGAGGCGTTTTTTACAGTTATAAAACCCTGGAATCTATTACAAAACCATTAAGTTTAGACTCGATAAACTCATCTTGAGCTACATTTCTCTTGGTGATGAAGATTTGATGATGAAACCCGAAGGTGACTGATGAAATCGATTTGAAACGCCTACTGGTAACTGGTAAACTCATGTAGTTCAGGCTCGTTAGATATGTCTTTAAAAATTCTGGTATATTAACACAGCGTGTTTTTAAGTTTTTTTAGTAATCATCTATTTTCACTTACGTTACATATGGATCTCTAGAATTAGATAATATCTGAATTATTTTAAATATTTTGCCATTTAGGGTTATACCCAAGTTTTCTTAAAACTATTGATTTATTTCAATAAGATTATTGTCTTGGTTTTAATATTTAGTCAAAGAAATTTTACTAGGATGTTCTATTACATATTCTACATTACAGAATTTTGTTTTTGTAGCTTCACGCTGTACCTGGCACATACCAGAGTAGGCACAGGGAACCTAGTGTTAAGAAAGTTCGTTTTCCACTTTCTGACGAATTTTCAAAACATTGTGTGAGCGTCTATTGATAGCGGAAACCAACGCCGCGCTTTTTACTGTACTAAATATTTTCTCCTGAAGGGGAATTGTAGCCTCAAACGTCGTCATAAAAAAGCACAAGCAAATAATTCAATTAAAATTGTGAGCATATCAATCAGTTTGTAAGGAATTCCAATTCTATAGTAATATGATTAGACATACATGTAAATATTTCAGCCAACAAAGCCTAAGACCAAAACAAGTTGTAGCGTTCTCTACCTGGCTTCGTTTATGGTTGTCTCTGGTAAAATAAGATGGACACATGTATATATTGTAATTTTTGCAATGATTTCTATATGTAATCAATTAGTTACGTATATCCTTCGAAATGTCAGTAAATATTGTAATTTAGTACAATAGATTATGATTTGAATATTTGTTTTTTTTACGTGACGTGTCATAACATGTATGACAACAAATTATTTTTTTGTTTATAATCTGTGTTTTTTGTCTGAGATGCAAGCAAAATAGTGGTGTAACCAATTACGTAGTATATCTAAGAGAGACACAAGGCGATTCCATTTTATTATTACAAAAGAAGTATATATAATTCTTAAGTAATTATTAAGGCCAGTCGTGGCGCAGAGGCACAAAGTGTGACTGTACAATCGACTGGTTGTGGGTTCGATCCCCACTCGAGGAAGTGAAATATTTATTTACATTGATATTTTCATTTCTTCGCTCTGGTATCGAGGCAAAGCGCGGCGTTGATTTCCGCCTCTCAGCACGCAATTCCTCCAGAATTCGGCGGTAAGTGGGGAATGGAGTGTCATAACACTAGGTTCCCTCTACCTATCCTGCTGTACGGGATATAGCGTGAAGCTGATTTAATTTTTTGATTTTAAGTAATAATTCATGCATTTAAGTATTTCTTACTTTCACTTCTTGTTACTCGTTTTTCACTTAATTCTATTTATTAAAGTTATAAAATTAATATTTTATACTTTAGTATTATTATATTGTTTTAATTACGTACATTCAGATATATCATATTCATTTTATAAATGTCGAATATCTGTTGCCTTCAGTTTTATTGCAGACAAAAAAAGCTGATGTCTTCATAGAAGTAATGACTAACTGACGTTTAAATATTTATGAAAAGGTAATTATAGTTTTTGAAACCAAACAAATTTTGAAACTGTTTCATTTTCAGTAAATTTATAAGTTGGTACAAATAGTGTAGATACTAAATAAAATTATGTCATTATAGAATAAAATAATTTAGTATTCTAGCCGACTACGGCGAAGCAAAAAGGAGGGTTATGATTTAGAACGTTACAAGCCTCTTGATCGTCCGCTAGTTATATGCTCATACTACATGAGATCACGTTAAATTTACTAAAGCGTCTTCTAGGGGACTTAAAGTAAAGAACTAAAAAATACCTTATTATGTAGTGTGGGGTATCAAATGAAAGAGCTTTCTTAGCACATTTCAAATATGTAAACATTATTAGCTGTTGCTCGCGGCTTTGCTTGCAATCACCTGATAATTGAAAGAATTTATAAAATCACTTAAGCAAAACAGATTCATTACTATAAAATAAAATTAAAATGGCATACAATCACGTCAATCTTTTAAACATAGCTATCAGTATGATGTATAAAAATATGCTTAAATATAATATGTGTAAGTATATAGTTTATTTAGTAGTCAGTAAATTTTTAATAGTTTGTACATAATAATTTCAACGAAGACTATTTCGTTGTTTCGTACTCTTTAGAGCGCGTTTTAGTAGTCGGGTTTTAGTTTTTAAACTTTTTATCCATACTCTATGTCAATATAGTCAAAATATATATGAAATGTGTTCACATAAAGTTATAAAGGCAAAACAAAATACCTATATTGATCTAAAACAGATTAAACAGTTTCTCAATTTGTATCATTTCTTTATAATTTCCTTATAAAGAAACTATACAAATTACAAAACTAAGCTAATAACTTAAGAGAAGTTGTTGAGAGCAACTTTTGTGACTATATCTTAATTTCGATCTGCTACAAATCTACTTCTAAATGTTATTTATTAAAAATGTACAGTTTCTTCCCGTTATATTTATATAAATATTCAACAGTGATATTTTATAATAGCCACTCCCTCAGTCACTCTATACAATCTAATGAATCAAAGAAATTATCTTCATCTATATTGCATATATTTTTTATTACACCATTTAATATCCTAGTAAAGTATAACCCGACCGTGGGCGGAGCATCTCTGGAACTTGTTTGTGGCTACACTTCTCGAATTGTTTAATTTAGTCTATTTTTAAAAGAAAACAGAAGTCGATTTTTTATTATATAAAATAGATTAGACGAGAATTTATATTATTGTTATATTCATTAAATATTTAAATGATATCTTTTATTACCATTTTTTGTTTATTTGCAGTTGTCATTATTAAGATTAATTGCACATTAGTAGCTTTACACAGGAAATTGTTGATTTGGATAAGAATTTGGTCAGTTAGCGGTTTTTAGTTTTTGTTTTCGAGTAGTTAAATTATCACATTCTTGATTTCCGTCATTTAACACAAAAAGCAGAGTGAACTAATATGTTATTAAATTGCTTCTGTTTTCTCGCAATAAAATCAAAATTATGTATAATAATTTCAGTATTTAATTTCGATAAAATTAAAATTGAGGCGATCGCCATTCGTAACGCTGTGGAACTGCTCTCTAATTTAAGCGAAAAGTAGAGTGCGAAGCGTTTTGACACTATTCTCCTAACCTACCAGCTATGCTATAATCGAGATACAGCTTGAATGTCCAGCATACACCTATTGTATTTGTTTTGGTAGCTGTAGGTACTTTTAAATAAAATATAATTATTTAGACGTATTATACAGATTATATTTCATATATGGTTCCATTTTTTAAACTATGTCTATATATATACAATGTTTTTGTTATATAGTCACGAAAATCAACTTATCAACATAAGGCACCAATCTCCATTGGTGCATTCGCATTCGATGCATCGCGGCCCGTGCCCCATTCTTATGTATGAGTGTCTCTGCGGAATGCTAATTGGAGCACAAGTAAAATGAATTTCTACGATTCTGTGTAACGTATCCATCCTGGCCTCTGTAGATTGTAATTCTATGTGTGAATATGACAGTCCATAATACTTTACTAAAATATAATTCGAACAATTCGTTATAAAATTTTGTTGTACTGACGTCTTTCTCACCAGTATGCTCGTATTTTTTGGACTAGTCAGGAATATTGCGATTAAATTGATAATTTTCTGTCTTTAGACGGAGTTTACACGCTCATGTCCAGTCAAGTCTCATCATTCTGACAATAATCAGTCCATGATTGTTGTCAGAATGATGAGAACCTGACTGGATTAACGAAGAATGATGGACTGATGATCCAAAACTATTTTAATAATTTTTGTCAGTGTGGTCGAAATAACGCCAATATATGAATGAATATATAAGAAACGAGGTGCTGTAATTTATATTTGTCATTTTGAAGAAAGTAGAGCCCGAGCTAATATAGAAGACATGAAAAAGTAAATGAATACCCTAAGATCTAATTTTTTTGTTAAAATGCATACGTATGCGTGTTAATGCGCAGAAGTTTTCGGTTGGACTGATCGTCAGTCTGACTTACCGTTTAATACCACATTTTAGTCCATCAGTCAGCCATCAGTCTATACGTGACGCCAGAATGAGCGTGTAAGCTCCACCTTATACACCATGTTCGGATAGGTTACCCGGGAGCAATAGGGAATATTATTGATTATTAGTATATGATAGATATTTATATTAATGTTACTCTAAGTTAAATTTATATCGTCTTCTGTAATATGAGTACTGGTTAAAATATCTGAGAATAACTACTTGTGATAGTTGTGGGTTTGTAAACTCGCTTGGAGTTATGCTTATAAGTAAATTTAAAATTATCCCAAAACGGAAGAATAGAACAATAAAAAAGTGGGAAAGGATTGTCTTAATACTAGGTTCCCTGTGCCTACCCTGCTACATACGGGACATAGCGATTAGTTGAAACCAAATCAAAAAGATCACTGTTAAATAAATCAGCTTCACGCTGTATCCCCCACACAGCATGGTAGGCAGAGGGAACCTAGTGTTATGACACTCCGTTCCCCACTTTCTGCCGAATTCTGGAGGCATTGCGTGTTGAGTGGCAGAACTCAACGCCGCATCATTGTTAAATAATTCTCTTAACATTTTTTTCTTTTGTAGATAAATTAAAATAAAAGGAAAAATATACACTGATCTAATTATCTACATATACGGTACCTACAATAATATTTACATTGATAATAAGTAAATTATATAAGACGTATTAAGTAAAGGGTAAATCCACTGTAACTATATATCTTAATAAAGAGTAATTTTATTATAAACGTACGTACTTGAGACATTTTATTATTAAGGAAACATTGTTTTCCTGATTTTATGACAATATACTTTTAGTATTCCTCTCCAGTATAACCGTAACAAAATTCTAACATTTATATTTACTTTGCTTAATTTAGTACCGTTATGTAATATAAAAGGTTCTTTTTTTA
Source organism: Heliconius himera (assembly GCA_021202915.1). NCBI lineage: Eukaryota > Metazoa > Arthropoda > Insecta > Lepidoptera > Nymphalidae > Heliconius > Heliconius himera. The sequence goes on from JAJHJA010000076.1 coordinate 72,223, forward strand.
TTTTGAAATAAAAGCTTTGAACTGCTGTATTTAAACTGAAATACACTTTTATGTGATGTGTTTGTCACGTTTTTGTCTTCAAATGTCAGGTAAAAGTAATGAAAATTTAGTTAAGTCAATAAAAATGCTCAATGCCTATATAACTATAAGCTTTAAAAATCAGCTTCACGCTGTATCCCGCACACAGCAGGGTAGGCAGAGGGAACCTAGTGTTAAGACACTCCCGTTCCCCACTTTCTGCCGAATTATGGAGGCATTGAGTGGCAGAACTCAACGCCGCGGCTTAAGCTTTAATTATAAGCTTTAATTTTTACATAACCACGTCACGTCAATTTACAACAATTGTCCTATAAAAAAAATTCAAAATATAACACGGGATACTTTAGCACATAATATCTCATATTTCTATTACTTATTGTTTTCCTGTTTTTATTATTTTAAATATGAGTCAGGCAATCATTCTGTCATCATTTTTCCATAGATATAATTGCTTAAAAAGTAATAATCGTTTCACGGTATTACCCACTTCCTACCAATGCTGCCTCATTATACGGAACACTACTGTAATAAAGAGAGCTGTATATTTCCTGTGAACTGTATTATCGGTGAATATCATCTGTCAGTTTTTATTGTTACATGATTAAGTTGATACGAAAAGATATTCTTTAAATGCTATAAATATTATGTATATATATAAATAGTAGAATTTTTTTATTTTTTTTATTGTGGGATTATTCATATTGAGATTATGTTTACATATAGGAAGGTATGTTTGATCTCAAAAAAATTGATGTGCCTCTTCTTCTTCTTGGCATTAATCCCGGCGTATGTTGCCAGGGTCTGCCTACCTGTTAACCTACTTCACTTTTCATAGTCTTTAACGTCCTCTCATGTCCTGCATCACGACATCCACCCAGCGCTTCCTTGAACGTCAGGGGTTTCTAACTTCAGGGACAGGCATAGCAAGGCATAGCAAGACACTTCCATACGACATAGTTCCTAAGTCAGCGCGCAACTTGGCCACACCATTTCAGGACGCAAAATTCTCGGAGCTTATCCGCCTGAGTGTGCCGAGATAGTGCTGGCCAACATTCGCTGCCGTATAATAGAACGGGTCGCATGATGCTCTTGAATATTAGTCCCTCGAGCTTGGGCGGTGTTCTGAGATCGCAGACTACACCAGTGAACTTTCGCCATTTGGCCTAGATGGCGCTTATCCGTCCATGGACATCGTGATCAATGCCTCCAGACTCGTGCATAACGGATCCAAGGTATCTGAACTTTTCCGACATAGAAGCTGGTTCACGATCTATAAGGATAGTAGAGCTCGGACTCGAGAGTCAGAGCTCCCGTAAGTCATGTACCCTACTCGTCTTCGAACCGTCTTCGACACATTTACTCTAAGACTGCCGTTCTCAAGCGGGTACGCTTTACGCTCCAACATCAGTTGGTTCTCGTCAATGAGTGCTATGTCATCGGCGTACATCATCAGCCGTGGAAAAAAATGGATGAACCTGACGTGACTTAATCCAACCATTGTAACAGCCATACAATATAATCAAGTGCTTGTGGAAATTCAAGGTGCCTTACTAGATTTCTTATAAAAGATAATGCCACATCATATCCTTAGCGAATACAATGTCACAATAGCTTAAATCATGTATTTACCTCTAAGAACTAATTAAACTGAGGCCGCATTACGTGTTTCAAATATTTATATTAAACGTAAAGCTTCGACGTTATTTGGCTATAGCTACATAAATTTATTGGATTTTTTTCAGCTTGACGCTGTATCTTGCAGGTAGCAGTGTAGGCAGATGAAGTGTTAAGACACTCTGCTATCCGCTTTCCGCCGAATTTAGGTAATGGCATAGAGGCATGGCGTGTTAAGTGGCGGAATCCAACGTCACGCTTTGCCTCGATACAACAACGAAGAAATGAAAATATTAAATATTTCATTCCCCCGTTTGGTATTCGAAGCTTCAACCTGTCGTTTTTAAAGTCACACGCTTGTGCCCCTGCGCCACAACTGGCCTCAAATTCATTGGTGTTTTTTTTAATTTAAATCTTCTCCATTGTTTGTTTGTTTGTGCGAGTGCAGCCTGTAGGTGTTACTTCACTGCATCTAGTCATAAACTGTACAAGTGATTGTGACAGTCGCATTAAACCCTTCGCGTCTCGACACCAACTCTGAAAGTTACGACGCTTCCGGCATATAAATCGGAGTATTGACGTACTAACTTTATTGTTTAAAATATTATTTTAATGATAAAGTCATTATGATTGATATGATGATATTAAGGCCAGTCGTGGCGCAGGGGCTCAAAGTGTGACTGTAAAATAAACTGGTTGTGGGTTCGATCCCCACTCGAGGAAATAAAATATTTATTTATATTTTCATTTTCGCTCTGGTGTTGAGGCGAAGTGCGACATTGAGTTCCGCAACTCAACACGCAATGCCTCCAGAACTCGGCGGAAAGTGGGGTACGGAGTGTGTTATCACTAGGTTCCCTATGCCTACCCTGCTGCGTGCGGGATATAGCGTGAAGCTGATTTATTTGTTTTATTTATAAAGTCATTATATATCATATAAAGTCATTATATATCATATATCAAACAAATAATTAAGTAATGAAAGAATTTAAGAATATTTACACTGTACACAACTCCGTATTCCGCTTTCTATTTATTTAAGACTCATTGTGTCAGTGATGATTTGATGAACCCATCAATGCATTTGTTTAACCAGATTGAAAAAAAAAATGTTTTAAATATTATTTTTGTTCGAAATCAATATTTCTAATCAAATCCGAATATTTATTCTAGTAGAGTCAATAATTACCAAAACCGCCATTTTATATTGTGAAATGATTTTTGTTTTGAGATTAAAATACTGAAAGATTTATATTTAACATTAATATAAATTCACTAAAGTACTGAAGCACTAAACTAGATTTTAGCGCTCTAAAAAAAAATCTGAAAAAAATCGTTACATTAATCAGATTGGATTAATCTTTTCTGACTACCACAATAAGATGTTGATAAGTTAAGTTTCCTTAAGATAGCTTTGAATAAATTACCAGGAAGCAATAAGTTGAAAAACTTAACAAAACTGCAAAAAGTGAGAGATGACACATACTTAGACCTGACCTTGCTCTATACATAATTACATTAACCTTTTAATTTAGATAACATCTTTTCAAATATAAATTATAATCTTAAGACCTTTTTATTACAAAGGATTAAAAAAAGTTTGGATTCATAAGAAAGCATATGCTAAATATATTTTTACTAGAGGGCGCGCGCGGCTTCGCCCGCTTATTAGGAGTGAATTCTAAAAAACCACGAAACACGTGTTCAATAAAATATTTTTAACAGTCTGAATTAAAATTTTTATAAAAATCGGTGGCAATTTAAATATTTTTCCATATAAATTTTCAACCCCTTATTTGAGGATTCAAATATTTCATTGAACACCTGTTTCATGGTTTTTAAGAATTCACTCCCTAAATCCTTAAAAACCATGAAACACGTGTTCAATGAAATATTTTTAAGTCTGAATTTCAAATTGTATAAAAATCGGTACAGATTAAAAAAAATTTCCATACAAACTTTCAACCCCAATGTCATCCCTTTAGGGTAAAAATTTTTCAAATTCCCTTCTTAGTGGATGTCCAGAATATGAAAATAAACATCTGCCCAAATTTCACGTTTCTACCATCAACGGTTACGGCTCTGCGTGCGTCTTACCTCAGTCAGTCAGCACAAGTCCTTTTATATATATAGATTAGGATTGACTTTACTTATTATATCGTATTATAAAGCTAATAGAGGATACTATTTCTGCAGCATAGTCTACCGCCACTCAACTTGCAAAACCTCACAATTCGGTGAAAAGTGGGGAACGGAAATGTCTTAATGGGAACGGAGTGTCATAACACCAGTTTGCCAGATTTCTTCTGCCTCCCATGCTATGTACAAGATACCTCGTGAAGTTCAAAAATTATTTAAAAAAAGCTATATAATGCAATTTAACGACATAAAATAACTAAGCAACTTGTACTAAGCGTTGTATGTCACTTATGTCAGGCGACAGCTGTCACCCTTAGTTAACAATTAGTTTATGCTTAAATTATTACTGAAACGAGGATACACTTTTAAATTATTTTTAAATACATATTCATAACACGACTAGTTATAATAAAATATATAAAGATGGGTTATTTAAAATACACAGCCATAATGATATTAGTATTTGCTGTAACGTACATAATTTCTGTGTTTTGCATAATGGCCGGTGGCAAGTTCTAAAAATATCTAACCACCCGTCTGAGCCGTCTCCACAGTCTGCGTGAAAATAAAGTGTTACAAGAAACAAGACAATCCGCCCCACACACTTGTCACGGCTAATCGCTCTCTGACTTAACCATTTGTAATAACAGGAAGGTTGTTTCCGCATCGTTAAAATGTACGGCAAAACGACGACCGCCAGAACGTAACGTGACGTTTTCGTTCTTACGCCGCTCGGAGTAAAGTTTAATAAACAAACATACGAAAATGCTTTTGCGTATTTCTCTAGTGTTAGATTTGAAATTTATGTGTGATTGTTTCTTAAAAATTTACGCTATGGCGGAACAGACCAGACCATAGTAATAAATGTACTGGAGAATTTTCTATTATTCATTTTAATGCAAATTGGATTTTGGCGACCTTGTTTTATACCTCGAAACTAATATTCTCATAAGTTTTACTGTTAACTTAAACGACTTTTTGAACAAGATGTGAAGTAATGAGCTATTCGTTATTGATAATAATATGTTCTCCTTCGTTATATATGACATAGGCACTTTAGGTAAATTATGGCACGATTAAGATTAAATAGTAGTAGTCATTATACGTAATGACATTGGTGAAAGTAGAATTCAAAGATAAAATCTTACTAAAGTGTCTAGTTTACATAATAGATGAGAAGTAGAAAAAAAACACGAATTAATATGTAAACAGAAACGGGTACAATGTCAAGGCCATTGACCGCACTGGGCGGCTGCAACAAGCTCTACGGGCGCTTTTGGATCTTGTTCTTCCATCATAATATTATTTCGTTCTATATTAAATATTTATTAATTCAAATTCTTTGATTATAAATATATTATTAAATATTGTGTATATCTAGGTTTTATGACAATTTTTTTTTATTTAAAAGATAATTGTCAAAATGTATTCAAATGTGCAGCTAAAATGATTAGATTTAATGTTAATCGATATACAAAAATACCCAAATTTGCTATATTTTAATTATATTAAATTAAACGAACTAGATACAAAGGTACGTACTTTCTATAAACTTAATTACAATTATTGATATGGAAAAATATCTTCATACACCTTTAGCATACTTTGTCTTAATATGTCAGTCAAATACATCTCGCATGACATTGTAAGTACTGTATCATTTAAATATGATATATTAATGGAAAAAGACGCAAACATGGAGAAACCCAATGATATAAATAAATAAATCCTATGATAGATATAGATAAGATTTAAATAAATCTTGCATTATTAATAATTATTACTAATTAATAATTATTTCTTTCTATATATATACTTTAAATTTCAATTGCTCAATTTGAACATTTTTAAGGATATCAGAGATCATAGACTTCTCAATCACTATACTATAACGCTAGGAGGCGCGGGTTCTAGTCCCGCTACGTTCAAATTTTTATACGTTTTCTAAATAAGTATTTTTCTCTTTTCTTTCTTAAGTGTGGAATAACTCTTTAAAAATGTTCTAAAATACTATAATGCCGTTTTCATAATTTATTATTATGTAGTTAAATACTACATTAATATGTTACTTACGGCTGTATTTCATTCCTTCTAATGTAAATAGATGTTAAACTTTCTAAATGCACTTACAAGAGTTAAAAAGCGTCCGGCAGCTTTTAACCTTAACAGTTGGTTGTCAATTTGCTTCTCTGTGTTAATCTTTGGATAAATAGCTCTAACTTATAACATACCTCCATAGGTAAATGTAAGGTGCATCAATAACTAAGTGCTACCGGTTTTATTTTATCGTACAAACCTTATATGTGTATAATAAATTAAATCATTCTGGAAATATTAAATTTCATGTAAATATATAATAAATTAAAATAAGCAGCTTAATGATTGCAAAACACGGTGGAAAGAGAGAAACCTAGTATTGAGCTGTTGGGACACTCCGTTCCCCACCCTCCGCCCAATTTTTAAGACATCGCATGTAGAACTCGACACCGCGCTTTGTCTACCACAGAGGGTTAATATAAAAAATTGAAGTTAATCACTCCCTAGAATGACAATCGTACTCAGAATCATATAGGAATATATTTTATTTTTATTTTATATAGTATTTAATATGTAGTAGGTAAATGTTTTCTCGATCTGATAAGACTGAGTGCAGCTATGAATTCTGCATTTCAGCAAGATGTCTCATAGGTGACCGCCAGCTTTGGCAAACAAAAATTAAGAATTCTTTAGTTTTAACTACAAAATTATAAGATGTCATTGTTACTTTTTATTTTCTAATATTTTATAGTAAAATGTGCATCTGTTCCTTGCGTAAAGAAATAGCTTATGTAAGACAAAAAAATGTATTAAATATTCCAACTGAACGAATTGCCTTTTCATTTTTTAAATATTTCTTTAAAGAAACCTCTCAAAAATACTGCTTATACTTCATCTAAGTACTTAGTGTTTGGTGGATTGAATATTTTATCTGTTCTTAATTAAGTGATTTAAACTAAATCGAAAAGTAACATCAACCAACATCGATTCACTAATCCTTGTTTTGTTTAATTCCAAAAATTACTCGAAAAAATGACATTGATGTGATTTTAGTTTTATTTACATACGTGTTTGTCAATAATTTATTAGGTAGGTATCATAAATCTACCGAACAGTCGACGACTTCTAAAATATTTCGTGATGCAGCGATTTTTCTGTGAAAATTCCTTTAAGTGATCCAATAGCTGTTTTTGATAAAAAAGCAAATAAAATATATTTTTGAGATTTTACGTTACAAATAACCGGACGTAAGTTTTCGGGACTTGTAGGACTTAACGTGTGGATTTTTAGTGACTTATTTACACTATTACATAGTAATTTTCAATTCCATCTGGTAATTAAAAATGTAGTGTTAGATATCACCAACTGTATAGAAACAAGGAAAGAGCAAAGTCATTTTCATTAATATCTGCCAGTCGTGGCGCAGGAGCACAAAGTGTGACAGTAAACACGACAGGTTGCGTGGTTTCGATTCTCACTCGAGGAAATGAAATATTTAACATTTTCATTTCTTCACGCTAGTGTCAAAGCGCGGCGTTGTGTTCCGCCACTCAACACGCCATTCCACTATGTTGATTGTTTTAAAATAGGCGGAAAATGTGGAACGGAGTGTATTAACACTAGATTCCCTCTGCCTGTCCTGCTTATGTGACGCTAAAATAAAAGTAAAAATAAAATTGCTAAAGAAAAAAAATACATTGGCGTATTTAAGCTTGTTTTTAACGTTAAATCTGCAACAATATGTGATTTTATAACATACTTATAGAGAATTCTTTTTTCCATACTTGCCCAATACTATGCGAACATAGGCATTCATCGATCAACTCAAGGTTGTATTTGGATGGGACGGCACAATAGAGACTGTCACACAATCAGACACGCAATCACACGGTAAATAGATGTTTAATTAACTGTCGTCTATCATAACACAGTAAGATACTTACTATAGATATATGTATGTAAAATAAAATAATAAATCAGCTTCACGCTGTATCCCGCACTCAGCAGGGTAGGCAGAGGGAACCTAGTGTTAAGACCCCACTTTCCGCCGGGTAAATATAAGTAAATATTTTATCTCCTCGAGTGGCGATCGAACTCACAACCAGTCGATTTTAACAGTCATACTGTGCCCCTGCGCCACGACTGGCCTCAATATTATATATTGCTAAATAATAAACATTCTTCTTTCTCCTCCTATTAACCACGTCTTGGGTCAGAATATTTCTTCTAACTCAACCTACTCCACTTCGGTCTTTAACGAATAAGATGAAATTAGTTTTAAATAATAAACATTGTAAATTATTATTTTGAAGCCTGTCGTGGCGCAGGGGTGTGGGTGTGACTGAAACGCGACTGGTTGTGGGTTCTATTGCCGCTCGAGGAAATTAAATATATATTTTTATTCCTTTGCTCGCTGCAAAGCGCGGCTTTGAGTTCTGCCATTCAACATGCATTTCCTACAGAATTTGTCGGAAAATGGGGAACGGGGTGTCTTAACACTAGGTTCCCTCTACTTACCCTGCTGTGTGCCGAATATAGCTTGTCGCTAAAAATATATATATTTTTAAATTGTTAATTTTTACGTTAGTAGATACGTTTGTAGAGTACGTTAACAAACTTCTTTATATACCTCTATTACAGATTTTTAATCTTAGATAAGTCATCTATAAACATAAATTTGCCCAGTGAAGATTAAAATTTTAAAGTCTATGTTGATATCACTTTGTGTGAATAACATTTAAGATATTACAAAATTATTAAGTAAATCCCTTCTAGATAGCGGACCTTTGTTAGCGGAGATTCTGATTTTTTTTCTGTTAAAGGCAGGTATTGTATCTTTATATACGTGTAATAAAATCGTAAAGAATCTGATGGAATATATGTAAGAAAAAAATTATTGGTAGCATTTAACAATAACCAAAAACGATTATTTCTTGTTTGTGTGTCTGTGCGTTTCTTCACGTCCGAAACTGCTAAACCGAGTTATTTATTTTGACAAGTTTTCCTAAATAGTTAGTTTTTATTTTATTTCAATCAGTTTGTAAATAAAACAGTTACTATTTTAAAGAAAATTGTTCAATGAAATTGCTATAAATAGCTGTTTTATTGATTCAGCTGAAACTACTTTTCAATTATCAATATACATATTGATATTGTTTTTGTGAAATTGTGTTATTAAAAACGAAAGTTGAAGTTGAAAGATTAAATTAGTAAATTAATAATTATCTTCAACAAGTGATCTTAAAGCAATAAATCCCGCTACATTCGTTTTTTTATATATAAATATTATTTTGTAGTCATTCTTGATAAGTGAATAAAATTACATTTTAAATAAATCAGGCACATCTATCTTCTTATTTACAGCTGATAAATAAGTAGATAGATTTGCTGCTGCGTAGATGCAATAAAGTTATTCATAAATTTAATATTTATAATTATTTTTCTGACGCAAGTTTTTTACTAAATTCTAGTGACTCGCTGGCGGCTTCGTCCGCTTATAATATAATTTATTTACTAAACTGGATTATTTTCGTGTTTTAATAATATTATCAGTTTATAGACAATATCTATATTTACGTTGGAGAACTGGCCAAGTGCGAGTCGGACATTTAAGTTGCTTAGCATTTGTTGTTAAGCTTAGCGTTTATTGTTGTAGGGGCAACAGAAATATATCTGTAAAATTTTTAACCGTCTATTACAGTTCATGAGATACACCCTGGTGACAGACAGACGGGAGTCTTTAGTAATACGGTCAAGTTTTACCTTTTGGTTATGGACCCTAAAAACTAAAGTTTTTGCCAATTCAATAAAACTATTATTTTACAGCAATTTAGTCAAAAAAAATTATAGAACAAATACTAAGTACGTGTTAAGGTTAGTTTTCCAAAAGGTTTTTAGGGCTTCCGTTTTTAGGGTTCCGTACCTTTTAAGGAAAAAAGGAACCTTTATGATATCACTTTGTCGTCCGTCCGTCCGTCTGTCTGTCTGTATGTTTGTCTGTTTGTCAAGGGCCTTTATCTCAGAAGCGCTTGAAGATATCAAATTAAAATTCAACCCATATAGTGAGTACTACGGTCCCTCGATTTCCTGAAAAAATCGTATTTCCTCATTTACATAAAACAGATATGTCAGTTTATATCGCAAAAAACGCTTATTTCGGCACTATAAAAGGAATCAAAATTAATAAGGTACTTTCGGTTGACCTAAAATTTTGATTAAATTTGGAAGCTAGCATCTACTTGTAGTACTAGTTAAAAATCTGAAAACTATACGTTTGTGGTACATGGACCAATTTAACATTTATTATGACCTGTCAATGACAAAGGCGCCATTATCAAGGCCGGTGTTGCATCAAATAAGCACCTTGACTTAGATGGCGTTTACGAGAAATTTTACACATGCTGCAACCACTATAGAATTTTTATTTAATTTTAAATTCAAAATTTTTGTTTTATTTAAATTTCAAACAGACCGACTGATATCTTATTATAATTTTAAGATTTACATAATTCATTAGAACTTTTTCGCATAAAAATCGCTTGACGGCGCCATATTTTATTTTTCTTTTGTAACTCGGTCAATTTATCGATACCTTTACCTATATTTCTTACGACGACATCTAATTGAAGCGCCCGATATAACCTTAAGTTATTTACATGTCCATATTTTATAATAAAATGTTGTATAAATAGAATTAAAAAATCATACAAAATATATGGGGACTAATATAACCTACTTATACTATTTGTTTTATTTTTTGTTAAATCTTTACATGTAAACATATTAATATTAGATTTATACTGAACCATACTTTACCTATACTTAATAATAAAATAATATAAATATGATATATCAATAAATTGGCAAAATGCAAATAATGTATAAAAATTGTAAAACCATTTAACGCCTTTTAAGTTTATGTTAACTATTCATAATTGGATATAACTAAAGTTAGACATATTTTTTTCAGTTAATATTTCCATATAAAACGAAATGACCTTTTAAGAGTCACGATACGATTTTATAATAGAATTAAACGTTTTACATATTTTTTGTATACCTAACCTTGCTAAAGATTATATCGTTGCAATTAGATAAAACATGTCTAAGTCATCAGTGTAGTTATGTACCAACAAGTCAATATAATAAAACTTAAAGGAAGTATTTTTAGGGTTTCGTACATTTTAAGGAAAAAAGGTTATAAGATCCTTACAAGATCACTATACTTTCCGTCTGTCTATCTCTCTGTTTGTCGGAAGCCTTTATCTCAGGAATACTTGGAGATGTCCAGTTGAAATTCAAACCATATACTCAGATCTACGGCCCCATGATTTCCTGGCAAAAAAAATATATTTGTATATTTATTCAAAAAAAAAGATATGGCTGTCTGTATCGCAGACACTATAAGGGAAAAAATTAATTGGGTACTTCCGCAAAATTTGGTATTAAAGCTAGTTCAAGTGAGGTATCAGATGAAAGGGCTTTAGCTAAGCTAAGCTTGAATTTTATAAAAAGCTCGGGACCTCCAATTTTTGTTCGGAACCCTCGGTGGGCGAGCACGACTCGCGCTTGTCCTATTTTTTTTTCAGCTTCACGCTATAACCCGCATATAGCAGGGTAGGCAAAAGGAACATGTGCAGCAGTGCTAAGACTGCTAAGACACTGCCGCTTTCCGCCAAATTTTCAAGGCGTGTTTATTGGTGGAACTAAACGCCACGCGTTGCCTTGGTACCACAGCGAAGAAAAGAAAACAAAAAATATTAATAAATTATAATTCATTTCCCCGAGTAGCAATCCAACTCACAAACGTCGTGTTTACAGTCACACGTTTGTGCCTTTGCGCCACGAAGGACTCAAATATTACTAATTAAACATAATAATTGATTGAAAGAACTCTTACATCATTTTTATTATCAAATTTATTTTTTTTTTCAATTTAAATGGTTTTGCCATGAATGAAAATTCTTTGAATTAGTATTAGGCACTCATCGCTAACCTAATAAGGCATTTGCTTAACAAATATATATACGATACGTAAGATACGTAGCAAAAATAATTGAATAGGCTAAAGCGCAAGCAAAATGAATTTCTTATTCACAAATGCGGCCGAATCGTGACCAGATCAAAGTGTAAACATTTATTGTGCCCGTGTTAGCTCTGATAACAGTTGCTTAGTAGTCAGAACGTCAACGCTAACGGTAACACTTTTTAATTTATCTACACTCCGGCGGCAGCTGCGGACCATCATGCACCATTATTTACGTCGATCACCATAAAAATACTTTACGTAGGTTCTTAACAAATCAATGTGTACATAAATTCTCCTTTTTACTGTCCCGACGCTTATAAACTCTCTGGTGAGATGCAAAAACGCATCACATTAGCCATTCCCTCAATAACCTCATACACCAGCCGACGTATAATCGTTAGTCGGACATATTGAAGTTGAGCTAAATTTAAATGTTTTTGCTTTAAAATTCACCATGGATAGATGAGAGGCGTACGTGAGGTGGTTGCTTCTGCCTTTCCTTAACATATTCGTGGATATAGTTTAATATGTAATACTAACTACTTTTACAATCTGCGAACCATTACCGCGCCCTCGCGCTAAGGTGCATTTATCTCGATGAACTCACAATCGTTAAAACGTGCTGTAAATTCCAAGTATGCAATTAAGGGGCTGGCTCCCTATTTTTAGCCGATAAGTTTGCTTTTTTTCTCTTTAGAAGGCGGGCAGACGAGTCGCGGTGACCGGAGCATCGTAGACAACTTAGGAATAAAGCTAGACGCCACGTTTTTTTATGCGTCCTTTTTAAATTACCTTGTCATTCATTTATTTGGTTTCACACGAAAGTTATATTTTCACATCATACGTATAGTAGAATTTTTTGTTGAGTTTATCGAGTCCGTTGCTCCCAAATTGAAGTTGAAAGGATTTTTATTTTCTATTACCGTACTTATTGAATATTTGAAGCTTGTTTGTCACCTTTTTTTTGGTACTTCTAAGTAATCTTAACAAGTGCTGAATTACTTTGTAAGTTTTGCATTTGTCGCTATCAACATTCCTATCGACTATTAATTAAAAATAACTAAAAAAATCTGGATAGATATTTCATTTACTTTTTAAAATAATTTGTTTACATTTTTATTTGCGCTACCTAGCTGAGCTGAATATAATTGGACGACCCTAACGGCAGGTAAACATACGACGCCTGTAATTTATGAAGGTTTGATTATATAAAACTAGTCTGGAGTCACCGCGTATACTTGGGAGCACTTGATCGTATATTAATCGACTGGTTCGTGAGTGTGTGTGGTGATTATGCCGAGTTACGTTCTTATTACCTTACTGTAATGAGTATTTTGTCCACGTACAGGCTATTGCCCGTGACTTTGCACTGGAGAAAAAATTTATTTACCTATTTTTTATATTTATGAACGCTTGATGTCGTCGTGGCGTGGGCACAAACTTGTGAGTATCGCGACGATTGTGGGTTCGATTCGTTTTTTTTTATCAGCTTCACGCTGTATCCTGCACACAGCAAGGTAGGCAGAGGGAACCTAGTGTTAAGACACTCCGTTCCCCACATTCTGCCGAATTCTGGAGGCATTGCGTGTTGAGTGGCAAAACTCAACGCCGCGCTTAGCCTCGACACCAGAGCGAAGAAATGGAAATATAAATTTAAATAAATATTTCATCTCCTCGAGTGAGGATCGAACCCACAACCAGTCGGTTTTACAGTCACACTTCGTGCCGCTACGCCACGACTGGCCTCAAATTATTATTTATTAATATTTTCATTTGTTTACATTGGTACCCAGGCTAAAGCGCAACGTTAAGTTTCACTAGTCAACACGTGTCTTGAAAATGTTGTGGGAAGGGAACGGAATATATCTATATATGCGGGATAAGCGCGAAACTGAAAATATATATATTTTTTTCTTATTTGATATTCTTTAGTTGATTACTATTACCGTGCGTGAGGCGCTATCTTTGGCAAGGATTTTAAACTTTATTTCTTGTACAGTAAACAATAGGTTGAATAAAAAAAAATATTCTTATCAATAGTTAAAATTCTGCAAAGCTTCTTGGGATCTTGGGCTGAGATAAATTTTAATAAATTTGCACGTCCTCGTCCTAAATATCGGACAAAATTTAATCAAAACATTTTTTTTATTTTAATTAAATTATGTAAAAAAAATTAACTTTCTGGTGATAATACTTAAATTACCTACATAAGCAGTAACTTCACTCCATCTAATAATAAAAAAAAATCTTTGAAGGACAACAGTTCGAAACTTTATTGTTCTAAGATAAATCACGTACTTAATTAAAAGCTTAACTTTTATATAATAAGAAAATATAGGCAGCAGTTAATATTAATATTTAAGATAATTTAAAAATAGCAAAAGATGCAAAAGCTTGGGTTACATGGGAAATTAATTATAATGAAATAGAGGCTATGTTGTAGTATTAATTAGTAGTGATTTAATTATATTAAGCTAAAAATACAAATAGTACAGCTTCACGCTGTATCCCACAAATAGCAGGGTAGGCAGAGGGAACCTAATGTTAAGTGAGACTCTCCGTTTCCCTCTGACGTGACCGGTTTAATTTAAAGCGAAAGTTTGTTTTATTTTTAAATTTACAATAGTATGTTCCATCCCTCCTCTTACATACCGTACATACCGTAGCGTTTGGCGCTCCGTTCTCTCTGACTACCCCGCAAGGGGATAAAGCGTGAAGCTAAGTTAAGTTAAGTTAAGTTAGTATGTTTACTTATTTGTAGTTACTATAGTACGATTTAAGTTATTTATTTCGTAGCATCGTAAATCATATGGAAATTAAGCAATAAACAATTTTAAAGCTCGAAGGCGATGAATTGGTACATTTTACTGTCGAAGGTCTTTTATTATGAGCTTGATATGCATATTAAAAAATATTTTTTAACAACTAAACAAGTACAGGGACGCTATTTCTTATGTATTCAATTAAGTATTGTATTCTTGTAATTTTTCTTATTGCTTAAAAAATATTTTATCGAATCACATCTGGTGAATAAATTACTTAAATGATTTAATTTAATTAATTTTCCTATAAAAAAAAATAAAAAAATAGGCAACGTGTATCACATTTTAAGTGCATTCTACAATAAACTTGCATTAATATATTCTCTCTTTGCTTTTTACAGTTTCCGACGCCTGCTGTAAATATTTCGGCAACAAAAAGCACCGCTACTCAAAATCCATCTACTTCTTTAGGAAATACCAGTATCAATTCAAATAACAGGTTATTACTATTTATGTCATATACGGTATATTTATTCTTTATTTTCACTAATTTATCTGTGTGTTTGTAGGCTTAAATCCTTTGGTTCTCTCTATTAAGTCAAAACTTTGATTCGCTGTAAATGGTTTGTACATGATTGAATACATAAGTTTAATATTTTTAATTATAATTATGTGTTACGTATGTTTTATAGCATACAGCAGGTGGGACACTCCGAAACGGCTCCTGGCACATTACCTGATGAAGCAAAAAATCTATCCAAAGGAGCGAGAGCACTACTAATGCGATTATTAGAAAGGGACTCCAAAGTTCGACTGAGAAACTTGCGCCAATTACAACAAACGGCATTTTATATGGGATTTAATTTTGAACATATAAAAGTTAAAAAGGTACTCTACAAGTCTACAGTATATTTATTCACCTGCGCATTTATCAGGCTCCTATCTGTTAGGCTGTTAAGAATGTTGTCATTAAGATTAATGTTTTAAAAACTCATATTATTATACTTTCAAATATCAAATGAAATTTCCCTTGTTTCAGGTAGCTCCTAAGAAAGTTATTGAGAATTTTTTCATTGATCGCGAACACATTAATCCATCATTAAGTGACACAACTAATAAGGATCAATTTTTAAAATTTGATCAACCAGCTTTGTTACTATAACTATGATTATATAAGCATAATAAAATAATTATAATCCTATATGTTAAATAATAATATTGTAAGATCTGTTTCAGGTGCCATGATAGATTTATAGCTTCATATATGTACCTAAATATAAAAATTTAATAAGTATATATAATTGGACTTATTTTGTATATCCTATGAATTGAGTAATATGATATGTATTTTTTAAAATAAAAATAGAAGCGTGACAAAATTATATTAGAACACGATAACTTTGTTCCATATTAATAGTCACATTATAATGCTATTTTTAAGATAACTTCCATAATACATAGTTCGTAAATATAAATATTTTATAATTTACAATATTTTTGGTCTGTTGGAGTTGGAGTTCTTAGATGTGGACAATAAAAAAAGACAAAAAAAATCTTTACGATTCTAGGAAGCAAAATATTATTATAAGCTTTATTATTCAAAAATAGTAATAAAAGTTAAGTTACTTAAAAGTGAAGTAATAGTAAAAATACAGAATATTTCTTAAAATAAAAACCTCGTGTTATTTCCTAAAAAAACAACATATAATACAATAAATATTTTAAATTAAATTTAAATTAAATTAGCTTCACGCTGTATCCAGCACACAGCAGGGTAGGCAGAGGGAACCTAGTGTTAAGACACTCCGTTCCCCACTTTCTGCCGAATTCTGAGCTGAGGCATTGCGTGTTGAGTGGCAGAACTCAACGCCGCGCTTAACCTCGACACCAGAGCGAAGAAATGGAAATATAAATTTAAGTAAATATTTCATCTCCTCGAGTGGGGATCGAACCCACAACCAGTCGGTTTTGCAGTCACACCTCGTGCCGCTGCGCCACGACCGGCCTGCCGACAATAAATATTTGAAACAACTAATTAAAGCACTTAATAATTAAATGCATTTTTTTATATATAATTAATATTATTTACTGACAATATAAATATTAACAGTAATAGACAAGAAATCAAAGAAAGATTAATATATCAAAGACAAACTTTGTCTATGTAAAGTAAATCGATTGAAAATTTTGACATTTGATAACATTGACAATTGAGAAGATATACACTAAAATTTTTCAATCGTAAAAATGGCATCGTATTTGCAAAGAGCTGCGTGCTTGTATATTAAAAACAACGCTCGCCTATCTTCCCATGCGGCAACCGCTGGGGGTCATGGAGGTAAATTTATTAAAATACTTTTTCATACATTATGTAATCGCATAACCTAGGGAATTCTTATCTATTTTTCGGTACAATATTAACTATAACATTTTTAACTAGGTGGCTGGAAACTGTGGAAGAGGCTGTCCTTCTTTGTAGGGATCCCAGCTGTTGGACTAGGCATGTTGAATGCCTATCTTGCTCATCAGGAGGAGCATCATGAGCGAGCTCCATTCATTGCTTACGAGTATATGCGCGTTCGTTCCAAGGTAAATTTTTAATATTTACATAAATTTATTATGTTAACTGTTACTACACTTGCAAATATAAGTGATTCAACAATGTTGACTTAAATTTGATAATATTGAATTATATATTATGCTATTAATGCTTAAAATATTTATCATATATAAAAAATATTATTTATTTAATACATTCAAATTTAAAAAAAAATATAATGTAGAACAACTCTTCTTACGATTTAAATTATGATTATAAATCCATTGTGACTATGGGAAAGTCTGGCTGTAAATGTGATGGTTGTGGGTTCGAACCCCATTCAGAGGAATTAATTACTTTTATTTCCCTGCTCTGACAAGACTGTTTGTCCTCCGTCACAATATGCAATGTCTCAAATAGAGTTGGAAAGTGGAGGACAGTATGTCTTAACACTAGGTTCTCTCTGCCTTCCCTACTATATGTGAGATAAAACAAGAACCTTAAAAATTATGGTTCTTTCTGTAAAAACAATGCATTGAAGCAAAACTTTACTTGTACTTTTAATGTAGTTGAATTATTATTTTTTGAATTTAATGTGGACATATTCTCATGGATTATCAATGCCTTACTGGTTTGATTCTTATGGTAACATTCATATTTAACTGTTTTCGCAGTTGGACAAAGTGACACTTACTTACAAAGTTTAAACATCTAATAAGATATATCTGTAACATTATTATTGATTGATGAATATTAATAATTAGGCATAGCTTGATATATTATTTACATAGTGTAAAATATATAGATATATTTAAATTTTTATTTTATATTTGAGTGGTAGTACTCTAAACTACACTTTGTCTTAACAGAGCGGAGAAATGAATATATTTTTTTTCCCTGAAGCTGAGATTGAATTCATTGTATCTCACTGACCCTATTGCCTTAAATAATTATATTAATAAATATGTCTATATTTTCAGCGTTTCCCATGGGGTGATGGCCAGAAGTCTCTTTTCCACAATCCCCATGTCAATGCTTTGCCCAGTGGCTATGAAGATGATCATTAATTAATATTCCCACTTGTTAACATGTATTTGAAATAATTAGATTAAACAAACCATGATAAGTTACAGAATAAAAAGTTAATAAATCACAATGATTGTTTAAAGTTACAAATAAAAATCCCAAAATTTCAGGTTTTTGTGGTAAATATAAAAAATTGTTATAAATACATATTATGTTCTAGATTCTAAATATAAATTGGAAAATGGAGACCTATTATAGAGGTACATGGACTACTCGAATTTATCAATTGGAGAGGCCTATCTATTAAACAAAGATGGGCTGATTATGATGATGATACATTTAAATATTTAAATAATTCCGTATTTTTAGTATGTACAAAAACAAAATCAAACAAAGAATAAAGCAATACACAATGAAGTACAAAATAAATTGGTATTACAACTTTATGTTGTATGAAATTGCATATTTAATTTCCCAGTACTAGTAGACTCTCATGTTTTGAATTTCATTTCTATTTTAACAGTGTTTGTTAAAAGTTTGCTACCTTTAATTTTATTTTAAATAAAATAAAACGTTATCAGCTTCACAGGCAGGTTTAGTGACTCCTCTTATTCTATCTATACTATTGCTTGAAGGTCCTCTTTAGCATAGTTACCTAGCAAATTACAATTCTTTACTACATTTCGATATGTAGTAGTTATGTAGTTGTAGTATATATTGTTGCCTCTACTAATCTACAAAACCAAGAAGACTTGATTTTGGTTGACCATTCGAAAGTCTTAGTGCTAGATAATTTGTAAAATCCAACCAATTAGAAAAATCTATCTTTTTAGAAATTTAATTATTAATTGAAATTATTTCTAGCTTCTAGCAACACACTTTTATTACTAACCATATTCAAATTTGAAAATTCGCGTAAATCTGTGTGCGGAATTTTATGTAAACTTTTTTTACATAAAATTTCGTCACAATTTTGTTTTTTTTTTCAGTCACAATTTTTGCCCTTGCGCCACGACTGGCCCCAATTATTTTAAATCAATTAAATAATTAGTATTTATAAATGGTAATAAACCTTTTTATAAATGTGCGATAAATAAATAATTTATTTCTGATGATATATTACAATAAGAATAAAATTAACGACAAAAATACCATTTTCCTCTTATCGTATCTATTTATAGAACATCCTTAAAATTTATTAACGTAATTGGAACTATTGTCTACAATACATTTTAATGGATATTTTTTTCATACAAAACTGAAAGCAACTAAGCTGAAAGTCTGAACCATTATTTTTCTCTATGAGTAAGACAGAAAGAAGAAAATTTTCTTATTAATTTTTTTTAAATATGTCGATATTTCTTGTAGCTTCATGCTATCCCGCTCATAGCAGGGTAAGCAGAGGCAACCTAGTGTTAAGACTTAAGGTTACGACACTCAGTTCATTTTCCGCCAAATTATGGAGGCATTGAGTGTTGAGTGTCAGAATTCTAATATATTTATACATATTAATTAATCTATTTCTTATTTACATTAAAATTGTTTATGTTAATATTAAATATTTCAATCAATAAAATCCTGGTTTGCCATAATGCGAGATATAAATTCGTGTACCGTATTTTTTTTATTATTTATCGTCATTTTAGGTTATTAGACCTATATGGTACCGTAGTACCGTATCTTTTTTAGACAATTATACACATTAAACTGACACGCCTAAAATCAAAAAATTAAAAATTACAAAATTAGTTGACATTGACATCTTACGATTAGTTTAGCACTTGACAGTTGACACGATACTTATTTGCTGATTGAGTGATTGGGCATTAACCAATGAATTTCGTAAACAAAATAAAATGAAATTGAAATATTTATATTAAGTCATATTCATTGCGTAGTTGTAATAGTTAAGAGTAATATAAATAAATAATTATAACAATTGTCTTACTAGCGAATGTCACTTTTTTATTTTTCGTAAAAAATCATGTATTTTAATTGAAACCTGTAAGCAGTGGGTTGTAAATCAGCGATGTAGTAATTTCTATCAATATAACAATTTCGTATTTGACTAAACCTATGTTTTTTTAATTACAATGGCTCCAACTTTAAAAGAATTTAATAAAGCGTGTTGGTCGGAAGTTTATAATCGAATAATTGGTGCAGTAGTGTACTTGGATGATTATAGTGCAGAATGCTTACATTGGAATGGGGGATTGTTCAGTCTTCTCACTGGTGGGGCATCCGCTGTGAAGTCTTTATCACCTTTTGAAGTAATTATCTGTTTTTTTTTATATTTACTCTTCTTTATATTTTATCTTAAAATGATGTGATATATCTATTTTATCTACTTTTACAGTCTTCTAAAAAGGAACACCGAAAAGCTGTATTTATTTCACAAACAACAAACACTCAACTTCAATCTATTAGAGAAATCATTCTCCACAGTGATTTTACTCATTGTATTCTAATATCATGTGTAAGTTTAGATGTGGTTTACATGGAATTGAATGAAAATAAAGATGTTAGTGACATATTGGCATCTGGACGAGCACCAGCCGAAGCCACTAAACAACTTGAAAGCATGCTTTTGGAATGGATTGCGAAAACTGTATGTATTTATACAATGTTCATAATAACAAAATATGATATAACACATATATATCACAATGCCTTTTTGGCGTAGAGACAGGGCCAGAGTGCGACAGTTTTGGTTTTGATGATTACTTTGTTGTGTGGAATGAATTATATTTATATCATTTTCTCACATTGGTAATTCTGAATTCATATTTCAAATTTGGGTAGAAAATTAAGAATAAAGTGGCTATAATTGCCTGACCTTTTTTCCTTGATATTATGGTAGGCAGAGCAACCTCTTGTTAAGATGCTGTATTGAGTGGTGGAACTCAACAATGCACTTTGTATACAAGAGTGAGGGAAATAAAAATAAATGTAATCATCCCCAAATGGAGATTGACTACAGTCAGATTGATTGATTTACAGTCAGACTGTCACACAGCACCACAATGGTGTTATTATAACAATTAATTCTCTTATACTTAGTTTGGTACATCAAGTCATTGTATTAATTACAATTTTTTTTCTTTCAGCAATGTGTTGTCGAGGTTGTCTATTCACCTATTTTTGTCATGTGTCCAACAAGTACTATATTTTTAACCCCCCCATATGCAAATGTTTATCCTTTATATGACGGATACATAATGCCTGACAGTCCTTCTATAGATTTATATTCTTTAAATAATGATGAAAGGTTACGTGCTAGAAGATTGGCAAGCAGTCTTAATAGTATGTTAGAATCAATGAGAATGAAAGAAGATTTATTTTTCATGGGTGCATATAGCTCTATAATTGCTGGTATATTGGAAAATTCCCCAATTTGTACTTCTAGAAGAAAGGTATGTAAGTTTATTTATTTATTAGCGAATTAGGTAAAGGAAACCTAGTGTTAACATACTTTATTTGAAATTTGATATTGCATGTTGAGTGGATCAAGTCAACATTGTTCTTTCTCTTGTTACTAGAATGAAAAAATGGAAATAATTTTGTAGTGGAAATCAAACCCATAACAATTATGCCTACAGTCAGATGTTTTGTGAAGTCAGATGTTCAATTTGTTTTGTTTGTTTCAATTGTGTTTTAGGCTTTTCTATATAATATATTTTCTTTCAGAATTGTTCGAATCCTGTTTCCGTCATCATAGTAGATCGTACTTTAGACCTCTGTGGTGTTACAAGTCATGCCAGCGAGTCAGTTCTTGATAAAATAATGACAGTACTACCAAGGTTCCCTGGACATTCTAATGATATAGCTGTGGATATGTCTCCACTTTGTGAAGCTAATGTGTAAGCTATTTGTTTTAAAATGTTATTTATAATAAGGGGCAGTGGGACAATGTATGACTGAAACTTGACAGTTGCGAGTTCTATTCCCACTTGGCAAATATAATTGTGCCTTATATAGAAAAATAATTTTCACTTATTTAGGTAATTATATTCTTGTAATGTATAACCCAAATAAACACAATTGAGTAGTATTTGATGGTACCATAATTACCACTCAATATTATAAATGTGAGTGTTTTTTGAGGGTTTTCACTGAAACTATTAAACAGATTTAGGTGAAATTTTGCAGTAATATAGCTACAATTTATGTTAAGATTTTGTATAGTTTGGCTATAATATAAGAATAACCTACAGTGAATGAAGCCAAGAGTGGGTCGCTAACTATCTCATAATATCATATAAGTCCTAAATGCACTTCAACAGTGTGATGCTTTGATTAAGAAATTACCTATTGTTTTGTAGATTCGCCCATCCCGAGGATTTACAATTAAGCCCAGGCTGCCTCCACCACCCGCACGACGAGTCCTGTTCGCAAACATATGATCACATGATAAATAAATCCCAAAAGGAAGTTATGTTTGATCTATACAATAAACTGTCTAAAATAGATGTCCAAAAGTCACCGGGACTCAAAACGCTTTTGAAAGTTACACCGCAAAGTGTTGAAAAAATTGTTTTGGCCACTAAAGGTAATTTTCTTTTTTTTTTTGTTTTGATAAAAATCTATTTATTTTATAATATTTTTGTTATGTATGTAAATAAATTTTCTTATCTTATATATTTATATAATAGAAAAAAAATCTTCTTTGGGTTCTATTACTTTGATAAATGTCTACAATAATAGATTTTCTCATATATCTTCCATTACAGGCAGCAAAATTCATAAAAAAAATATTACATAGGGAAGCTTTCTTTTTAAAAGTCTGTGGAGAACATGTGTGTCTTGCTTTTGTTCCTAGTAATGATATTATATTTGCAAAATAAGTTAAATAACTATTTTTATTATTACGTATTTTTATTTTAAGGTAATTACACTATAATACCAAAGCATTTAGGCGTTCTCCAACAATCTCTAGCTATCGTACAAACGTTGAAGTCACCGAAACGAGTCCAACTGGAATTGCTTATGAATTTGGAAAAACAAATTTTACAGAATCTTGTCACTAGCAGAGATTCTACAAGTGTTTTACATCAGGTTGGTGAAAAAAATATAAGAAAACGGTCATTGTTTTAAAGTATATTTGGATAGTTTTTAGGTTTTTAGTTAACGAAAAGTATTATGTATTATAAAAAAACTGATTGATATTGTTGAATACCAATATTCAACATCTCCCCTCCTCCTTAATAAAGTGGGCAATAAAAATTAATTCAAATAACATTTCAGCAAATTGGACCAGGTGAACCTATTACCAACGCGTGTATACTGTATACTTTTGACAGACCACCAAACCACTATGGCGTCGGTTAATGCACATATAAAAAAACTTTTCTTTACGATTTCTAACATAAATAGCTATTTCAAATGTGATATTGATAAACGATATATATAACGATAACGTAGCGGGACTCGAACCCGCGCCTCATGGAAACCGACCACGTGATCATTGTTTCACAATTACAGATAAGTCATCTAATAAAAACTCGGAAAGAAAGGAATCTACCACTAGAAAACCTTCTAGCACTTCTAATTCACGTGTACTCTTTGACCGGTAACGAAGTAACATTTAACAAGCAACACGAGGACAGCCTGCGGGAGACACTCAGCGTCGCCATATTTGAGGACCACGACAGTTTACATTTAAGTGACATGGGAATAGTGTCGCCCGAGCAATGTGAGGATATAACTAATAAAATTATGGATAAGCTACTGGACATAGCTCAGATGAGGAAGATATTGAATAAGTGAGTTATTTTTCTATGTATTTGAATAAGTGAAAATTTTCGATTTTTTTTTTCTAAATATTAAAGGCCGTCGGGGCGCAGGAGTTGTATGTTCGGTTGCCACTAGGGCTAATTGATTATTTTTATTGAGTAACAAGGTGAGACACGGCGTTGGGTTCCGCCACTTAGTACGCAATGATTTGACCAAATTAAGCGGAAAGTGGTGGATGGAATTTGTTAACACTATACAAATAGTTTTCACTCTATTTCACAAATGAGTCTTGTCTGTTCAATGCTTGCGAATTGAAAGTTATTTATATAAAGTTTACGACAAAATATTTCAAGTTTGCGGTAACCACGTTGCTGAGTTAAACACTGTATAGTAAAAAAAACATATTTTTAAACACATAGGACATAGGTTTCTTATGTGTGCTAAATTGAAATAAGATTTTTTTTAAATATGTAGATATTTTATATCTTTGCTCTTCACCTATATTTGGAGGAAAGAACCTAGTGTTAAAACACTCCTCACTTCATTAATAAATAATTATTTATGTGTCATTTCCAGATATAATTCAGTGTTGAAGCCATGTGAAGCCGGCACCGGTCACGAGTACCGCGGGGTTCTACAACAGCTGGTCGACGATTTAGTTAATACTGACCGACCAGATTTAATTGACCTACGACATAGAAATGAAGGCATTAAGGACTTACTGCGCAGTGGACTCAAGTAAGTAATATTTTTAACATACTATTAAAAAAAAACTAAATCAGCTTCACGCTGTATCCCGCACACGGCAGAGTTGGCTGAGGGAACCTAGTGTTAAGACAATCTGTTCTTATTAGTTTGACATGTACCTATCTATGTATATTATGTGCATCCATCCTTCAATTAAACCATACTTACTTAACAGTTCTTTAATTTTTACTATTATTACTCTATCTGGGGTAGAGTCTACCCGTGACCACGGACTACTGCAAAGTGTTCGAAACGTCGGGTTTCCAAAATGTATAATCTAAAATATACGCGATTAATCCGGTTAAAATAGTTTAATTTAAAACCATACTTACTTGTCAAGTTACTTATCTACTTGTAGCTACCTGCTTATTTATTTTTTTATTTAATTCCTTTTAAAAAAAAAATTAAATTAAATTAGCTTCACGCTGTATCCCGCACACAGCAGGGTAGGCAGAGGGAACCTAGTGTTAAGACACTCCATTCCCCACTTTCTGCCGAATTCTGGAGGCATTGTGTGTTGAGTGGCAGAACTCAACGACGCGCTTAACCTCGACACCAGAGCGAAGAAATGGAAATATAAATTTAAGTAAATATTTCATCTCCTCGAGTGGGGATCGAACCCACAACCAGTCGGTTTTGCAGTCACACCTCGTGCCGCTGCGCCACGACCGGCCTCGAATTCCTTTTAAAAAACAATATTATGTAGTGAAATCAACAAATAATTGTATGTAAGTATGTACGTCCACTGGGGAGAATGAAATATGGTCATGTCCTCACTGTCGTTGTTGTTTTCATGTTGTCGTGTAAGTTCTGGAGCTTAAAGGTGAGCTTAGTCCACCACTACAAATGCTAAATCAGTGAAAGAACGTAGTGTTTCGAAAATTGGGCGGCGCTTGGGCAACGGAGAGTCTATGACAGGGTTCTCTTTGTTTACTCTACTATATACCAGATACAGTGTGAAGTTTAAACAATATTTATAAATTTTTCTTTTACAGTATGCTGACAAGTAAGAAAAAAAATGTAAAACACCCATTAGATAATCCCACAGTAATCATATTTGTGGTGGGTGGCATCACCGCCGAGGAATGTAAACAGTTACACAGGAGTGTCATAACCAGTGGCATAGATAATGTGGTTTTGATCGGCTCAACTAAATTTGTGACTCCCGTGGAAGCCATGAAAGATGCATTTTTAGTTAGTTCCTAAATATTTATTTGTTTACTGGTTTTTTTTTATACTCATATTATTCTATTTTGACGTTAGTGGGATAGTCACTTATTCATATTTAGAGAATTTTTCGATTTTTTTTGTCTTTTGTCTTGGGAAAAAAATTGTGTAATTAAAAAATTTATTATATCTAAGATAATTAAATAAATTTGGTTCCACCCACGTGCAACATCGTCAGATCGATTAGCCCTCGGGTAAATGATTATATTTAAATTGCAATAATATTTCATATGCTCGGTCTCATAAGGTAAAGCTCGGAGTTATTCGTCATCTAATATGTAATGTCTTGAATTCGTGTAGAAAGTGAGGAATGTAATGTCTTAATAGTAGGTGAAGCTGAATTAGTTGTTGATATTTAAATTGTTTTATTTTAATGCATTTTGTTTGGTTTTTAAACATTGTTATTTTAATTGTAAATACGATCATATTAAAAATCAATCTCTTTGTTCTGAAAATTTAATTTAAAATGCAAAATTTGAACTGAATAATTATATTATGTTTTTATTTATTAACAACTGGGTCAATTTTTATTTTCTAATGTATACATTATACATATATTAAAAAAACGACATATTAACAAAATGCCATTTATTTGATGTTATTTAATGAGTAATAACGAAGTTCTAAAGCCACGTTGTAAATTATTTTGTTTATTTATTAAAAGCAATTATTGTTGTTTAAAAATCTCTTAATTTGAATGTATATATTGTTGAGTCTATTTTGAAAAATGTCAAACTTTGAAACATTTGAAAAATAATGTCATCTATATTTAAGGATTTATAAATTAAAACAAGTAGGTATATTATACATTAATATTTATATGTTAGTAATTAATAAATGCAATGCAATTACAATGCAAACAATCATAATTGTGCTTGATATTGATTAATGATTACAATAATATTAATAAGCTATATATATATTGAAGCCAGTCGTGGCGCAGGGGTACAAGCGTTTGACTATAAACGCGACGGGTTGTAGTTTCGATTCTCACACGAGGAAATGAAATGTTAATTTAATTATTTTCATTTTCTTCGCTCTGGTGTCGAGGCAAAGCTAGGCTGAAGAAGAGCTAGAAAAAGATGTAGATAAAATGGCGTAATTAAAGTTGAGCAGAAAATAGAACCATGTAGAGTAGAAAATAGTTCAATTTTAATAAGATTTATATCTTAAATATTTTATATAATAATGTACAATAAACTGTCACTTAATATTGCTTTATCACTTATACAGAAAATGTTAGTATAGTAACGAAATTATATATTTTTTAATAAAAACAAAAAAAAGACATTTCGTTTGTTTTTCAACATAAAATGTATGCTATATTAACCAACGTTAGATGTAAATAATTATTTAACCAATAAATTGTTTCCTGCATACCAAGTATCCAATAATTTCTTAATAAAATATTCTCTCGGATAGTTAATAAAGTATTTAAATGTAATTTCAATAACAACCTGAAAAAGGGCTGTTTGCTCACATATCAACATCAGCTCGCTTCATACACTTTAATGATAAAAAATAAAACTCTTTGACGGATAATGATACATTTGTTTGTTTTATATCGTTTGCAATAGTATTTCCTCATACAGAATTTCCTAGATTTGTCATTGGCAAAAAAAATCACCTTATTTATTTATATATAATAAATGAAAAGAGTTTGTCGTGGCGAAGGTGCAAACGCGATGATTAAGGGGTTTGATTGCCACTCAGGAGAATGAAACACTTAATATTTTAATTTTCTTGCTATAATGGTGACGTGGCAAGACCAGTGAGTTCCGTCACTCATAACATAACGTCTCAGCAGAAAGTGGGGGTAGGAAGTGTCTTCGTGGAAATTTAACACTAGGTTCCCAGGTCCTACCATGATATGTGCGTGATACAGCGTGAAGATACATATTAATATATATATATATATATATATATATATATATATATATATATATATATATATATATATGTGATACAATTTTTTGAAGGGTGGTTTTTAATAAAAAAACTGAAATTGTATCTAGTGTTTTGATTTAAGTCGAATAAACCTTCTGAACTCAGATTTGCTGTGCATATATATTAGTTTCATTTTTTTTTAATTTTTCAAGCAAATAATTACCTATAGAATCATTGGTAAATTAAAGTTAATACTAGAGTCATGCCCGCCCCTTTTTTTTAGTTATCTATATTGTTACAGCCAATATCGTCGTATTTAATAGAAAAATGTTTACTTATTTCATGCTTATCCTGATCCCGCACAAATACTGGGATTAAAAATAGCAAACAACATATACTGTTGTCCCATAATCTCCGTGTTTCTCAGTGAGTTTTATAAAAATAAGTTGAGCTCTTTGTTAGAATGTGTTTTATTTTTTAAAAACTTATATTAAGATATTCCAGGATGGGCATATCCTTCCGCAGGGTATTACAGGTAGAGCGCCGGACCAATTTAATTTGGATTGACCTCAATACATCCTTTTTAGGGAAATTCGTCGAATTACGAATAACCTATACAAGGTTATTCGTAATTCGCAAACTATTATTTTTTTTTTAGAAGAAATCAATTGCCATAGCAATGTGTAGAATTGTAATTACAACTAATCATTCAGTCGTAATTAAAACTAATTGTGGAACACGCCTAATTTTTAAACAAGGATGACTGACTTAAGTACGTAAGAAGTTATTACTTTTTAGTACTTGGTACAATACGGTCAAGCAGTTGTGGTCGACCAGAAGTTAAGTTTTCTGAATTTTGAGCATTTTTCACTCGGATAGGAAATAATTAAAATAAAAAAAAATCCTAAAATCAAACCTGCACAGCCATCTACAGCTAACTTTAGGGTGGCCACGACTCGTTGACCGTAGATTACTTGTGCTTGATGCCTTTTCAATAATTCAAAATTTATTGCATAATGAATAATGATATTTGCCGCTGTTATTTATATATAGGTGAAAATTCTAATAATTGGGTACTTGTTATAGGTAACCATAACTACATTTTATGTGTAAATATTTTGGAGGAAAATGAAATGTAAGACAACATAAAAAAACAATATAGCCGTAGCGTTTGGCGCTCCGTTCTCTCTGACTACCCCGCAAGGGATAAAGCGTGAAGCTAAGTTAAGTTACTACTATTCATGTTTCTGTAGAATAAAATATCTGTTTTATTTTATTTCACAATACATTTCAGCTTCACGCTGTATCCCGCACACAGCAGGGTAGGCAGAGGGAACCTTGTGTTAAGACACTCCGTTCCCCACATTCTGCCGAATTCTCGAGGCATTGCGTGTTGAGTGGCAGAACTCAACGCCGCGCTTAACCTCGACACCAGAGCGAAGAAATGGAAATATAAATTTAAGTAAATATTTCATCTCCTCGAGTGGGGATCTAACCCACAACCAGTCGGTTTTACAGCCACACCTCGTGCCGCTGCGCCACGATACATTTAAATAGTTAATAAATATTTAAAATTATTTGAGTACAAAATATTTGTAATTTATACAATGAAATATTTACAAACGAATCGTTTTGTGGTGAAAAAGGTAAAAAAAGGAAACAGTTCGCTGCGTAATATTAATATTATTGTATTTAATACTTTTTAATTAAAACTAAATAAAATACATAATGTAAATTGTACAGCATTGAAATATTTTAGTTTTAAGTTAAGGATGAGATACTGATATACCTACTTTTTTCTTGAATATGTTAAAAATAATTTTAAAATGCAACCTACACTACGATATAAATAATATTTGCAAACTTTACTCGTTTGTTAGTGATAAAATAAATACATAGAATATTTGAGATTGGACTTAGTTTATTAAACTATTGATTTTCATATAATTTTCGGATGTGCGTTTTTAAATTGCAATTAGTTATGGATAAAAAAAATATGCCGTTCCGTAAGAAAAATACACACAGATATTAATAATAATAATATAATAGTTTTCTCAAAATTATCTCAAAAACTTTTAAAATATGAAGATTAATTATCTTAAGATAAACTTAACTACATCAAGTTACGTAAGCAGGTTTACATGTTCAACTTGAATGTTTAATGAAACTGCGGTGTAAGTAAATTTTAAGCACTGTTTTGAGCGAGGGAGATTTCAGAACTCAACGCCGCGCTAAAGTGAGGGTTTTGTAGCTAAAGTGAGGGAATGGGAATCGAATCCACAGCCGTCGCGCTTTACAGTCCGCTGCGGCCTTAATTAGCTTAATGAAAGTAATCAATTGCAGGATTAGGCTTGTAATTGATTTTGACATAAAATACTAAGAAATAGTAAGAATTCAAAGTAACTGTATTTGTACAACGAGATTCCAATATACTTATAATAAAAATATATAACAAAAATATATAATAAAAATATATATACAGATCAGGAAAAAAAGCAAAAGTAACATAATTGTCAGTCATGATTATGATTACCATCTAGAATTCTAGATGATAAATATATTTTTTATAATATTTTTTCATATTTCATTGTATTTACATTTATTTATTACAATACTTAAAAAGTAATAATGATAATAGATAAATACAATTTTTCTATCAATCCCAAAAACGTATATTCCAGCGTATCAGTTTTCCAGCGTTCCAGATAAGTAATACTTTAAAATTCCACTGATATTTTTTGGTGAAGTAAAATATTTCTAAACTGTATTTGTATTAATTATTTAATAGGAAAAATTGGACTATATTTATAATTTAAGTTTTAGTCTACTCCAGCAACATCACCTCCTTTCCTGAAGTCTGCATTTGCAAAGATTGCAGTTTTATTTCTATAGAGCGCACATACGATAGAACCGCGGCTTCTATATCGCACCATTTCATGTCCTTTAGCTCGTAGGCCTTCAACAATATCCTGAAATGTGAAAGAAATTAAAAAATTGAAAGAACCGTTTTATATCAAAAAGTGTTAAATAAAAAAGTATATATGATATGGTTGATAAAAATGTTGTCTTTTGCTGTATGAATCAGTTTAATAAAATCTTTTTACCTCGATAAGTCCATATTCATAATGAATATACATTGGCGATATTTGGTGGTGGATGCGAGATTCGTCTACCGCTTCCTTGATAGTTTGATCGAACCATAACTTGCGTATTGTTACCTGGAAAGTTTCAATTCTAATTAAAATATTACCAATTGTTTACATTAGTAAAAGTTAGTCTTTTTAATAATAATACGACAACTACTGAACGGATTGAGATTATACAGTAACATAGCTCTTACATCAGAAAAACCCATAGGCTACAATTTATGTAAACATTTTGTATAATTTAATTATAATATAACAATAAGTATTACAAGCGGGCGAAGCCACATTTGGGTTGCTAGTATTAAATAATGATTATATTAAAAAATGCTTCACTTGTAATGTTTGAGCACTAACCATATAGATTCTTTATTTCATCTGTAGATACATGCATATAAAAGACTGTGTGAGAATTGAATCTAACACCAAGTCAAACAAATGCTAAATATCCGCGAACCACTGTGGCGTTATAAATAGCAATACACTATTACAATAAATAACTATAATAAACTTACTAAGGCAGCAGCTGTAATTATCTTCGTTCCTCCTGAAGCACCAATCACGAGTTTTGCATTGCCATTTCTATCGACAATGATGCTGGGACTCATTGAGGAGAGAGGCCTCTTTCCCGGTGCAATGAAGTTCGCTGGAGTTGGTTTCAAATCGAAATAGTTGGTGATGCCAGGGGAAGAGAAATCGTCCATGACATTATTCATAAGGATACCAGTGTTCAGTGTTGTAAAACCCGCACCGAAACTGTATATATTTAATGATTTAGTTATATATTTACTTTAAAAAATGATAAATTATGCAACAATTTCATAGCATCTTTTATCAGCGTCACGCTGTGTCCCGCACAGAGCAGGGTAAGCAGAGGGAACCTATTTTTAATACACTCCGTTCTCCATTTTCCACCGAATTCTGGAGGAATTGCGTGTTGAGTCGCGGAACTCAACGACATGTTTTGCATAGCGAAGAAATTAAAATATAAATTTCACATAAATTTCTCACAGGAGAGTTCAGATCTACATATTTATTTGAATATTTTGTCAATAAGAATGATAAAATGTTTGTTGTAAAATCCACTTACTAGTAATTAACAGAGCTCGTCATAGAAACGGCATCTCCATTGCTCGCTATAACTGATATATGTGCGGTGCCCGAATCCGACTTCTGGTACTCGGTAGCTCCGTAGTAGGCGGTATCGTTGCTGGTTGTTGAATCATTGATCTTTAATCTAATCTCCATTCCATACTCAGGAGATGTGATGTTACTCAAAAACTGTAAAATTTTGTTAACACTTTAAAAATACACAAGGTTCTGAAAATTGGGCGGAAAATGGGCAACGGAACAACTTAGTAATAGGCTGCTGCTTCTCCCTATAAGGCAGGGGAGCCTGCTGCATGCAGAATACGACATGAAGCTATTTTTTTAATAATATTTTTTAGATTCGAAGGAACTGTCTAACCGCTAACGTGTCTGAAATGTACCTAAATCATAAATTTTATCCGTAATTTTTCAGGCCTTTCTCTATTTTTTATACTTTTATTTTATGTATTTTATACAGCATTATTTATGAAATCAATTGCATTGCAGTGTATACAATACAATATAATTAATATTTTTTAAGTCTTTAAAAATTAAAAGACCTTAAAATAAGAGCAAACTTACTCCATTTAAATCTAAATAGTCCAAATCGCCCAACTTGGTTCGAGCTGCAAACGCATATTTGAAAGCTTCAATAATCCTGTGGTATGTAAGTATCTTGTTGTCTGTCCCATTAATACTATCCGAGGTAAAGTTGTAACCACTAAGAATGTTCAGAATGTTGGCCAGAATAGCTCCGCTACTGGGCGGTGGTGGGGTGTACAGAACGTCCCCGTTGCTTAGAGGCACTGAGATAGGTTCCGTGATCTTTGCACTGAAATTATATTTTTTTGGTTATATATTATTTTTTTGTATTTTGGTGATATTGTTGTAAATTTTAAGGGAAAAGAACAAGAAACGAGCGTACGGATGACCTGATGCTAAGTGATCACCGCCGACAACGACCCCGTGCAATACCAGTGGAGCTATAGGTGTATTGCCGGTCTTTAAGGTGGAGATAGATCAGATAGATAGATTTATATTCATTTTAGACCTAAAAAAAAATGCAGAAAAACGAACTATACAAATAAATATATCTCTTGATATACATATGTAGATAAGAAACCACCTGAAAGTTATTATGAAAATCCTTACGTACTTAATTAAAACTATATTCTTATAAAAAACCAATTTCTCTTACGCTAATATCAGTGGAATATTTTTTACAAATAAACTAAATTATTATACAAATAAAATATGTATTTAAACATAAATAAATATAGCGCGATAAGTTCTGAACTTTGCGAGTATGTGCCGGAGCAATTAATAACACGTGATGACAGTAAATAATAAACTGGTCTGGACCTATGACAATGTTGCTTTGATGAGATTCATCATTAGGCACAGAAATAAACAAGTAAAGAGCCAGTCGGTGGTCCTCCGCCGTGGGTTCGTGGAAACGTGATTTATAAAAGTTTTATTTATGTTTGCGAGCGTCACATCATTTTATGATATTTATGAAATTAACTTGAGGCCAGTCTTGGCGCAGAGGCACAAAGTGTGACTGTGAAACCGACTGGTTGTGGGTTCGATCCCCACTCGAGGAGATGAAATATTTACTTAAATTTATATTTCCATTTCTTCGCTCTGGTGTCGAGGCAAAGCGCGGCGTTGAGTTCTGCCACTCAACACGCAATGCCTCCAGAATTCGGCAGATAGTGGGGAACGTAGTGTATTAACACTAAGCTCCGTCGGTATACCCTTCTGTGTGCGGGATACAGCATGAACCAGACAAGCAGACAGACACCCATACTATAGGGTTAGTTTTTTCGTTTTCAATAAAATTTACATATAATATTTCCGACTTTACTGCCCATATCCAAAACCTATAGTTCGTAAAGCAATCATTTGCCATAGTCTTTGTAAATAAACAAAAATAGTGTTAGGTAACTAGTTTGGTGGGTAGTGACGGACAGACTAATGGGCAGACAACGAAATCTTAGTAATAGGGTCTCACATTACCCTTTATGTACTGAATGCTGAAAATGGAGAAGCCACTGATTGACATCTGCCTTTCAATTTATCTGTGCACAAAGTGAATGATGAGAGAATATAACAAAAGAATTTCCAAATATAATTGTACTCGTATAAACTTATATTCAATATCATACTATCAGCATACTTGGAATTTTCCAAGAAGGTAGATCAGTGCTATAATTATAGTAAACTGGGTACAGAAAATTCTTGATTTTTAATAAACTGCTGTTGAAATAATAATTCATAAATGAATATTGATTATTTTGAAAATAATATTAAGGCGTTTTTTTTTTCAGATTCACGTTGTATCCCGCATGTATGCGGGACAACAAAGACAACGTGAATCTGAAAAAAAAGGGTAGGCAGAGTAAGTCTAGTGTTAAAACACTTCGCTCTCCACTTTCCACTGAATTCTGGAAGCATTGTGTGTTGAGTGACGGAACTTAAGCCGCACTTTGCCTGTACACCAGAGCCAAGAAAGGAAAATATTAAATATTTCATTTCCTCGAATGAGAATCGAACTCACAACCTGTCGCGTTTCAAGGCATATTGCCCCTGCGCCACGACTGGCGACTTGTACAATCTTAAACAAATATTTCATCATTTCGATTCGTTAAAAACCATATAAATGTATGAGTCATCGTATATTTTTTTCTCTACAACTGTGCAGCTGTTATCAAGAAAGTATTATTCATTTGGTTCTAGAAATAATAAACATCGTAAATTCGATATAAAAACAAATGATATCATTAAATCATTTCACAACAATTTGTCGGTATTTATATTATGATTAAATTAATTTTTAGTTCAGAATATTAAAGTTTGATTTCTACCTTGAGAGATTTCTCTACCTTGCCTACTTTTCTATCACGACGCTGTATCCCGCATATACCAGGGTGGGCTAGAGTTGAGACACTTCGTTTTCTACTTTTCAGCTATTTTGTCGATTGTCTATGTCTTATTGTCACGATTTGTAGAAATGTGTGTGTGTTTGAGAAAAAATAAAAAAAAAACATTTCTCCTAGTCCCCCAAATCCCCATCTCACATTTCACAACTGTCGACTTCGGATAAACAGAAAAGTCATATTATATTACATTATTTATTTATTGCATTAAAAATGTTGGTTTACTAGATCAATTTTCTGGACTATGTTATTCCATTCCTTACTTACGCTTATATAGATGTAATGATAAAGTGGTGAGACTAATATTATAATATGTAGACAAAAAAAAACAAATAATCTTCTAAGAAAATATTGCCAAAAATTAAAATAAGGTCAGTCGTGGCGCAGCGCAAATTGTGACTGTAAAACCAACTGGTTGTGGGTTCGATCCCCACTCGAGGAGATGAAATATTGATATAAATTTAATTTCCATTTCTTCGCTCTGGTGATTCGGTAGAAAGTGGAGAACGGAGTGTCTTAACACTAGGTTCCCTCTGCCTACCCTGCAGTGTGCGGGATATAGCGTGAAGCTGATTTTATTAAAATTATTGACTGACATTTGTTCTTTGTTTACCAAAAACATGCTTTATTAGTAGATATATACATTACATTATCGATTCAATACAATTGTAATAACTCTAGTTCCTATTACGTACCAATTTGAAAATTGAATAAGCAAAATATTACCCGTCTTTAATATCAAAGGTGAAAAGTTTACCTATAATTTATTTTATGGTAGGGTACTCTTAAATGTTTAAATGTTAACTAGGTTCTTAATGCGTGCATATACTTATACGATAATACGGTCAAAAAAAATGTGTCTATATATTGGATATATTTATATGTGAAAAACATATGTAAAGGGATGTTGGGAAAATTTATCTTAAATACTCTATTATTTTTTAATGTGTTTGTACAAACGAAGCACTGGAATAGCTTTTGACTGTCATTTCGATGGTTGGAAGTTCAATGTCAAAATCAAAAATATATTTAAATATATTTTTTTAACATTTTTAAAGTGTTACTCCATAGTTAGGAAAGAAAAATACTTATTTAGAACCCTCGCCTCCTGGAAACGTATAGTTTAGTGGTCAGAGCGCCTGGTTGGTTTCCAGGAAGCTTGAGTTTGAGTCCCGCTACGTTCAAATTTTATATTATTCGTTTTCTAAATAAGTATTAATTTTTATTTTCTCGTTTCGGTAAGGTAGCGTCACATTGTTACCACTCAACACGCAATGTCTCTAATTTCGAAGCGGAGAACGCAGTTTCTTGGCACTAGGCAAGCTTGTCCGCTGCAGGTGTCAATGATAACGGATGGTTAATTGCAGTGACTTGCCAAGTGTAATAAAATTCACAGAAACCAAGTTTCGGGTAACCCCTACAGTTGACGTGTTTAGATGATACTAAAAGATGGCGCTTAAAGAGATGTTAATATTACAATATGTATGAAAAAATATGATAGAAGACGATAGTATTATTTTATTATATAGGTATTGTATTATTTACCTATTATATTAATTTAGTGAAAAATAAGACCAAAAATAAAGTGCGTATGCGTCCTCTTACTCATATATTTTCAATTGCAAAATATTTAAAGATAACTTAAAAATATATATTATTATTTTGTGTTTTTCTTTACAATTATAAACCGGTGATATCATAATCACTAATATTATGATTATACAAATGACTATCGAACAATGTTTGTTGGTAAACTAAAAACAAGGCCACGCCATTCGTAATAAAAATAATTTTGTTATCAAACGTGAAAAAAGTCACGTTTACTTTACGATGATTTTTAACGCTTGTCATTACGGTCAATAAAAACAAAGATTTTTACCTACACATTAGGTTGTATAGCTTTGTAAGAAAACAGTCATTTAAACATTTTTTAAACATTTTTAAAGTGTTATTCCACACTTAGGAAAGAAAA
This sequence comes from Heliconius himera, assembly GCA_021202915.1. NCBI lineage: Eukaryota > Metazoa > Arthropoda > Insecta > Lepidoptera > Nymphalidae > Heliconius > Heliconius himera. The sequence goes on from JAJHJA010000076.1 coordinate 109,144, forward strand.
ATACTTATTTAGAAAACGTATAAAAATTTGTCAGAGCGCCTAGTCGGTTTCCAGGAGGCGCGGGTTCGAGTCCCGCTGCGTTCAAATTTTTATACGTTTTCTAAATAAGTATGAGTCATTTAAATCTTGTAAATAACACTATTAAAAAGGCATTCTCCTGTCTTTATTATAAGTGACCAATAATGATTAGATCCATAATTATGTTTAATAATGTCATTTACATCAAGAAATGCGCCAAAGTCTCCAGCTGTATGTTTTACTCAAATTATTTAAATAAAAATGTCGAGTGAAATGTAGAGCTTGAATTTTTATTCCAAGTGAATACAGAACTCGGCACCCATATAGATCTCCCATTCTTTTGACGGTGAAATCGAGAACAAGGCATTACTTAACATTTAACTTGACTCTCATGTCATATTTATGTTTTTGATGGAATATATTTTAATAATGGCATTTCGGTATCAGGTTAAAGTATCATTGTTCTACGAATTTAATTTTTTTTATTATTATGAATATATAACGTATCTAATTTTGTGGTTTCCTGTGTAATAATAACTTCGCATTATCGTTTTATGCTTTGCAGTGTACATGTCATTTACAAAGGTATATAGCGTATTTTATTACGATAGGGTCATAATAATGACCTATCTATAACCACACAATGATCTATTATTACACAAAAAAAAAACACTATATAAAAATATAGTAAAATATCTTTGTATTTGTATTATAAGTTATAAATAATAAAAATATTACATTATGTTAATCTTTCAAAATAAAATCTTTTATAAGTAAATATGAAGGTGCCAGTTGTCAGATAGCATTGTTTTGAAATAACTGATTAGGAGTGGCTTAGCCTTGTTTACAAAATGTAATCGTTCAACATCTAAAATAATTCAGATAACTCGAATTTATGTACTACTAGGTACCTAATATAATAAAATCAGCTTCACGCTGTATCCCGCACACAGCAGGGTAGGCAGAGGGAACCTAGTGTTAAGACACTGCGTTCCCCACTTTCTGCCGAATTCTGGAGGCATTGCGTGTTGAGTGGCAGAACTCAACGCCGCGCTTAACCTCGACACCAGAGCGAAGAAATGGAAATATAAATTTAAGTAAATATTTCATCTCCTCGAGTGGGGATCGAACCCACAACCAGTCGGTTTTACAGTCACACTTCGTGCCGCTGCGCTACGAGTGGCCTCAAGTAATATTTTGAGCCCTAATATAATATTTTGAAGATATAAAACTTAATTTAATTTAACTTAGCTTCACGCTTTATCCCTTGCGGGGTAGTCAGAGAGAGAGTTGTAATCTTCATATATTAATACTAAATTAATAGTATATTGAAACTTATTGTCGTACTCAAATATTAAAATCTGGGCTCTATGCTAATTATATAGGTAAAAAAATAAAAGCGTTAATAATTATTTTAAGATGCTTCATGTTAGTTTCAGATTTACTCCTTGAATTATACGTTGAGACCTCTTGTTAGAAATAGATTTTTAAAAAGATCTCACTGTGGTGATATAATTTGAAATTTCAGAGGATTATTTATACTTACTTAAACAACTTGAAACACTAAATGTTACGCAAAATTAATGAGCACGTCTAGTGTCCATAAATGGGTGAAAATATATACCTATAGGAGTCAAGATTTGTCTGTCTTTTGCGTTCGAAGGCAATCGTTTGCGTTCGGGTCACCTGATGGTAAGTGATCACCGCCGCCCACGACCCTAGGCAACACCAGAGGAGCTACACGTGCGTTGCCGGCCTTTAAAGTAGAGATAGATTTGATGGTATTCATGTGGTATTGACCTGGAAACACTGCCGCAGGTAGGCCATGCCACAGTTTTGTGGCGCGTAATAAGAAGTTGTTACGAAACCGCACAAGAATTGGAGTGCCACGTATCTAGGTGGTGTGGATGGTATTTTAGCCTGTGACGTACTGTGCGGCTAGAAGATTCGGCGGCAGGTAACAGATCAAAAAATTCTTCAGAACACTCTCCATGATAAATGCAGCAGAGAACGCACAGCGGGAACACTTCTCTACGCAAAACCAAGGTCTCAAACCCTTCACAGAACATTGGGTTCCCAATGAATCGAATGGCTCTATGTCGTATGCAATCAAATGGGTCAAGCTGATGCTGGGATGCATCAGCCCAGAGATGAGAACAGGACTCCATATGAGGCTGAACCTGGGCCCTATACAGGACCAATTGGCGTTTTGGCGTGAAGTATTATCTCAGTCTGCTGACGAGTCACAATTTCTTTGAGGTCAACTTGGCCTAGGTTTCTATAAGAGAAGTATTTAGAAAGACTGGCATACGACAAATAATACGACTTGTGTCTTCTGGGGGTTGAATTAAACCTAAGTTCCTTTCACCCCATGAGGAGACATTCCCGAGGGATGCCTCAACAAAAGACACAAGTTTATTTCGGTATTGGTAGACGTTTCACACAAGCCATATTGACGGCCATTAGTCAATCGATGATCCTCCAGATATACCAAGAGCTGGCTATTTATGATGGTCTTAATCACTTTCGAGAGCAGGGGGTGATAGCAATAGGCCTGTAGTTATATAGATCGGAGCCATCGCCTTTGTTCGGGGTCGGGTGGACAAGAGCGCTATCTATCCATATGTTCCACAAGTTTGGGACTACGCTGGCTGAATAAGAGTACCGAAACAAACGCGTCACTACTTCAAGCTGGTTTTAAATACCGGGGGTGGAAACAATCCGACATCATCAGTACCGTGGTGGTTCTATTTTAGGCCGGGATCACACGGCACAAAAATGTCTGCGAAAGATCAATTAAATAAAGAAAATATTTGTAATTTAATACTTACTCATAATTTTTCAAATCTTCCGCTGTTATAATACTGCCAACTCTGTTGAGATCTTCCAAGAACTCGACGGCGAGGGTGCCATTGTACAGTTCATCGCCACCTTTCTCCGCTATAATTGTCAAGGTGTTGCAAAACGCCTCACTAGGCTTGACTATCGTGCCTGGTTTGTGAAATTTATTCGTAGCACTGTTGAAATATTTTTTCCTGAAAATATTAATAACAATATATATATTTTTTGTTTTTTTTGTATATCAGAAAGTATGGTTCGAATTGAAACATTATTTTGAACCGAGTTCAAAAAAAATTGCCTATCAGCTATCTTATTATGTATCAAATATTTTTGGAATTGACAAATTTTTGAATATGATGATCAATTTAGGCTTCCAAGCACGTGTACTTAATTTGGTAAGTGTGTGTGTGTGTGTTTTTTTAATTTAAGTTAGGTTCAACAACATACTTCAAGTTAGGGAACAGTATAAGTTTCTGTTTTGTTTTTATACCAATTTGAAGTCGGCATAATTTTTTTAATCGACTTCTGTAAGAATAGGAGGTTATCAATTCGACTGTAATTTTTTTTATGTTTGTTACCTCAGAACTTTTGACTGGGTGATCTGATTTTGAGATTCTTTTTTATTTGAAAGTTAGTGCTTCCCATGTGGTCCCATTTTAATTTGGTTAGGTTCTGATTATGGAACCCGGTGGAAATTAAACAAATTTATTTTTTTTGGTAAAAAATATAATTATACTGTAATAGCAAGGAGAAACCGTGTTAAAATTGGGGAACCACAGCTTACTTTTCGTCAGAAGTTTTTTAATTTTGAAGCAGGCTGGCCGGTAGAGATTATTCTATTGTATTACGGTAAAGCGGCTATATTACGGGCGAAATTGGTAAAAGCTAGTTATTTATATGTTTTAACATGCATTTTCATGTGAAATTTCAATCTAGAAGGTGAAAAGATATCTTTTTACATTGTTTTTTATCACCCATAACCGTTTCCTTTATTTTGCAGTGTATATTTTGCTTACTGAATCGTTCTACGATGGACGATAATAATATTAGTTAAATTGTGAGTATTTTTTAAATGAAGACTTAGGTGTAAATATATTATTAGGTGTTGCTTTTTATAAAATACAGTGGAATAAGAGATTAGAAGCACGTGCTTTGCGCTCGTTCCATGCAATCCTATTAAGATTTGCATGGCTTCTACAACTGAGTATTATACCTTGTCAAGCGCAAAATATGGCTTTAAAGAGTTTTTTTTTCTTAAACTTGTGATACTTGTTTATATAGACACTTTGAAAGTAAATAAAAGTATTTTATGAAAATAAAATATTATTTGACATTAAAAAAAATCTTCACGCTGTATCCTGCATACAGCAGGGTGTAGGTATAGAAAACCTAGTGTTAAGACACTCCGTTCCCCATTCTGCTGGCATTTTGTGTTAAGTGGCTGAATCCAACGCCGCGCATTGCCTCGGTACCAGAGCGAAAATAACGAAAATATAAATTTAAATAAATATGTATTTCATTTCCTCGAGTTGGGATCGATCGATCGATCCTATAACCAGCAAACAGGACAGGGCTATTTGACATTAAGCTGTTTTGAATTGAACTAGTAATAACGTAGGTAAACATAGATTATATTTTACAACCTTAAACATTAAATTCCTTCCGCATGGCCTTCATAAATGAGTCTAGTGTGAATAATGTTTGTTAATGTAAATCGTTTCATTATTAATACAAACCGATAGCAGCTTTACGTTTTTTTCCATCAGGATAGGCAGAGATAACCTAGTGTTAAGACACTCCGTTCCCGATTCTCCGCAGAATTTTCAAAAGAGAACAGGGAAATAAAAATAAAAAAAAAATTGCGAGCAGCTTATTTTATTCATCCATATTCTTCTTATACATAGGTACGTTATTGAGTTATAATAATTATTATATTGTATCATATATACTTTTGAAATGTAGGTTAATATTATTGTGATCATATGACACCAGCTATTCTATTGTATATAAAAACTAACGTTTTTATATGTAAATTCTAAGAATTTGAAATTAACAATAACATTATTGGGTTCACGCTTTGTTCTGCTTTTTCCGCTTTCTGTCCGAATTCAATACACTGCGTTGCGTGTTGAATGAATGACTGAACATAACGCCGTAGTTTTACTAGACAAAAAAAAAATAGCTTCACTGTATCCCGCACACAGCAGGGTAGGCAGAGGGAACCTAGTGTTAAGACACACCGTTCCCCACTTTCTGCCGAATTCTGGAGGCATTGCGTGTTGAGTGGCAGTACTCAACGTCGCGCTTAACCTCGACACCAGAGCGAAGAAATGGAAATATAAATTTAAGTAAATATTTCATCTCCTCGAGTGGGGATCGAACCCACAACCAGTCGGTTTTGCAGTCACACCTCGTGCCGCTGCGCCACGACCGGCCTCGTCCGTGGCCGAGTTTTACTAGACCAGCGAAAATAATAATTAAAAAAAATCCCAACTTCATATATGGACTTGATTCCAAAGATTGAGTACATCATGCAAATCTAGCTAGACCCTCGAGTAGGATTTCAACTCACACCCACGATCAGAAAGACACATTCCATTTAAGCTACGATGCTGTCAAACTGGTTCGAACTACGAACTCATTGAAAAACATTATGCCAATTAGTACTTCTACATGAATGTCACAATGTGTTATGTTTATCTGTGATATGCGCCTTAATTTTTTTTATATTGAATAAAATTATCGATTTTTATTTTTTTGTCTTTTTTAGTTGTTTAAAGTTAAATGTTAACTATATGTACATATTTAGCTGTGTGTTGCTTTATAAGCAGCGTTGCTTTAAATATTAACTAGCCAGTTTATATTTAAATTTTAAATAAAAACATGTATCCCCGGCGAGGTTAGGCCAAGTCAATACTTTGCCTACTCAGTGGTAGGGTACCTCTACAACACCATGCTATATATCCAGAAATGGGCAAGAACGTGAAAACTATACACTTTTTCAAAAAGTTTTCATTTCCACTTCCTTAAAATACGATGCGCAATAAAAAAAATATATATTCTAAAAAGAATCTATTAATATCTCTGCAGTTATATATTTGTTTAGATATCTAATTTTTCTTTTATATAAAAGAAAAATTTTATTTTAAAATTGATTACGAGACCTCTGTATTGCACAAGGCCTTTTCCTCGTCACTAGGTTGCTTATTTCCTGAGACCAATGACTGCAGGTTTTTGCCTTGTAAACAAGTTGGGATTTTTTAAGGCATCCATTTTATCACCGTCATGTCAATACAAAAGACTTCTATAATTGCGTAATAATATTCTGTTAATTGTTATCAGAATAGCTTTATCGACACGTTTAATTTTTATATACTTAATCAATATTATTACGCATCCGCTACTATTACAATATATATATATATATATATGTATTACTTTTCTTTAGCTTCACGCTGTATTCCGCTTATAGCCGGGTAGGCAGAGGGAACCTAAGCTTAAGACACTCCGTTTCATACATTCCGCCGAATTTTCAAAGTATTGCGCGTTGAGTGGCGGAAATAAACGCCACGATTTGCCTTGATTCCAGAGCGATAAAATGAAAATATAAATAAATAATAATTCATTCCCCAGAATGGAGATCGAACTATATACCTATGATCGGGTTACAGTCACACGCTTGTGCTCCTGCGCCACGACAGACAGCCTCAATAATATATTACTTGTAGGGCTATTTTTTAATAAGAAATGTATATAAAATAGAGATCTCAGTTAAGATAAGAGGACAATCGTGGCGCAGAGGCATAAAGTGTGCATGTAAAGTTGTGCGTTCGATGTAAAGCTGGTTGTGGGTTCGATTCCCACTCGAAGAAATGAAATACGAGCATTTATTTAAATTTATATTTCCATTTCTTCGCTCAGGTGTCAAGGTAAAGCGCGGTGTTGGGTATATAAAATTTTAAATTTATTTATAACTAATTTTAGCTAAATTAATAATATAAATAAATTTCCCATTAGTTTTGCAAATTCATATATATTATATTTATGTCTTAAGTACTTTGCGTAATATTAATTTAATTATGTATTAAAATAATCAACAACATTCATGAATTTGAACTCACACTTCGGTACCACATTGGTAAAAGTATTAAACTATAAGTACTTATAGTATAGTAATAAGATCAGTCTCACTTTGTTCGTAGACTTACCGCAAATGTGGATCGTTCTTGATGAACGGTGCTCTCCCGAATCCATCGTAAAGAGCTTTCGATATCGGATATCCATATTTGCAGAACTCCAGAGTAGGCTTGACTAGCATACTCCAGGGGAGTTTTCCCCATCTTTGATGCGCGGCCCACATCCCCCGAAGCTCACCGGGGACGCCCACTGCTAAAGGACCTGGGTAAAAATAATTTAAATGATTTATAATAGTTATTATTAGGAGAGATATCTATGTGTTATCTGTAGGTACAAAAAACTAAATAAAAGAAATCAATTATAGCTATATTTAAATAAAATTTTGCAAGAAGATGATCTTCCTTTTTATAAAAAGTCAAATTTTGAATTGTTGTTCTAAAACTTTTTAATTAATATATGCTATCACATCCATTAAGATCTGTATTCTGTACCTATTAAGTATCAACGCATTAGAGAAATTTCGTAACTTACATGTCGAATGTGTTCTACCGAACCAGAATAAGTGAAAGTTTAGGAGAAATTTCGCACGAGAGTATTGTGAATGTTATACTCGCAACGAAGCTTTTAAGCTCTTTAAGATAATTTTATTAACCGGTGATTAATACTTATTGCCAATGCACTCTTTATTATCGCAAATAAACGTTATGTGAAATTTTAATTTTGTTCGCTTTGCCGAATTATGTATAGCAAGAAGTTTTTAAAAAATATGATATTTTTTAAACATTTTTAAAGTGTTATTCCACATTTAGGAAAGAAAAATACTTATTTAGAAAACGTATAAAAGTTTGAACGTAGCGGGATTCGATCACGCGCCTCCTGGAAACCGACCAGGCGCTCTGGCCACTAACGCCCATTATTAATAACCTATCTCCGACGTCAATCTTAGATTGTTTCATACATCTATCCAATCTCTAGATTGGATCTATCTCTAGATATATGTCTATCTCTAGATATATGAAACAATCTAAGATTGACGTTGGAGATAGGTTATTAATATTGAGCGTAAACCATTCGTTCTCATCGAATGGGATTTGTGCCTCTACCTAAATATATATATTTTTTAAAGTGTGAAATAACAATAGAAATGTTAAAAGTTATGATGTTATATTTTCGAATTATTCGTCAAGCAATTCCTTATATTTTTGAGGAAAAATATAGGACTCGCACTTTTTAACATCTAAAATAAGTAAATTTTAAATAAAGTATCTACTTAAAGCTTTTTAAAAATATTTTATAATATTTTTTAGAGAAAAAAAAAACATAAATTTTATACAAAAATATTCATAGTTCTGTACCTAGAATGATTATTTAACCTAAATTACGGTCATCGCACTGAAACAATATCAACGTCATTGTTTCACAATGTTTCATATAAAAACAACAGGTATATTTGAACAATTGTTTATAACAATATGAATTTAATTCATTTACAATAATGATGATCTACATAGATTTGGACTAGATAAGATATTTGGAACTCATTTTATTAATATTTTAGTTTATTAATTCCTAAGTATGTTATACACATACTGTATGTGTACTAATAATAATTCTTTGTTGTTGAACTGAAAATAGTAGGACGTAGAAAGTTACTGGAAAATCTTTTTTTTTTTCATTTTCTCTAGTGAGAATCGAACTCACAACATTCGCGCTTAAAGTGTGCTTGTGCCTCTCGTGCATTTTCTGCGCGTGCCACGAGGGACCTCAAAGTCTCATATACATACATTTCTTTTATAAAATATAATCTTAATCAAATAATCAACTTCATGCTGTATCCCGTACACAGCAGGGTAGGCAGAGGGAACCTAGTGTTAAGACACTCCATTCCCCACTTTCTGCTGAATTCTGGAGGTATTGCGTTTTGAGTGGCAGAACTCAATGCCGCGCTTAACCTCGACACCAGAGCCAAGAAATGGAAATATAAATTTAAGTAAATATTTCATCTCCTCGAGTGGAGATCGAACCCACAACCAGTCGGTTTTACAGTCACACCTCGTGCCGCTGCGCCACGACTGGCCTCAAAAAATATAACAATAAAGAATACAAAACCAATACTTTGCTTTAGCTATCTCTGATCTTTCATTTTCATAAAGGAATCGTTCTTACACATAAAATGGGCTTAACAATATACTATATTTTTGATGATACTATAAATTAAATATTATTTTTTTGACGATTTCAAGTAGTGTCCACGTTATAGTTTCCTAGTTAAAACATAACACTTTCTTTGTATAGAAGATACAACGAGGCGAATTGGCAACACAAAACAAACGATAACCCAGATATACCTAATATTAGATCGGCATGTGCTAAATTCTTACAGAAATGATCACTATTTTAACAAAATAAATTTATTCGATATAAATGTAGGAAAAGTTGTTATTTAACTATTTACCAAATATATAATAAACAGATAGCAACTCCATAGTGGGTAAAGCATTTAATTTAAGGAATTGGAATCTCTGGTGAAGTATTGATATTTGATAATTCTCAGTTATTTTTATTATTTTTAAGCTTCTAAATATAGTTAGAGCTAAAAAGTTATAAAATTTGCCGTTTAAAGCAACCCTTTTTATGTAGAACAGAACAAAAATCAATATATGTATTTGATTGATGATTCCACAATATGACATTTAAATGCACAACTAAATTTAAATCCACGTCTAAGGTGGAAAGCGTTCCTTTTAAATAAATCTCTATAAATCTCTATATATAATAAGACAGTAAAAATATTTTGTCTGTACATTTAGTAATTTTGACTGAAATGGATAGAGGGACACTTAAAAAGACTAATAGAAAGCAAAAAGATTTTTTTTGAATTTCTTGTCTGTCTGTCTGTCTGTCTGTCTGTCTGTCTGTCTGTCGACATATTGTTGTCCGCATTTTTCTCTGAAACTACTGAACCGATTTACTTGAAAATTTCACCAATTGCTTTGTTTTAACTCAATTTAGGTTCTAAAGTTTGGTTCATCAAAATCGGTTCATTAAAAAAAAAGTTATCGTCATTTGAATGAACTCAAGGCATTAGCTTGCCAGCGAATGTTATATAGAAATCGCGCTGGTATGACAGCGTGAAGCTGATTTATTTATTTATTTTATTTTATTATAGTTGTCAATCAATTCTGCTTAAATCAATAATCATGTATTTTAAGCGGGCGAAGCCGTGGGCGGGCCGCTATTAGGCCATATTAAAATTGAGGCCGGTCGTGGCGCAGCGGCACGAGGTGTGACTGCAAAACCAACTGGTTGTGGGTTCGATCCCCACTCGAGGAGATGAAATAGTTACTTAAATTTATATTTCCATTTCTTCGCTCTGGTGTCGAGGTTAAGCGCGGCGTTGAGTTCTGCCACTCAACACGCAATGCCTCCAGAATTCGGCAGAAAGTGGGGAACGGAGTGTCTTAACACTAGGTTCCCTCTGCCTACCCTGCTGTGTGCGGGATATAGCGTGAAGCTAATTAATTAATTAATTAATTAATTAAATTAATTTTAATATTAAAATTTTGTTATAAATTTATTAAACGCTATAAACTTGACTTTTTTAACCCAATTGATAAGAAAAGATTACACGATAAAAATGTACGAAATTAAATATTGACTTTACCTTTTAATTGTTATTTATGTTTTTACGTTATGTAATTTATAATAATAATAGGATAATAATTTATGAATTTAATTTATATGTTTATTTTCAAAATCTACGTGTGATAATTATATTATAAAAAGTTTTCACCTTCCATCAATATTCTTAGAACGATGTAATATGTATAGTGTATTACTATAATTTTTGTAAGGTATTATTTTATATTTAGTAAGGTGGTATTATTTTAGGTATTATTTTATATTTAGTAAGGTGGTTTTTATATTTAGTAAGGTGACCAGACGAGGCGTCCCGTTTTTCGTTTATGTATCCCGGTGCCACGAAACATGCCACCGGGACGTATAAATAAAATATTAATAAATAAAATATAAAATTATTAGTTAAAAATGGAAGCATCATCAGACGTCGAGAAAAATTAAAGTTATCTTAAAAAAAAAAACACCTCTATAAAGAAAATAAAAGCCAGGTCCCGTTTTGAACCGGCCAAAGAATGATCACGTTAGGTATTAATCTGTGATAGTAACGAAAAGTTGCATGTATATTTGTTTATTTTATTATTCATTAAACTTTTTTTCTTTATTATTGATCATATTATATAAAAAACTGAAATGTGAAACTACCTAAGCCCAGTGTTAAAACACTCCGCTCCCCACTTTTAGCTAATTCTGGAGGTAATGTGCGTTGAGTGGCGGAACTCAACACCGCGCTTCGTCTCGATATCAGAGCGAAGAAATGAAAATATAATATATTTAAGTTCGTCGTGTGGGAATCGAACCCAAAACCATTGTTCTGAGCCACGATGACTTTAATTATAATTAAAGTTTTTTTACCTTTCGTTGCTTTATCATAATTTCCATGAAACATGTCTTCAGTTGCAGCGGCTGGGGCCTTATCTCTAGCGATTACCGTATATGCTTTCTCTTCTTCTTTAATATAAACAGTCATGAAAAATCCACCACCTAACCCCATGCTCATTTGGTTGAGGAGGCCGTTGCAGAACATGGCCGCGATGGTTGCATCCACTGCTGATCCATTTATTGACAGAATTTGCCTTAAACATAAATAAATTTTATTTTTATTTATATATAGAAACATTTATGATGTTCTAATTTAAATAATTAGATTTCTACTTCACGCTGTATTCCGTATATATCAGGGTAGGCAGAGGAAACATAGTGGTATCACACTTCGTTGCCCATTTTTCACCGAATTTTCGAGGCATTGCGTATCGAGAAGCGGAACTTAACGTCGCGCCTTGGCACCAGAGCGAAGAAATAAAAATATGTATAAATAATAATTAATTAACCCGAGTGAGAATAAAACCCACAACTGTCGTGTTACAGAGACACGCTTGTGCCCCTGCTCTAAGAGAAGACTGTCTAATAAATAGATACATTATTTTTAAATAAGAATCATTACTTTTTTACAATATTTATGGGTCCTTAGTTCCTTAGTTGCTTAGTTATAAAGGTAGTAGTAAAAAATCTTTTTCTTAAATGTAACATAATAGTATATATCTAAGACTTATAAATATATAGATATAGATTTTCATATTTGAAAGAACAATTTTTAATAACACTATGATAAACAATTTAACTTCATTTCATATGGTAACTGTATCAATAACTTAAAACGTCATTAAATAATGTAAAATTGTCCCGAAAATCCTATTTAATAATCACACTACATTTCTTAGGGTTTTATATCAGAAAGAAAAACGGAACATATAGGCTCATTTTGATGTCCGTCTGTTTGTCTATCTGTCCGTATATAAACACCACTTTGCTCATCATTGCCTGAAGATTATAAACTAAAATTAATATCAAATGTCAAGGCAAATGTCTCTTGGAATTATATATGAATCTTATAGGTATGTCACAGAAAAAAATCCTTACAAACTTATATTTGCTTCCCGTTGACCTATAATCACGAAATTGGTCCGGGAAACCCGGTTAGAGAATCAGTTTCGCACTTGACCGGTTTTTTATAATCTTATCATAGCAGAGAAAAATAACTAAGAAAATAAATAGATTTATATTTAAAGCTTCAAGGTGAACGTAATCACATGTGACTTGCTCACGTTCCTGGCTGTGTGAGTCTGTGTGGTGTAAATAGTTTTCCATATTAAACACAACTAGCGACCTAAACGCGGTTTCGCCCGCTTAAACTTATACGTATATTACATTTAAATTTTACAATATCTTTACAAAAATTCTAGCCTATGGGTTATTTTGATGTTTAAGGTACATTACTATAAAATTTCACCTAAGTCCGTTTTGGAGTTTTTGCGTGAAAGTGGAACAAACATCCATCCTTACAAAAGACACAATTGAAAAAAGTTCTAGAGGCATTGAATGTTGAGTGGCGGAACTCAACGCCGCGGTATGCCTCGTCATCAGAGCAAAGAATCGAAATAGTGGGTATCAAACCCACAACCTTCACGTTTACAGTCACATTCTTACCGTTTACCCTTATATGTAAGTATATTTTATAGGGTAGGCATAAAAAAGAACCTATTGTCAAGACAATTTAATTTCTACTTCCCGTCTGAATTCGACATATTGCGCATTGCGTGGTGAGAATGAAAATAATTCATTCAGGAACTGAACCCACAACTACCGGGTTAACTAACAGATGCTGTCTCGTTGCACCACGCTGTCAGCATAATTTTATTTTATAATTAAGTTTATTTATAAATTTTATGTATAAAAATATTTATTCTCTTAATGTTATTTATGTCTCCGATAATGTTGACGTACTTTCAATGTTTGGAGATAAAATTGATAACTGTATTTACATATAATAAAACATTGACACGTTGAAACAATAACCATATATTTTATTTGTCTCGCTTGATTTAATTTAAAATGGAGAAATTTAATTCATTTAATTCATATTTACACCATTTTAGTAACGGTAAAATTAATATAATTCGAAGTTATGGCAAGGCAATAACGATAGTTTCTTTTACTACAACATTTTTAAAGTACCTAATGTGAACTGCTTTATTCCTTTAAAAAAGTACAGTGTTGCATCATATATTGAATAAAATATCCCTTATATTTTTTATAGAGTTAACTGTAGTTAGAGCTAGTTAATTAAAATATAATAAAATTACTAGTAGATATACCTAGTCTCTTATATAAAATTCTAAAGTATATTAGTTCTTCAAAATATACAACTTTTTTTGCGATTGAATGTTGAAATACTATACAAAATCATATATCGATATCAATTTAAATAATTTATAACTTGCTTTAACAGTACAGTAATAACGGTTAATAAATTCAGGTTAAAAATCTTTTCCAAAGAAATTTAATAATCACCTTCACGTTGTATCTAAAACACAGTAGGGTAGACAGAGGAAACGTAGTGTTAAGACACTCCGTTCCTCATTTTCGCCGAATTCTAGAAGCATTGCGTGTTGAGTAGCTGAACTCAACATCACGCTTTGCCTCGACACCAGAGCGAAGAAATGGAAATATAAATTTAAATAAATATTTCATTCACTCGTGTGAGGATTAAACCCACAACCAGTCGCATTTACAGTCACACTTTGTGCCACTGCGCCACGACTGGCTTTTATAGAAATTTGTAATAATTAAAAGAGGTGCTCAGCAGTCATATTATTTTCATAAGTATAATTATGCCAATATTTAATACAATGCTATCATTGTTTACATAAGAAAAGGAATATTAATCAAGTTTCATTATTGGATGCGTTATAAAATCGAATAACAGCCTCGAAATTTGCAATATACCCACGTGTTTTCTACTTATTTAGTAGTTATTATTTCCATTAAATTCTGTTTTCTAGGAAATATAAATTAAAATTAAATAAATTAGCTTCACGCTGTATCCCGCACACAGCAGGGTAGGCAGAGGGAACCTAGTGTTAAGACACTCCGTTCCCCACTTTCTGCCGAATTCTGGAGGCATTGCGTGTTGAGTGGCAGAACTCAACGCCGCGCTTAACCTCGACACCAGAGCGAAGAAATGGAAATATAAATTTAAGTAAATATTTCATCTCCTCGAGTGGGGATCGAACCCACAACCAGTCGGTTTTGCAGTCACACCTCGTGCCGCTGCGCCACGACCGGCCTCATTCTAGGAAATATGATTTTACTTATATGATATATTTAAAAAAAAAACTATAAACAATATAATAGTAGTGTGTTAAAAGGAATTAATATTATTATTATACCTTCAAAGAAAAAAGAATAATAAATCGATAATATTGAACAAGGTCGTTAGTGACTCAGCCGCAGTCACCTCGCTTCAAGGTTGTTTTTGTGTGTAAACATTATAAGCATTACGAACGGCCCACACGCTAGCAACTAGCCAACTTCTTACACTTTTTGTAAATAAACAATAAAATACAAACGTAGATTAAATTAACTTTATTTATCTTAAATTATTACAGTCATGAACGTACCACGTACAGATACAACAACATAATAACTACCTAGAAGTTAATAACACAGCGACATTGAGCTTTACAACAAGCCCAGTAGAGATGAGATCAGTCGTTGGAACGGTGTTCTTCAAAATAGATATCCATCGGCATGCACCGGTGGGTCACGACTCACGAGGCGCGCCGGCTGCGCCACCGTGTTCTAGCGTTGTGGTGTGCATAGTAAAAACTCTGCGTTAGCAAAAACCTTCTCGGCTGTTCCACTGATCTCAGAGACGAGCGACCCGTGCTTTCTTCGGGTATTCGCCATAACGTCCTCCGTTCCGTCGGCAAAAATTCAATATTCCGTTTACACGCCATAGTCATCTATTGTTTATAAGCCAACTTAATGTTTGTTAGCGCCTTTCTTATTATTTTCTGTGTTGGCTAGCTTAGTGACGATCTTTCTGGAATGGCCCGATGGATCGAAGTGGTTGGTGTGCTCGCTTACTTCCTTTTTGGTGCGCTGTTTGCCGCTGTGGCTGGAGAAGATGTGCTTGTCGTGGTCGAAGTTGTAGTGGTCGTATTCATCAAAGAAAGCTTCAGACATATTTCTGACTAGTAAGTTTCACAAAGAATACTCAAGATATATCGCGGTGACTGTGTCACTATAGAATTTGTTTCACAAATGTTCGGTGGAGGGCCTCGCGAGCCGTTTATATAGACAGAAGCCGACACGTCAGTGACCGCATGCGCGTCGATAAAATTCTCGAAACGTGATTGGCTGGAGGAGCAGCTCCGACCCGGTTATGAAGGATGTTGTTCAATAATAAACTTAGGCGTGTGTGTGTAAGCCGGCTTGTGATAACACCACGGAATCGCATATTATGCTCATATATTGCATTCTATTTCAAAAGTTGAATATTTTTATTGAAAAAACAATAACATAATACCAGTAAGTGTGTGAGCGCATTCAAGTCCACATATTGACACAAGGCATTATGATTGACGGAACCCAATGTTGTAAAATCAAATTTTTCATAATATTTTAAGACATCCATTTAAAAAAATAAGCGCAGTTTATTTAAATAGTTTTTCCTATAACACGGCATATTTTATTATTATGGCAACATTATAATGTTGCTTTAGTGTGCGTGTATCATAGTACGCAAGTTACATATTAATTTGTATTGAAAAAATATATTACACAAAGAAAAATAATACGTATTGATAGTGTAAGGTTACTTGAAATGACATTAGACTATTTGTTTAGGAAAAAACACAAACTTTTGCACTCTTTTGGGATTCGAACCAACCTTACCAGATGTCGGTGAAAAGCGGGATTTTTAAATATATTGAGAAAAAAGTGGGACAATAAAAATAATTATGAGGAATTAATTTAATATATATCCATTTACTTGAAGTTTAAATAAAGTTTCCAGTGGTGATGGATATCAATGTAAAATGTTTTTAATGGAAAAGCATAAATATACTGAAACAATAGTTGATATTGTTTTGGTTTACCATATAAGGAAGTTAAACCTTCCAAGTACTTATACATACATAGCTTGCGAATATACTTATATGTATTTTTATAAAATTGTTAGTTACTAGTTAACAACTTAAAGTAAAAAAAAAAGATTTCCCATAGTAAGTGGAATAATCCGTGAAAAGCGGGACCTCCCTTTGTGACCTTTAATTTTTGGACAAAAAATCGGGACGTTCTGCCAAAATCTGGATGTCTACTACCAACGTTGATCTGAACTAACATCTAAAGAAATTGAAACTTGAAACTAACGTGAAAATAATAACAAAATCCATTTTCCAGCATTTAAAAAAGCTACAAATATTAAATGCTCTTCTAAGTACTCATTAAAACTGCCAAAAAATATAAAAAAAAGAAAAAGAAGAAACAAAAAAATAAAAGTTCAACTACATCGGTCTATCAGTCACTTTTTTATTACTTGAATATTTTTTGTTTACTGAATACCAGTTCTGACCACTGGATCAAATATAATTAATCAGGTATCTACATCCATTTTTTATAAATATTAAAATACTTTGTAACGGTTCTTAATTAACGTGACAGCCATTTTTAATTTCCGCTGCCATCTAGTGACGTGCGCTAGTGATGAAGTAGCATTTAGATATTAGTTATTCGAATCCATAAACTAGAGGGCTTCCACAGTAAGCTTCTTCGTATGTGAAAGTTTGGAAAATAATAATAAATTCTCTTATTATATTTAACAAGTTAATGTATGGAATTTTGTTTTAATTTTCGTTTATTAGTATCGATTTCTATTCGATTATAAATCGCCTTAACTATTTTAGTACGTAAGTAAGTACCTACCTAGTAGGCATTGTTGTAGTAAACGTCAAAAGCAATTACTACATTAAAAATATATTGAAGTAACTAAATTTATAGAGATTATATGAAAAAGCTTGCGACTGTAAATAGGATAGGAAATGAAATATTAAATATTTTTATTTCGTCGCTCTGTTCACGAGGTAAAGCGTAGCGTTGAGTTCCGCTAATTAACAGCAATGCAAGCAAGCAATGCAATGCTTCCAGAACTCGCCGGAAAGTGGGCAACGGTAGTGTCTTAATGGGAACGGAGTGTTCCCTCTACCTACCCTGCTATGTGCGGGATATAGAGTGAAGCTAAAAACACATACTTTTTAGAATTAAAAATGTTAATTAAGAAACGTCAAATATGTGTAATTTATTTTATTTATTATATTTTGGTACTCACTAGGAATTATCATAGGACACTTTTAAAAGTTACTCATTCTGTCACAATCCTAATCCTATACGTATGTACATATAATTGTGTTTGTTTCTTTCTAGTGTCATATTTTATCGGGATTTAAATCACAACTATATTAAAAAACGTTCACTTCAATAAATCATTATATAAAAAATTTCCTAACTTACTAATTATACCACGAAAACTTTACTATTAACCGTAATCAGAAGCTTACATACCTGCCGATTTCTGAGCAATGAGGAGCATCTGTGCACACTGCTGCCTTTTTGAAGACATGAAGCCATGACGGAGAAGGCGGCCCAGGCTCTATAGGGTCCAAGGGTTCAGCCAACTTCCAAGAATTGTAATCAGCACTGCCGATCAAGTAGCCGCTTAAGGCCGACACTGACACGAGTATGATGAGTCCAGTTATTAAAAGCTTAGTTTTTAATTTATACGGTCTGTAACAAAAAAATATCAATTTTAATATTACATTACTAAATCATTTAATAATTTATGTAGGTCTATATTATCTAGAAGTTTCTTTCATAAGATTTCCGATGTGTTTGATGTATTTTATTATAGATAGGAATGTGTATTTATTTAATATTATGTTTTATTTTAAGTATACACTACTTATAGGTTTATGTTCTTATGACAAGTTAAGCGTAAATACTGGAGAATATAACTAAAGGGATTCGATCAAGATGTTTAAAATTTCTTGAAATCCTTCATATTTGTGTCAGAAAACGAGGATCCATTGAGCGATTCTATGCGATGCTGGCTAGCAGACAACAGAGACCAATATCGCGTCTTACCGAAACAAAAAAGCACTTATATTTTAAACAACCATGTTTTTAATTACCTTAAATCTTAATCTGTTACCTTTATTGTAATGATGTAATTAAAAACTTCTAATATTGTTATAGCTTAACTTAACTTACTTCCGTTTTGGTATAGGTTCTGTTTACTTATTAATGAACCAAAATATTAAACTTAATTTATTTTTTATTTATAAGCATATTCTTAGCTCACACATATTTTAACTTAGATGTTCTAACAAATAATTGTAGTTATTCATTGAATCATTGAATTCGTTTGGCCCCTGCGTACTTACTTTGAAGGATAGTCACTATCATCATTACTGAAATTTCCTTGTAAAATGGCGAACCTGTTTATAGGTGAAACCAATCGTATCGTGTCCATGGGTATATCATCGACATGGGTACTTATAAAGTGACGCCGGTGGAGACCAGCTCTTAAAGAATCCATGTTTCTTATCTTATCACTACACCTGACAGTTCAAATGGTACACAATAACAACATAACCTAGAATCTTCGGAATAATATCATTTTGAGTGAAATTTTGTCGGCGCGGAACGAGATCACTCAAGCCCAACGTAAACTAAATTTTAGTATAATTTTAAAAGCGGATAATGACAAATACATGAGTGCAGGTAGTATGCAGTGAACTTGCTTGCGGGTTTGAGAAAATCGATACGAAAAACAGCTGTTCATGCCGGTCACCCACAAATCCCGTTTACGTTTGGAAAAAATAGATGGCGCTCAAATTTAATGGTTTTTTTTAATTGTTGATTATGTATATTTGGATGCTTAATTTAAATGTGAAACAATATATATAAACGCCTTTATTAAATTTTACTTAAAGTCATAATACAGTGTTTTGCTAAGGTATTCGTTGCAGGCGTTAAGAATATTTTTTTGACTGTCGTGGCGGAATGGCTCTATGTCTGATTATAATCGCGAAAGTTGTGGGTTCGATTCCCACTCAGGAAAATTATTATATTTAGAGTTAGAAATCGGAAGCGATTAACGATTTTTTTAAAAAAGATAAAACAAACATCTATGATATATTATCTTTTTGATTGAACGATATTAATGTGTATTTAAGATTAATTACCAGATTTTTATCTTTAATCGTGAAACTATTACACAACTTTTCCAATGTGAATTGCCAATTTAAACATATTAGAGGTCAGTAGTGCCTCGACTCTGTTCGATCGACTGGTTGTTGGTTCGATTACCACTCGAGGAGATGAAATATTTATTTACATTTATATTTTTATTTCTTTGCTCTGGTGTCGAGGTAATGCCCAATGCCTCCAGAACTCGTGGAAAGTGGAGAACAGAGTGTTAACTTTAGGTTCCCTCTGCCTACCCTGCTGTGTGCGGGATACAGCGTGAAGCTGACTAAGCATATTAAGGTATCCATAGCGAAATAATTATAGACTTCTTGTTTTTATTTTTCAATCTATACCTGTTCTTTACCTACGCAAATTTTAGCGGATATAACGCGTATAAAATTCTTTGCAATTAAATAAAAGTTGTGGCACTTTGTTGTTACGAAAATTCTACAAGGTGACCGCAGACTAAATAAACTGTAAAGTTTTGTAAAGTCGAATTAAAAATATAATAAATTAAATTAAATAAAAATATAATAATTGGTTAAAATTAATTAGTTTTTTTACGCAAAAAAATTGATCTCCGCTTATTTTAAAGACTGTATGTTGAGTGGTGAAATCCAATATAATAAAAAAAAATACCTTAATATATGATGACAGTAGATAAATTAATAAAGATGATTATTTTATGGAAAAGTTCTTCCTTAAAGTGTGTTCAAAAGATAAGCTAACTAAGTATAACCTATATTTATAGTGATTATATTTCACTGTCGTGTGATTAATCTATCACAAGGTCACTTCATTAGGTGAGGAGAAATTAGCCTTTACTGTTAAATACAAAATATTGGATTGGATGAAATTTATAAGGAAAACTTAAATTATAAATCCAATATCAGCCCATGTTTTTAGGGTTCCGTACTTCAAAAGGTAAAAACAGAATCTTTATAGAAACACTTTGTTGTCCGTGTGTCGGGGCTATTTTTTTCAAGATCACGTCGAGGTATCAGGCTAAAATTAATAAGGCAAAGCGCAGCGTTGAGTTCCGCTACTCCACACGCAATGCCTCAACTTAATGGGCAACAGAGTGTTTTAACGATAGACTCCTAGTGATGTAGTGAAGTGATATAGTCTGAAGCTAAAAAAATATTTTTTATTCTACAGTGAGATGTGGTTTTAAAATAATTTGATGTTATTACCTTAAATTCCGAATATCTTTTATTTTGAATGAAAAAGTACAATTGTAATAGAGTTGTAGTATAGTTATAAGTAAAAATTAAAAAAAAATCTATGACTACTATTAAATAAAATTCGTTTGACAGATTCGCCTCAATTAATAGTCAACCTAAAACCTTTACGATTCATGGAATTACATTACAGAACCAGTGAGGGCAACAATTACTATTAATTACCAATATTTATGCGTACAGCCCTGATGGTATAAAGTTACCGGTTTTTTTACACTGAACTAAAGTGGATTTCCTTACAATAATGGCCGCCTCTACCTTATCTAAACCTTGTATAATCATTTTATAACTCACCTTCTGATTTATATTCAATTACGAGTAAGCTATTTTATTACCTTGAACTGTGCATTTCATATATTCTGTCTTTACATTTTTTTTAGTTTTATTCTACGTAACCATAATAGCGCAGTTCCGCAGTGCCTGGCTATATATATAAGAAAAGACAGAGGGAATTAGTTTTAACTGTCCATTTTTAGAGAAAATGTGTATTGATTAGCGGAACTCAACGCTGCGCCGTGAAATCGACCCTGTAAGGGTCGCATACAGCCAGAGGCTATCCCAATACGTCACGATGTGACGATGGCCTCTTTCAAAAGCTATTTTTTCCAATTTAATTTCATTTTACTGATTTGGTTAGGAAAATGTGGAATTATTATATAAATCTATTGATATATTCTATTACGTGGGAAACTAAATAGGCTTCCAGGTTCTTTACGCCTGTATTCTCTTGCTATATGCGGGATGTAGTGTAAAAAAAAAGAAAAAAAACCTGTCATACAGGTGGTGAAACGGCTATTATAATTTTCAACTTGAATAGAATAAAATTATTTTATTCTAAGCTGAAATACACAAGAAGGTAAAATAGATGACAATCACGATTTTCTTTAATTCTTACATTGAAATACTATTATTATTTAATGTTGGAACATTTAGCATTTATATAAGAAGGTATGTTTAATATTCTGCATTGATCCATTTGTAAGACAATAAGCCGTACTATGTACCTATAATATGATGGAATCTTGTATAAAGCTTGATGTAGATAGTAGAGGCTACATTTTAATTTTAAAGTATGCGTATATTTTACGGTTTGTAGTACTTGGTACTTTCGTTTTACAAAATTTTAAATAAATGTTTGTTTCTATGAAACTTTTCCCTATGAGCAATTGGGTAGCATGCTGTAAACAATGGTTATAATTTGGATTTGATTGAATAATTATACTTTTAAAAAATCAGCTTCACGCTGCTATCCTGCACTCAGCAGGGAAGCCAGAGGGAACCTAGTGTTAAGACACCCCGTTCCCAACTTTACGCTGAATTCTGTAGGCATTGCGTGTTGAGTGGCCGAGCTCAACGACGCGCATTGCCCCCGCACGAGAGCGAAGAAATGGAATATACATTTTAAATAAATATTTCATTTCCTCGATCGGGGATCGAACCCACGACCAGTCGCTTTTACAGTCACACTTTGTGCCCCCACGCTATATTTTTTAAGTTCATGATTATCCCGCATATAGCAGGGTGATCTACGTTGTCCTCGTATTCGGGACATTACGGCTGAGATTAACGCCGCGTTTTGTCTTGCGAACCCACACCACCGCAGTTTTCTACGCTACAACGGGCCCAATATTATATTATAAATAAATTTCAATAAATTATTGTAAATGTATTATTATTTAAATATTTATAACAATAGTAAAACACATTTATTTGTCAGTTAGCTTAAGTAAAGAATATAATTTTCACTTTACATCTACTACAGTGAAAATTATTTTCTTTCACATTAAATATAGCAACAAGTAAATGTATTATATATGTATATTATAATATATTAATAATATTAATATTATGTTCTTTTTTATGGATTCATATCATCATAAACGCCTCGCTATAAACATGCATAAAAATGCCTATAAGTGTTATCTTTTTCTAATTTCTATTTAGTTTCCCTATTATTTGCATCGCATCGTAGGTGTCATTTCAATGTCACTTTTTCCCGCCGTAAAAAAAAGCCATTTATGTCAAATTAGAAAAAATGTATGTTCAATAGAGTATATACGAGTATTTTTTAAAAGAGGTCCATGATTTTAGTTGGTGTGTTATATTTATTTCTGTCCAACAATTATTTCGGTAGTTGGTAGTATAGAATATTTATTTTGTAGATACTATAATTTTTTCATTTTGGAAAATATTGTTCTTTATACATGTACACTATGAGAGTTTGAAGCTGTGGCGTTTTATCTTTCAACACCCGTGGCATATGCGTTGAATGTTGATTAAGTATATGATTTAACAAAAGTGTTAATCAATGAGTCAACATCATCAAAGTTCAAATTCCGGGAGATAGAATTAAAAGACATACGAGCTGATATATAGATATTTTTTTAAAACATGTAATAATAAATGTTGGGAGTTGGGATTCTCCTCTGACCGGTGGCCCCTTCCTTCTGGGGAGCCGTGGCATTTTGCCGACTTGCCACCCAGTAGTTACGCTACTGCTTTAAAAAGCCTGTAGCTAACTCTTAAGCCTTGCATGATAAAAATTCTTACATATGTACATAATTCATGATTTATGACAAAAAAATATTTACAGAATGAAACCGAAGTATTTACACCTTTTTCCACTTTATAAGCAATGCATTATATAAAGAGTTAATATGTAGATTTTTATTAATATAAAAATATTTCTTAAAATTACTTATATCTTGGCTGGGAACTACTAATACTAACGTATTTAATTTTGTATGATTTTTTGTAGTTTTTTTTAAATATTTTATTATAAGTATAATTATCTCACGGTTAGAAGTAGGTAACTGTCAAATCATTTTATTATTATTAAATTTATGAATAAATAAATAATATTTTTTTATCATGAATAATTTTATAATAGAAGTAGTTGTAAATTATTATTATTCATAAATAATTACTTTATTTTTTTTATATAAAAAAATATCAAATAAGTATTTAACAAAATATATTAAATACATACGTTAAATAAACCTAAAACAGCAACAGAAAATGTAAAGAAAATATCGTACAATCGTATTACAAACAGCCCCACTACGTAAGAAGAAAGAAAAGCTAATCCACAACCTATATAGTCCTTTATACAAGCTAGAGTTAGGAAGTTTCATTTTACAAAGAGGTAAGTACAGTAGTTACCTGTGTCCATTGCTATCCGAGTCCGGTAAGCGGATGAGGACGTGCCGGTTTTTTCTTTTGACATTCGGTTTATCCGGACTCCTTAACGAGCTAGCTTTCAGTAATGTTCGATCGCACATCACTTAGATTAGGTTCACAACACTAGCACTAAGCGACACCTTCTCAAGAGGAAGTCAGTGATAACTGTGCTCTATAATGGTCGTCAACAAATATGCTCAAATGGCCTCGGACGTCATTGAAAAAAGGTCTGTTCATGGTGAGATATATATATATTTTTTACTTTTTATTTTAGTTTTTTTGTTCTTTATAAAAATATTTACAAAGTTATATTTTTTATTTTGTTGCATAGTAGTGTTTATATCATTATAATTGAATGTCGTTGAACTCAAAACTATTCAGTTTCTTTGATTTGATGTTTATTTGTATATAAGATTGTATATACTATTATATTGTAAAGGAATATAATCATTCACATATATGTATATATTATATTTAATATAGATTCAAAGTAATTATTTTTAATTCACATCAATTCTCAGAAATTCATTTGACGTATAAATTGTATAGAAGTCACTTTACATTTATAAATAACAAGTACAACGGCTATGATTGTTACGTAAAAGAGATCGAGACGAATGCATTAGGTACAAGCTAGTTGAGGCAAGCCATGGTTACTGCCAATCACGTTGATATTCTTAATGG
Source organism: Heliconius himera (assembly GCA_021202915.1). Taxonomy (NCBI): domain Eukaryota; kingdom Metazoa; phylum Arthropoda; class Insecta; order Lepidoptera; family Nymphalidae; genus Heliconius; species Heliconius himera. The sequence continues at coordinate 133,971 of JAJHJA010000076.1, forward strand.
TTCTAATAATAATAACTGTCTTTTATCGACTTCAATTATGATTTATTTCTTTCTTCGACTTTTTTCCTTTTTGTTTATTTTTCGTAACACGTTACACGTTTTCTAGGAAGAATGTTTCGTTATTTATTAATATATTTATTTACACTATCGTTTTATATTTAAATACAATTTTACCTCGGAAATTTGAAATTTGCATTTAAATTACAATTTATAAAAAAAACCTGTGTGCAATTTACACGTGGTAAACGTGAAACCTTCAATAATTTTTGACTTTAAGATATTGAGACGTATGTAAAATTTCGGGAAGAGGATAATTGTAGTTTTTAGTAATGACCATAGAGATACAATGTTTGATAATTATTTTACATTTTATTCGTACTATTACATAGATTTATTCAGACTCGGAGCTTACATTTTCTATAAATGATACAAGAAGCTTGTGGCAACTGAAGCATGAAATATCTTATCTCATTTTCTCCCACATTAAATTTTATGAATTTATGTGTCTGTCTCTTTTTATTATCACTTTTTCGTTTTATCGACTTTCATATCACAACGATGCTAAAGAAGTTTTCACTTCAAAAAAAGTTAAAAATATAAGTCATGATGTTCCAATATATATACAGCCTTATAGTTATATAGCGCAATTTCTGACAAATCTGATCATGAAAAGGATAAAAATTAATTGATATATTTTATGAACATTACATAGCATGTAGTGCAAAAATATAAAAAAGATAAATGTAATGAAATACATCACAATATTATTTATTTATGGATAATATGACATCCTTTCTTTTCCTACATCCTAAGTAATTTCGCTATATCAAGAAAACATTCGATATATTAGCAATAGATAGTAGTAACTTTTATTACCTACAAATGTAATAAAAACTTCAAGATGAAGTCAAATAAAATTACTGAATTTATTTAGCAATTGTATAAATTTAGTATATTTTGTAACATTTAGAATATCTGTACGTAAATTTAAAGTAAAGTTAACTGACAAAATGTTAATTTTGTATTATACTTTTTGGATACATTAGGGACAAATATAGTTTTATGGTATATTTTGTGAAGTTTGATCATAGATAGATATGAAGAAAAGTTCTAGAGCAAAATTCATTAGTCGTTTTATAATATTTACATCTGAAGTATCTTTTATATTATTTCACATAAAATAAATTATCTTTTATTTATATATGAAACAATAGACAATACCTAAGTGATAGACATCATTTATGCAATAAATATTTATTTATGTAGTATTTTATTGATAAATGACATGTTAAAGTAAAATAAAATTAATCACAAGCAAATAATTCTGTTACATTATAATTTTTTAAAATATTTCACTCTGAAACCTAATCCACAGCAGTGTAGGCAGAGGGAACCTAGTGTTAAAACGTTCTGTTCCCCATTTTCTGCCGAATTCTGGAGGCATTGCATTTGGGGTGGCGGAACAACGCTCTTAGTCTCGAAAATGGAATATTTTTTTTTCTTTCTTCAAGCGGACACGCTTGTGTCTGTGCAATAAGCTCACTCTTGCACTAAGACTGCACTCACTGATTAAAAAGAGTTAAAATTCGTCACAATTTTATAGAACGTTTTAGAGTTTACCATCCTGCGTTGTGTATATTTAATAGGTATATATCGCTAAATAATTTAGAGATTACTATGGAATCGTATATTTTTTTTTCTACATATAAAATAATCAGAGGTTAAGTCAGCGTTGGTAGAGAACCTGGTGTCCGCCATTTCCGTACGATGAGTGGTGGCTCTTAACTGCGCATTACGCCTTACCAAGGTTAATTAAAAAAATATTTTCCCCGAGTGGGTGTTACCCACATGTCAGAGGCTTTCCCACTGACCCACGATAGCCTCGATATTGATAAAATTTTATATTTTAATATCTGTTACCCATAATGTTTAATTAATATTGTTTATTGCAGAAAATATTTCCAATAAATGCTTAAACATTTTACTTTTCTTTCTTTGGGCTCAAATTTCTAAATAAAAACTCAAAATATTTTTCTCACTAACCATATGACAGGAACAAACTAGGCTTTGAAATTACTGAGAGTTGGATTAATAATATTTTATTCAGTTCATATAATATAAGCACTATAGCATGAAAAAAACACGCTTTAAGGCATTTGTTATAAAAATTGCTTTGTTGTTAATTTTTAAAGAGAATAGAATGAGTACATTGTTTAACTTAGTATTTTTAGGTAGATAGAGTGAGCCTAGTATCAAGACACTGATTCTTCGCTTTTGGCGCAAATTCGGGGCATTATGTAAAGTGACGGAACTTAACGCCGCGTTTGTTTTATTAGGGTGAAGAAATGAAAATGTTAAATATTTTATTCCTCCTAGTGCGGATTGAACCCAAAATGATGGCCTCAAAAATTTTGAGTCAAATAAAAAATATTTTTAATTCAAATATTCTTCGACCGCTTCGTTTTTGTTGCCTTTTGTTTTTGTTCTATGCTACCTTTTTTCAATTATTAAACTATATATATTTTTTAAATATAGTTTATTTATTTTACATTCAACTGGACCTCTACCGTTACTAAACGTTATACAGACACTAAAAGATTTCTCAAAATTTCTACGGGAATAGAAAAAAAAGAGATTTTACCGTTCACGTCACAAAATTTAAGTTTTCGCGCTTTTAAAGGTTCCAGAGGACGAATAATTAAAATAATAAGAAGCTATACAATATTTTTACATGCCAAAACGCGTAATGTTAGATAACAGTATAGGTATGTACTCACTATGTATATAACAAATTCTTTAGAGCATATTAATTATCGTGTACATTCTAAATTCGAAATTACGTCATCCATTTTACTGTTTTGTAAATATGTTTTATGAAGTTTAATGATTATTACCTTTTTCATTTTGTGAATAAATAAAAAATATATTTATTGAATCTCTTCTTAATATTATTTATATGTATCTACTCGTATATGCTTGCAAAACAAGTGTTTTGGCTTCTAAGTAGAAGCCATATTATCTTTAATCTTGAATGAATAAAACTAAGACATAACTTTTAATAATTTTACATTTCTTTTCAGACGTGAAGCGCGACAGGGCCATTCCAGAAGGTAAAAGAATCCACCGTTTCTCATTTTGAACTAGACTAGAGAAACGTAAATATTTAGCGCCTGTAACCATTTTTAGAAGTTAAACATGTTTAAATCGCTCTATTTTTTAGTGTAATAAATATTAATCCAATTTATCTAATTCAGTATAATATAGACTAAGTCGTATAATATAGGTCAGGATTGAAATGTGATGACATTGATAAATCCATGTATCCATAAATCTGTGATAGATAGTAATTTATAAATAATTGATATTATTTTAAAATTCTTTATTAAATAATATTCCACAACAACCTTTATATAATAAACGAATGTATTAAATTATTTTTTGTTTAGAACAACGATAACAATAAACAGTCAACAATGGCACTCTCCATTCGAGTTTATATTTCATAAAGCGTAAAGCCGGTAAAACAATTTACATGTAGATGAGATAATAAATCATATTATGGCAAATTGTTTCGATATGAAACAATGACGTAAATATATGAATATTATGAAATATATTTGACAATTTCCTGTATCAACATCCTGGACGACTGACTGTTTTTATTAATTTTCTATTTTTCTGTTTTTCTCTCTCTCTCTTTCTCTCTCAGTTCCATATATATGAGTGAAATATGTTTGATAATTTCCTGTATCGACATCCTGATCAACGATTTTTGTTGTTATTTTCGTTTTTTTCTTTTTCTCTCTTTCAGCTCCACGCTGTATGCCGCATATAGCAGGGTAAGAAGGGGAAGCCTAGTGTTGAGACACTCTGCTCCTTTCCGCCAAATTCCGCAAGCATTGTGTGTTGCGTGGTGGAACTTAACTCGACTCCAGAGCCAATAAAATGGAAATATTAAATATTTCATTTCTTCCAGAGGGAAACGAACCTACAATCTATCGTGTTTACAGTCACGCGCTTGTGCCACTGCGCCACGACTAGTCTCAAATCTACTTTACAAGAGATCTCGTGATTCCGCAAGTCATCGCTTCAATGACTACGTATAAAGTAAATGATCATTACGTGATCAATGTAGACTATGTTATGATTGGTCAGACACAGAATTGACATATAATGATATACGATTGATTCAACACTTAGATACACGATTTAAAATTAAAAGAATATATAAGTATTGAAGCCAATCGTGGCGCAGCGGCACAAAGTGTGACTGTAAAACCGACTGGTTGTGGGTTTGATCCCCACTCGAGGAGATGAAATATTTTATATTTTCTTGCTCAAGTAACAGTGTTGAGACTCAACTCTCAACACGCAATGCCTCCAGATTTCTCCAGAAAGGAAGTGTCTTAATGGGAACGGAATGTCTTAACTATTTCCATTCTGCCTATCATGCTATTTGCAGGATACACTGTGAAGCTAAAGCAAAAAGAAAAAAAAATCTTTTTAATCTGCCTATACCAGCGCATTACTCGGTGACACCTAAAAAGCTAGTTTTAGTTTCTTTAATTTTTTCGGAAACACTAATACATTCGAAATTGGAAATTCTTCCTTTCCTCACCTTAATTTTAGTTATATTATATTTTTTTACGTGACGCCTGGGTTAGAGAATTCGGCTCCTATCGGTATGTGAGACCGACGCAGGCGTTACAAAAAATAACGCAGGTAGAGACCGTTTACTCTTAAAACAACAACACGCACCATTGTCATTTGTCACTCAGTAAACGCCACAGAAAAGCAATATATAAGAAATAATAAGTAAAAAATAAATAAAATGAAGCTAGTCGTGGCGCAGGGGCAAAAAGTGTGACTGTAAAAACAATTGGTTGTGGGTTCGATCCCCACTAGAGGAAATTAAATATTTATTTTACATTTTCATTTCTTCGCTCTGGTGTCGAGTTCAGCCACTCAGCACGCATTGCCTCCAGAATTTGGCGGAAAGTGGGGAATAGAGTTTGATTTTATGGAACAAGGTTCCCTCTGCTTACCCTGCTGTGTGCGGGATACAGCGTGAAACTGATTTGATTTTTTTTATAAATAAGCAGCAGTGAAGAACCTATTGTCAGTCAAGACATTCTGTTCCTCATTTTCCTCCGAATTCTGGAGGCATTGCGTGATGAGAGGCGGAGCTCAACGCCGCGCTTGGCTTCGACAACAGAGCGAACAAATGAAAATATTAATGTAAATAAATATTTGATTTCCTCGAGTGGGGATCGAACCCACAACCAGTCAATTTTACAGTCACACTTTGGGCCCCTGCGCCACGACTGGCCTCAATTATTATTATTTTTTTTTAATTTATTTATTTTATAACTTATATCCCAGGTACATACTGTAACACTATGCTTGTATAGGAACTCCTCGATAAATTTAATTGGATAATTTTTAACTGGATGGTCTCTAATTAAAAATTCCTTCAACGAAGAATGTTTTCAGTTACATATAATATAATGGTAATACAACAGATGAAATTTTTGCTCTTATAAACTTAAGAAATAATGTGTAATTCATTTATTATTAGTTATATATATGTTTTTGGTGATGCTATTTTTATGTCATTGTACACAAACATGATTTTACCCTTGTGAAAAGAAAAATTCCGCGAGAATTCTGTTGTTCTGTTGTTGTTACATAGCCCTCTGTCTTTTAATGGTAGTCCTATGAAAACAGTCCTCTCTTAACCCGGAGACTAGCCTAGACATGCAGAAAGGCAGACAAAAATATTACTTTTGAAAAAAATGCGGCCAGAAAAATTAAATATTTGCTATTTTCATTTTTTTGCTCTGATGTCGAGGCAAAGCTTGGCGTTGAGTTCCGCCTCCCAATATTTTTATTGATTTCTTTAAAATATTTATACCTTATATCTATTGATAAATAAAAATAATAACCTAATGACTCTAAAATAGAGTTCTAAAAGGAATTGGAATTTTAAAAATAAAAGACAAAGCTGAAAATCTGCAAGTATTAAGTTATTCTAGAAGATAGAAATGTTATCTATTTATCCTTTAAATAATAAAACTCATTTATATTTTAACAAAATTTTCGCGCTAAAGGAGTGCGATCCTACATTTCGTTAATCTATCAACGACCGTGTGGCCTAATGGATAAGGCGTCGGACTTCGGATCCGAAGACTGCAGGTTCGAGTCCTGTCACGGTCGAATAATATTTATTTTTGTCCTATTCTAAAATTATTCGTAGAGTGTATAAAAAATATCCAGTCAATGATTAAAAAGTTTTCCACTTTTCATTTGAGAAATCAAATTATTTCTAATTTTTAAGCTTATTTTTTTATTTTGACTGTCTGTATATATGATGACGCTTATCTCCAAAAGTACTAAGCCGATTTACTTAAAACTTTCACGAATTGCTTTGTTTTAACGCAGCAAAAAATTTAGAGTTCGTTTCTACAAAATCGGTTCATTAAAAAAAGTTGCCGTCTTTTAAATAAACTCGAGACATGAGTTTGCCTGCAAATATTTAGCAATCCACACTTATATTATAAAGTCATGGCCAAACCGCTGATCCGTTAGAGATAGAATTTAATATAGAGATACTTGAGGGTCTTGCTTTATTATTTTTAATATTAAGCACTTTAATTACTTTTAGGCTAGGGCACATGGTGTGACTATTAACGTGATTGGTTGTGAGTTCAATCCCCACTCAAGGAAATAAAATACTTACTTGAATTTATGTCTTCATTTCTTCGTTCTTGTGGTTAGGCAACACCCTGCTGTTTGCGGGATTCACAGCTGATTTAATTTTGATTATTTTTTTTTCCTTTAACTTATTTTGTTTATTCATTTTAATTACTCAGATATTTTTTCTTATATTAAAAAATGTATTCTCTTTACTATGTCTACTTATTATACTTTTTCGCCTTCCTTTGATAATTTATGCTTATATTTTCCTACGGATCCTATTGAATACAGAAAGTAATTTTATAGATATATTTAATAAATATTCGTATAGTTCAAGCGGGCGAAGCCACTCGGGTCCGCTAGTTTTTAATATAATTCGATGTTCATGAATTGTTTTTAATGTATTGTGATGATTTTTTAATCTTAAGTTGTCTTATCCACAAATTAATATATAAGAAATATTTTATTTTCCAATTAATTTAGGAAATAATTACAAGTTAATTTCTTTTAATTCCAATCAACGAAATGTCTTATCAATTTTCATCCACTTAATTATAGTTAAATTATAAATTAAATAATTCTTTTTCTTCTCTCTTTTTTACCCAATTTCAGGCAAACGAATTCATAGGCAAAGTAACATAATTATTAATTAAATACTCAATACCTTCGTAAAAACTCTCAATCAATTTATTTTTATTCGTGATAAAAGTGCTAAATCAGAATTCCTAGACGATTCGAGGAGTGTAATAACATTGTTATTAGAGACATTTATCGAAATCACTTGAAGTGATAACTAAGCGATTTTTCAGCTTTTATTTGATGACTTGATTTTTTTTATTATGTTGAAATAAAAGTTTTTTTTTATAATCAATGTTGCCTACGTCACTTGGCTTCAAAGATCTAATTACAGATACAGAAAATAATATAATATTTAATTTGTACATAAGTTTTTTATTTATATGTTATTTCAAAACTTAATTTAATTTAAATTAGCTTCACGCTTCATCCCTAGCGGGGGTAGTCGGAGGGAACGGAACAAACAAACGTTACGGTATGTCGTTTCAGCTTTGTAAAATTACTTGTAATTAATTAGATTAGATAGACCAGCTTTATTTAGATAGAGTAATCATTATTAAATTTCTTACTCATATCAAATATTTGAAGCTAGCCGTGGCGTGCAACTGTAAAAGCGACATGTCGTGGGTTCAATTCCCATTCGTGGAAGTGAAATATTTAATGTTTTTATTTTCTCGCTCTAGTAACAAGGCAAAGTGCGGCGTTGAGTTCCGTCGCTCAACTTAATTCAAAGTGCTTTAGTGCGAATGTAGTTTCTTAATACTAAGGTACACGAGTCCTTGACGAGGACTCCTTGGTTCCCTCTGCCTACCCTAAATAAATAATCATAAGATATTACTGTAAACTGTATGTAGAGACTTTTAGCAATAATTATTATTGAAATTACTGCTTAAGTAAGCTAAGTTTGATATTTTTAAACATTTTTAAAGTGTTATTCCACACTTAGGAAAGAATAAACGCTCTTGCCAAACGATAATTCTTAGTAATTATCTTTGGGTAGCGGAAATTTGTAAAAATCTCCCTACAGAGATGCTAACAACATAAATAAGTTGTAACAAGCGTATAAAAATTTCGACGTAGCTTGGCGAGAACGCATGGTTTAGTGGTCAGAGCGCCTGGTCGGTTTCCAGGAGGCGCGGGTTCGAGTCCCGCTGCGTTCAATTTTTTATACGTTTTCTAAATAAGTATTTTTCTTTCCTAAGTGTGGAATAACACTTTAAAAATGTTTAAAAATATTTAAAAAATAGTTTCTCTCTTGCTAAACGATAATTCTTAGTAATTATCTTTGGGTAGCGGAAATTTGTAAAAATCTCCCTACAGAGATGCTAACAACATAAATAAGTTGTAACAAGCGTATAAAAATTTCGACGTAGCTTGGCGAGAACGCATGGTTTAGTGGTCAGAGCGCCTGGTCGGTTTCCAGGAGGCGCGGGTTCGAGTCCCGCTGCGTTCAAATTTTTATACGTTTTCTAAATAAGTATTTTTCTAAATAAGTATTAAGCTAAGTTTGAATTGTTTTGATTTTTAACATGATTTATGAATGTCTGTACAGATTCCGTTAAAAAAAAAAAAAAAGTTTGTCATTGGGTATTGTTATTTGAATGAATATCTTAAAGCTTTTGAAATCATTTTCCATTTACATTATTTTATGCGTACATGAGGCCAGTCGTGGCGCAGGAGTACAAGCGCGCGACTGTAAACGGGACAGGTTGTAGGTTCGATTCCCACTCGAGGAAATTAAACATATATTAGATATTTTTATTTCCTCGATCTGACAACGCCCGGCGCGCCTCCAGAATTTGACAGAGAGTGTTGTAGCACTAGGTTCCCAGGTTCCTTCTGCTTATGTTGATATGTGTAGGATAGAGCGTGAAGCTACAAAAATATATATAGATCTTATTATAATAATATTAACATACCTTGTGCATCTGGTCTTATTGGTGGGTGCATCGGGGTTGTCGGCTAGCGGTGTTGTCACTGTCATGCTTTGTATTGTCATCTTCACTCACTTTCAATGTCTGTACTAAAAATAAAAAAAATATATATCGTTAAGTTCCGGCACTAAACACGCAATATCTACAAAATTCAGCGAAAGGAGGGAACTGAACTAGGTTCCCCCGGCCTTCCCTACTATTTGGAAACTAAAAAAATGTACATATTATAAAATATCTACATATGTATATGAAAATGAAAATATGTATATGAAAAGTGTGTTACTTAATCCGTGATAATTTTCTATTCACTTACGACTTAGCCCTACATTACTCCCAACATTTTTCTAGAAAAATAAACTTAAATCATATATTAATTACCTAAAAAATAACAGTAAACAGTGTCTGAACATTACTAATCAGGAAAAAATGTAACGTGAGAGGCCTTACGCAACGTGTTTACTACTCGGATTGGATAAATCAAATCGTAAAAAGTCTAATTATATTATTTTTATTATTAAACGTAGCAGTGTGATAGATTTTTAAAGTCAATACAAAATAAATAGTACTAAATAGAAAAATTATGTAAGCGTCACTCTTTAAGTAAGTGCTATTTTTGTTTCAGCGTCACACTGTATCACGCATATAAAGGGATAGGAGAAAGTACCTAATGTCAAGGCCCCTTCTCCGTTTCCCGGATGCCAAACATCATTCATACATGCCCTTCTCCGTTTTTCCCCGAATTCGAGACATTGTGTGATGAGTGGCGGAATTGGAACACCTCGCTTTGTGTTGCTATAGCGAAAGAGGGAAATTCTAATAAAGTTTACCCCCGAATGGGGATCGGATACGCAATCGTCGCTTTGACAGCCAGACTTGTCCCACTGCACCACAATGACGTTTATAGTAATTAAATATATTTTTTAATGACAATCTAATCATAAAGTATTTAAATGTTCAATATATACCTCTTAGAGACATCGTATGACCTGCGGAACTCAACACCGCTATCAATTTAATTTATATTGTTTTATATACAAAACTTTATTTGTTTAAAATAAAATGCTATTCACGCAAATTTATTTATTTAACTAGAACAAACGTAGTTTATAAACATAGGTGAAACGTGTCAGTTATTTTAACGAAGCTTTTGTGTAGTTGACATATTTCTTCAAAAGAATTACCTGTAGATACACATGCCTGAATTTGTATGTGTTACTAAATTCGATTTAGGTAAAATAAATGATAATATTAGATTGAGATAATAAAAAAATTTGAAATATTATTATAACTTAGCACATTATGCATTACGGTGCAGTTGGTTGGTATATAAGTTGAGATAAAACTGTTGTAATAATATTAATTAATGTTGTAAATAAAACTGTTGAAAAATAATATTGTAAACACAAAAGCAAACAAACAATCATGGGCGTAGGAGGATTGTAAATTTTACTTACAAAAAATTTGTCCCGAAAAATAAAAAAAATAAAAAATTATAAATAATATATTAAAAAATATATCAAAGCTAAGATTAGCGCCCCCCACCCCCTCCCACCCAGAAAATATCTCTAGACACGCTAATGCAAACAAAGTGATATTTAATCCTTACACACAACAGTGACTCGCTATAATTAATATGGAATCATAAATAAATCGTATTTACTTCTTAAGTGTCTTAAAATATATAAACTTATTTAATTTAATTTCTACTGTATCCCTTGATCAATTGAACTTTAATGTGTACAAATGTTGGGATTCTAAAAATATATTTTCAAATAATAGAATATTCGCGATTAATTATTTTTAATCTGGATTAAGAGTTTCAATAAAAAAAGATATCAATATCTTGTTAAATGTGCAACATATATTAGCTTCACGCTGTATCCTGCACACAGCAGAGTAGGCAGAGGGAACCTAGTGTTAACACACTCCGTTCCCTACTTTCCGCCGAGTCCCTCCAGGATTGCGTGTTGAGTGGCGAAACTCAACGCCGCGCTCAACTAATTTTTACTTCGATTAAATGTGCAACGTAACCATAACAATTTTATTTTTTCTCTATGTTAAGATAGAACCAATCTTTTGTCGTAAACAATTGAAGTTAGACAAAAACATAATACGTCTGCAAAAACAATAAAAAAGAGTAGAAAAACAAGTTACTTACATCACTACACTAACATGATGGAACAAAAAATATATAATAACTATATCATCATATTTAAAATGTAAAAATGAAGTAGTATTTGAAGCCAAATCAACTGTTTTGCATACATGACGGGACTCAAAACGCAAAACGCAGTGTTTCGAACAAAAAGGGAGGAACGCAGTGTCCTAACACTAGATTCTCTCCGTCTACTCAGCAGAGTGAGGTAGCCATTTTTTGTTATAATATTGTTTCACTAAAATATAACACAGATTTTAAAAATATAACAGAGTCACTTCTTAAATAACAAGAGTTCAGACCTCCTCGCAGGAAATATTCAATTTATTTCCACTTCATATATAACTAACTACATTTGAATTGTAATCGTTTTACAATTCAGTTATATGTACAATCCTGGCTTAATTTTATGATTTACTCTACATAAAATATAATTAATCGAGCGAGGCCAGTCGTGGTACAGCGGCACAAAGTGTGACTGTAAAACCGAGTGGTTGTTGGTTCGATCCCCACTCTAAGAGATAAAATATTTACTTAAATTTATATTTTTATTTCTTCGCTTTGGTGTCGAGGCGAAGCGTGGCGTTGAGTCCTGCCACTCAACACGCAAAGCCACTTTCAAAGTGGGGAACGGAGTGTCTTAACACTAGGTTCCCTCTGTTTACCCTGCATTATGCGGGATACAGCGTAAAGCTGATTAAATTTTTTAAAAATATATTTAATTTATTTTTTGTCTTTTCTAGAACATTTATTATCAAGCAATGTTTAAACAGAAACCATGTAGGTACATTGTTAATGTAATGTTATGTAAACTGTGCGAACATAAAATCGTCAACACAGATTTGTGTGTTAACTTTCAGTTATTTGTAATCCATATTTTTTTATTTACTCATTTACTCTTATTTATTTAAATTCATATTTCCATTTCTTGGCTCTGGTGTCGAGGACAAGGACTCAACACGCAATGCCTCCAGAATACGGCAGAAAGTGAGGAACCGAGTTAACACTAGGTTCCCTCTGCCTATCCTGCAGTGTGCGGGATACAGCGTGAAGGTGATAAAAGAAATATATTTAGTGGCTAAATAATATTTGACATTTAATGCAAACAAGGTGTTATTTGTACAGTCAAACAAATTCAAGGCTTGCATTTGGCAAGTTATAGTTGTTTGTAGAAACATTAGGTAATGCTTAGACACATTTATATTAAAGGTAATCTAAAGACACTCCTTTCTTCTATTTATGCACGAATTTGAGATAACTACTTGTTAAGTGGCAGAACCAAACAATACACAAATATAAATATTATATAAACATATTTCCTTGATTGGACAGGTCGGCAATATAATATATTTTTGGTAATATATTTTACCAAAAATATGATATATTTTTGATAATATACTTTATTTGGTAAATATCATGTTAGGCGAACCAACAAATCAGACACAAAATCCAGCTTTTACAATAAATTTATTTACACTTGTTATATACACATATACTCTCGTAGTCACAATATTGAAATATGAATTGTAATGACAAGTTGTCTTGACAATATCTTAAAACGTAATGAACACGAGTGCCGTGTCGTTTGTGCTTATATTGGAAATCCACCGGAAAAGACGCAGCACACTACCGCCACTTAATACAATCGATAATGGAAACAATATCAAATGACGTACTTATAATTACAGTGACACCTATTACTACACTATAAGTAACTTATGCTAACAGCTCGGCCATCCTGCTAATCGCGAGTCCCTTCGCGATTTAAGAATAGTTCACAATTTTTAAATGTCCTAATTTTAGTTTTGTGCCAACAGTTACAAAATATAATTATATTTTTAGTACAAGTGAGGATATCTACAAAAACTATTAAATTAGATATTCACATGTCATAATATGTAAATTATACAATTTGAAATACATTATCTTAATTAGTAATTTTTAAAATCAAAACAATTATTACATAAAACTAGACTCATGTGATGTCCGTAAAAGAGTTCTATTATTCCTTAACTAAAATTAAATTAAATAAATGTTAACTACACTGAATTCATTACGCCATTAAATTGATTATACAAAATACTTATAAAATATATTTTACATTGCAAACATTTTGTTGGATTTAGACATTTTTAGTTTTTTGATTTTAGATTTATACAACAATTATATAATTATGTATATTACATTATGTATATTACATTATATATAATTATGTAGATTTATACAATTCAATAACTCTCATTAACACAATGAGCCATCAGTATTCATATACATTCATGTTATAATTTAATTATTACATATTATTATTATTTTTTTATTACAAGAATTTGGCTAAACAACACCAACAACGCTACATGGAATATTCTTTTCTAACATCGAACACTTATTCCAGTACATTAAAAGAGCATGTTATTATTGAATTCGTAAACTGAGCAGATTCATTAACTTAAAATAAAATAAATCAGTTTCACGCTGTATCCCCCGCACACTGCAGGGTAGGCATAGGGAACCCAGTGTTCAAGAAACTCCGTTCCCGACTTTCTGCCAAATTCTGGAGGCATTGCGTGTTGAGTGGCAGAACTCAACGCCACGCTTAGCTTCGACCGACACCAGAGCGAAGAAATGGAAATATAAATTTAAGTAAATATTTAATCTCCTCGAATGGGGATCGAACCTACAACCAGTCGGTTTTACAGTCACACTTTGTGCCCCTGCGCCACGACTGGCCTCATTCATTAAATTTTATATACTTTATAAGTTTAACATACAAAAAGTACTGCTAAATAGCACCAGCAAAACTGTATAGAATTATTCTATTTCCTATTAAAGACCCATATATATTATCAAAGTTATTCTCAACTCAACCACAGCCAATAATGAATGACACACGTTTACTTTATACATTGTACAAATCTTACATATAAAAGCAGCTCATTTGAAAAAATATTCAACATACAATTTGTGTAGCCATCAGTCAAATACAATAAACAGAACGTGACACCGCTCGCCTCATTACTCCCATATTCAAACCACATTATCACAACCATAATGACTGCCATCTTCACCACCATAATCTTCATTCTCATCATGATCCTCATCATCACAACGATCCTCATTATCACAACGATCCTCATCATCACAACGATCCTCATCATCACAATGATCCTCATCATCACAATGATCCTCATCATCACAATGATCCTCATCATCACAATGATCCTCATCATCATAATCATCCTCATCATCACCACGATCCATATCATCACCATGGTCCTCATAACCATGATCACGTATAGCCGTTGCCAGTCACATGTAAAAAAATAATAAGTGTTTAATATCTGCAAACGCTTCTACATCCCGTCCTTACGTATGTCTGTCTGTCTGTAAGGACTAATTATCTAAAGAAGACGTGGAAATATCAAGCTAAAATTAATATGAAACATCCCGATCAACAGTACACTAAATCTGCGAAAAATTCGTCTTCTGAATCAACATAAGGAGGTTGGTGGGCAAAATCGTGTCAAATTCGATTGGTTTTTTTTTTTGGTTATTATTTTTTTTTTTAAATTCAGATTTTAAGGTTTACTTCTACTTTCCCCAACAAATGTCAGCTGTACGCGTAATCTAATAATTTGAAAGTCTACTTGTAATAAACAAGAAATTGATAAAATACAAAAACAAACAAATAACAACAAGTTGACAGATAGAGTAATATGTTCTTAATTTTCCTTTAGGCATAAGTTATACTAAATTTGCATCATTTTGCATGTTCGTACGCATTATAAAATTCCACAGCCAATTTTCAATTACTAGGCAAAGCTTGTATCCTATATTACTATAACGATATTAATATATGGACTTAAAGGATGTCGATGTTAAAACTAGAAAGTAACGATTGTTGTACTTTTATTGTAAATTTTATCTTCAAATACTGTTTTCTTGAGTATTTTGTCGGCTCTTCTCAGCCAAAATAAATCTAAATATATTTCAGAGCCAATGGTAAGAATTACATCATAGATTCACTAGACATTTTTGTTGTAATTTTGCTACTAAAATAAAAATAAAAAGAATAATTTAAATTCGATTCACTTCATTCAGCTATACATTGCATTTTTTTTGTAGTTACCATTATTATTATTTTCCCCTTATATATATGTTTTTTTTTCAGATCAAAAATATTTCAAACATTTTTTTAGGATTCATAACTTAAGCTACCTACCTACCTACCTACGTATGTCTCTATTTGTATCTATTGCTACACCGTGATCATTTCCACCATTTACCAACCAATAGCCATTATTTCACACCGATTTAAAAGTTTTATTTTATAAGAATTTTGCTTCGTGTCTCATCGTAAACACATATTTGTTAAAATGAATATACTTAATTCTCGTCGTTTGGGAACGACTCGCTATGAATTCCGGTCAATTACAACAATTTAAAAGAAATACTTTAATATCAATTCAAATTTCGAAAAATCAATCAATTTTTATTCATTTTCTTTAATGAGGTCAAAAATGACTTCACTAACCTGATTCTTAAGCTCCCTTTATCCTTAAACTCGAGTATTTTGCATCCATTACCCTTAACCTCTGGTATTATCCGTCCATTACCATTAACCATGGGTAACATCCATCCATTATCCTTAACCTAAAATATCATCCATCCATTACCCTTAACCACGGGTAACATCCATCCATTATCCTTAACCTGAAATGTTATCTATCCATTGCCCTTAACCTCGGGTATCATCCATCCATTATCCTTAACCTGAAATATAATCCATCCATCACCCTTAACCTCGGGTATAATCCATTCATTATCCTTAACCTGAAATATAATCCATCCATCACCCTTAACCTCGGGTATAATCCATCCATTACCCTTAACCTCGGGTATAATCCATCCATTACCCTTAACCTCGGGTATAATCCATCCATCACCCTTAACCTCGGGTATAATCCATCCATTACCCTTAACCTCGGGTAAGATTAAAATGATTAAAGACGAATGATATGGGACGAATGATGAGGGACGAATGATGAGGGATGAATGACGAGGGACGAATGATGAAGGATGAATGCCTAACTCCTTAACCTCGGGTGGCATCCATCCTCAAACCCTTTTCTCGGGCATCATCATCCCTAAACCCTATCCTCGGGCATCACTCAACCCCAAACAATATCCTCGGGCACCATTCGCCCCATAAACCCTATCCTCGGGCATCATCATCCCAAACCCTATCCTCGGGCATCATCATCCCAAACCCTATCCTCGGGCATCATTCATTCTCAAGCCCTATCCTCGGGCATCATTCAATCTCAAGCCCAATTCTCGGGCAATATTATTTTCCATGTTCCTGAAACTCAAACAATATAAGCTTAGACTTGCACGCATCATAATAACTTTTTTATCAACCTAATTACATTAACATAAAACTCCTTCAAATTTATGAATTTGAAAATCTATTCAAATAACTTTTCACATTCGAAATTCATAAAAATTAATAAGTTAACCGACACTGTATAATCTGGCCATAAATGCACATAAATGATATTTTATCTTTACAATTACCCGACTTTTAATCGTTATAAAGTAATAATAACCAAAATTATTAACGCACCAGAGAAAATTACAAATCAAAACGCTCAATCGACAATAATGGACCAATAAACAAATAAAATCTAGATTTGTCTACAATTACGTGAAACAGGGCCAATACTTTGACATCATGTTAACAACAAACAAATAGCAAACGGAAAAGAAAGTCAATTGAACAAATAATCAATGCCACCAAAGTTCCCTAAGCTGGCTGGTCCTCACGGGATAAAGAGAATTACACTGTAATATCTACATTAACAACAATTATCCAAAACCAGGAATAATTATCAAATCACAATATATTTATCCCGTAAAAGAAAGGAATTTTTACCATGTGTCATAACACAAATAAAATGAGATACTAATAAATTGAGATAAGAACACATGTACTTAAATTTCATTGGAATATTAGACCCTTTTATTGGAATATTAGATATTTTCTATGTTTGTGTCTATTATACGTGTTAATAAATTCGTATACCATAGAACAATCTAATTCAAAAATAATACATTCAAAAAGAGACTATTACATTACGAGAATAGCTTTGTAACTCTTACAAAAATAGGAAACGACAAGACGACAGTTCTCAATAAAGTGACAAAGCCGGAAGTAAAAACCAATGAAAATATTTACAAATCTCAGTTCAGATTCATCAATTCTAAACATACTACACAAAGAATATATGTAGAACAATTCCGCATGATGATAAAACAAAATCATATTGACGTTTTTAAGACAACAAAATAGTTACTTCACTAACATTATTGTCATCACAAAAACAATTCTAATATCATTTATAGTTAACCAATAGATAACGAAATACAATATCCTCTATACAATGTAAAAGCTTTCCAAAGAGTAACAAAACCAACGAATGAAATATTCCAGATATGTAATAAATAAATTTGAATATACCCATTATAAATATTTCAAAATAAGTATTCCAGAAAGTCTTGATAACTGAAATTATTCATGACCAATGAATGTCATATATCTTTAAACGTGTGAAATATGATGGTGTCAAATATCTTTAAATTATCACCCGTATAAGTAAATACTCTATTGGAAGAACTAATATCCTATCGATCACGTCTACCAACGTAGATGCTATAAGCAATTGTATACTTCTTTTAAAGTATATCTTAAACAATCTCAAATTCTAAATTTATCAACTACCCTCAAAACTGAAACGTTACGCAAGTACTAGAAAATGGAAAATGTTTAGGTATGCACATCATCCAGTGTATTCTCAAATTATCCAACCTTCCAAATTTATCCAATAATTCCCTTCATAAAAAAACCACTCTGGCTGTTATAAAGGTTATCAATCACCATACAACGAAAAGTTCAAAGTACAAGATTTCTATGTATCGTCATCAGTAAACTTTAACTGTTAAAACTATTTATTAAATTTCCATTGAAGATCTTTCATTTATCCGTTTGTTGTTTGTTTGATGTAAAAGAAGTAAGAGTAACTAAAAACTATAATTAGAATAGCAACACTCTGCTTATATTCAGAATAGAAAAATTAAAAATTATAAAGAACTCAATTTACATACAAATTATTCAGCTAATCTTTAAGGAGTAAGAAAAATGAGAGAAAAGAAAAAAAAAATAATATATATATGGTCTACTTACACTTTATGAGCGTGGCAGGAAATTTTGTATATCCTTTCGTAATCCCGCTTCTGAACTGTTAGGCGAACCAACAAATCAGACACAAAATCCAGCTTTTACAATAAATTTATTTACACTTGTTATATACACATATACTCTCGTAGTCACAATATTGAAATATGAATTGTAATGACAAGTTGTCTTGACAATATCTTAAAACGTAATGAACACGAGTGCCGTGTCGTTTGTGCTTATATTGGAAATCCACCGGAAAAGACGCAGCACACTACCGCCACTTAATACAATCGATAATGGAAACAATATCAAATGACGTACTTATAATTACAGTGACACCTATTACTACACTATAAGTAACTTATGCTAACAATCATATGTTTTTGGTAATATAGTAATGGTAAAGAGTGCCTAAGATACGATATGAAGATGCCATATCTTAACAGTAGCAGTTCTTATTACTGACATTAATTGTAGTTTAATTGACTACTTGCTGTCAATAGTAAAAACCAGTACAGAAACATGGGCATATTAGCGGCTGTAAATCAATCAACTATACTATTATTTTTTTCAGCTTCACGCTGTATCCTGCCCACAGCAGGGTCGGCAGAGGAAACCTAGTGTTAGGACACTCCGTTTCCCACTTTCCGTCGAGCTCTGGAGGCATTGCATGTTGCGTGGCGGAACTCAACGCCGAGCTTTACCTTGACTCCAGAGCAAAGAAATGAAAATAAAAATGTAAGTAAATATTTTATCTCCTCGAGTGGGGATCGAACCCACAACCAGTCGATCTTACAGTCACACTTTGTGCTCCTGCGCCACGACTGGCCTCTTATAATTACATATCTGTGAATTACCGATCGGCATATTTTCCTAGAACTCAAATATTATATTTAGTATTTCCCCAGCACAATTCCGGATTGAAATTCTTATCTCATGCTAGCAAAGCATAACATGTTCGTCACACGGTATAAAAATAATTAAAAAGTAATAAAGTTTGTTGGTAAGGTTCTTTATTGTTTTATTAAGAACAGACTTATTGAAGAACTAGCGGCCCGCCCGCGGCTTCGCCCGCTTAAGCTACATGATTATTGATCTAATAAACAGAAATTACTTCTAATATGATTTTTATTACTTTAATCTGTAATATTCTAATATATTTTTTTTACTCGTATTTCGTAATTTCTAATAATATCATTATCTAATAATATTTAATAATATCATTATCGTAATTTCTATGAGGGCTTTTGATTGTTTTGAATGACAAAATACGCCCAATGTTGATATTTGAAATTTATAAAAATATGCATAAAGCTAATAATTTATTATACGTATATATTTTTGTAACATTACGTTCTTTTTACCTATGTTATGTACGTCTCATCATAATTTTTAAACTCTGTTAAATTTATGATATTTTTATTTAATAGAATTATTTAAGAATTTCTGACACATCTATGTAGCTTTGAGCCTACTCGGCTGCATTTTAAAGTACACATTTTAGTTAAATACGTCAAATAATTGATTTATTTATACAAATAATATTTAATATATTATTAATATTATGAATATACCTGTGAGTTCATGTACATTATTATCGGTAATTTTCCTGGTACCAAGTCAACTGCAATTAAAATAAAAAATGTCTATCTAAACGAAGCTAGCAGTATCTAGATATGTATAGTCAGTTTTTTTTTGCGAAAGCAAGCGAAATTCGACCTAAAGATAAATAAAATATACATATTATATTAAAAATATTACAAGCTGTCAACGGGAGTTAAATTCGATAAAACTACTTTAAAAAATGTTGATATTTTACGCTTGTAGAATTGAAAGATTCTTTAATAGAAATTGGTATAAGACCAGATACAATAAACGCCTATTACAATTGCAAGTAAATCATAAATGAAAAAAATATCTTTTACGCACGATCGCTCATGTAAAACAACTCAAGCATAATAAATTAATATTATCATTTTCAATCTGAACCACAATCCTAAATCTTAACACTATGAGTAGCTACTGAAATATACTCACTTTCCTTATCGACGACATTAAACGTCACAATACCATACACTGATGTAATATCGCATAAACGTTATAACACTACAAACAATTATAAAAAATATCACAGGAACTTTATTAAAGAGTAAACAGTCACACAAAAATATCACTTTATCATAGAATATTATTAATATATTGGTTTTATAGTAATCATTAGTTAAGGAAGATGTCAAGCCGACGTGCGCACGCGGTCGCCTTCGCTTGTCTGACGAGACGGAATACCGTCTAGCTATGAAACTCTTAGTAGTCCTTTTAATGATTTCTTATGTGGGCACAGCCGAAACATGATGGACAACCTGTTTCATTATCGTTCATAAGAAATGAAAGAACGACGCTGTTACCAGAAATTTTGATCTCAGTGCAATAAATATGTTGTTTTTTTATTGGTGTTTCAAGAAAATATGATATGAACTAATAATATTTTGAAAACAAATCATATTGAATAGATGTACGGGTTTCATAATTTATGAACAAGAAAAATATTATTGTGTTTAGTAGATTCTAGATTTTTTTTTATAAAATATTGAATGGTTCATGGAGCTGGTTATGTGAATAATCTACAATTATAACATAATCCCAGGCCAGGCAAGTCGTAACGCAGCGGCACAAAGTGTGACTGTAAAACTGACTGGTTGTGGGTTCGATCCCCACTTGCGGAGATGAAATATTTACTTAAAAATGTATATTTCCATTTCTTCGCTCTGGTGTCGAGGCAAAGTGCGGCGTTGAGTTCTGCCACTCAACACACTATGCCTCCAGAATCCGGCAGAAAGTGGGGAACGGAGTATCTTAACACTAGGGTCCCTCTGCCTATCCTGCTGTGTGCGGGATACAGCGTGAAGCTGATTTATTTATTTTTATTTATAGCATAATATTTTAAGTAAATCTATAAATATATTATTAAAATGTAGTTTAATGCAGTTTGTTAAGAATCAATCAACACAGCATATTTTTTATTAGATAAACTTGAAGTAGTTGATTGAGAGATGAAGTTAGTACATAATATATATCCTGTTTTTTATTTGAACTTGAATACTTCGTCACAAACGAAATAATTACTTCCTGGATATATTGTGAAGAATTTTCATTTGTGTTTTTTTCTTTTGGTCATTTCATAGGATGACATCATATGTCTTCTAACAATTATGGGTTCAAATTCTTATACAGAATCTAATTTTTAAAACAGAATAGGCTATTTGAATTTAACTTGATCTCACACGCACTTTATAATGTAATTTTATGAATGCAATTGTTTGTTATGAATATTTACGTTTTTAATGATAAAATGAGTGAGACGGTCGTGGCGCAGCAATGCAAGGTCCGATTATAAGCACAGCGGTTTTCGGTTTGATTCTCAGTCGGAGGCATGATCTATTTTCATTTCCTCGCTCTAGTAACAAAATTATGGGTGGCGTTGAACTCTGCCCTGTTCGGAAAGTGGGTAACGCAGTGCCTTAACACTTCCTCATGGTATATGAGGGATACAGCGTTAAGCTACAAAATAAAATAATTATTTAATATAATAAAATATTCCTTAAATGATATTTTACATCGGATCCGATTCGCTTAAACCATGGTTATTGTTGAAAGATGTTATGAGAATAGGTTCTTTATCGCATTACTGTGAAGGCAAGCGTCAATTAGAACAATCAATTTACACGCTACTAGTTCTGAGAAACGTTTTTAAAATGTAAGAAGTTATTTTAAGAATTATTTATATTATATTTTTTATATTACACTAGAGGGCGCGCGCGGCTTCGCCCGCTTATTAGGAGTGAATTCTAATAAAAATCACGAAACACGTGTTCAATGAAATATTTTTAACAGTCTGAATTTAATTTTTTATAAAAATCGGTGGCAATTTAAAGATTTTTCCATATAAACTTTCAACCCTTTATTTGAACCCTTAGGGAGTGAATTCTTAAAAACCATGAAACACGTGTTCAATGAAATATTTTTAAGAGTCTGAATTTCAAATTTTATAAAAATCAGTACAGATTAAATTTTTTTTCCATACAAACTTTCCCCTATTTCATTCCTTTAGCGTTAAAATTTTTCAAATTCCCTTCTTAGTGGATGTCCAGAATATGAAAAAAAAACATCTGCCCAAATTTCACGTTTCTACCATCAGCGGTTACGGCTCTGCGTGCGTCTTACCTCAGTCAGTCAGCACAAGTCCTTTTATATATATACATTGTAATAAAACAAGAAATTTACCACAAGTATTAATTATATGCAATTTTTTTTAGTTTCACGTACTTCCTATATATACCACAGGCTAGGCAGAGAGACAGAAGAAAGACAACGAAGAGACAAGAAATAATAGATTAAAAACTTGATTTAACTCAGAAGGAAAAAGGACCCAAAACTAATTTCACAACAAACAAATTTCGTTGATAAAATTTGAATCCAAGGACCATTGAGTCATCATCAGTAGTTTTTTTCTAGCTTTCAATCAATATTAATTGGTATAAAGTGACAAAGGTTAGCCGACGCCCAAACAATTAGTAAAACACTGTGCGGTTCCATATCTATCTATGTACATATATCTATGGATAGGCGAAATGAGTTAAATTGTTCGTTAAAGTGGAAATGCGGTTTAGGGCTAGATGATAGAGTCGTTGTGATTATATAATTTGTCTTGATTTGTATGTAGAGTTTCTATTGCTTCAAAATTTAATAAAACATAATTATTTATGTTATTATCATTAGTTGAGGCCGGTCGTGGCGCAGCGGCACGAGGTGAGACTGCAAAACCGACTGATTGTGGATTCGATCCCCACTCGAGGAGATGAAATATTTACTTAAATTTATATTTCCATTTCGTCGCTCTGGTGTCGAGGTTAAGCGCGGCGTTGAGTTCAGCCACTCAACACGCAATGCCTCCAGAATTCGGCAGAAAGTGGGAAACGAGGTGTCTTAACACTAGGTTCCTCTGCCTACCCTGCTGTGTGCGGGATACAGCGTGAAGCTAAAAAAAAAATATCATTAGTTTACAATAGTTAGAAATTTATTTTTGATAGTAAGCAACGCTTGAGAGGTGGGCGTTAATAGCCGCGACACAGTGTTTCACTAATGCGGTTATTATCGTACAAATTGTTTCTTGTATAACTTTGGTAAATGTTTGAAATAAATAAATAAAATAAAATATATTTATAAATGTTATGAATATTTATATTAATAAATATTAAATTTATTTTTATTTTATTTAAGCGTGGCGTTGCGTTCCGCCACTCAACACTCTATGCATCAAGGATTCAGCGGAAAGTGGAGAACGGCCTTATCCCCATTAAGACACTTCCGTGTACGATGCTTATGGGTTCTGTCCCCAGCGGCCCTGCGTAGAGATCCAATACTCAACATGCCTCGTCTCGTATTCCGTCTGATCCGTGTTCAGACGGGCTTCGTCGTGACACTAGATTCTCTCCGCCTACCCTGGCAAATGCGGGATAAAAGGTGTAGTAAAACAAAAGAAAATAATATA
Source organism: Heliconius himera (assembly GCA_021202915.1). Classification (NCBI taxonomy): domain Eukaryota; kingdom Metazoa; phylum Arthropoda; class Insecta; order Lepidoptera; family Nymphalidae; genus Heliconius; species Heliconius himera. The sequence continues at coordinate 158,114 of JAJHJA010000076.1, forward strand.
TTAATGACAATAATATATTTAAACATATTGAATATGTTAATGATTTACTAATTGATATTACTCAATAACAATAATTAATTATTAATGAATAATATAGATGATTAATTATTTCAGGGAATTATTAATTAACATAAAGAACATTATTACATTTCCATTTCATCCCTTTTGTCCAATTTATGTGGGTAGGTGAGCAATATCTTATGTCCAAATTTTAATATGTTTTGTATTTGTGTCAAAATAGCTACATTTATTGATCCTCTTGAGGGATTTTCTTTAGATATTCCAATAGGTACTTCCAGCATTTGTAACTTTTCTATTTGAGTAACGTTAACTACAATACGTATAGGTAAGTTTAATATGACGTAACCGCCAGTATAAAGTAGCCAGTCGTAGCACAAGGGCCCAAAGTGTGACTGTAAAATCGACTGGTTGTGGGTTCGTTCGATTCGAAAAGAAATATTTATTTACATTTATATTTTCATTTCTTCGCTCTGGTGTCGAGGCTAAGCGCCGCGTTGACCGCCACTCAACACGTAATGCCTCCAGAACTTAGCGGAAAGTGGGAAACGGAGTGTCTTAACACTAGGTTCCCTCTGCCTACCCTGTTGTGTGCGGGATACAGCGTGAAGCTGATTTAATTTTATTTTAATATGAAGTAACAAATTCAAATCTAGATATCAAGAATTTTAATTTTAAAATAAAAACTCTACAATACATAAAAAAAACGAATATTTTATTTCCTTACTTGGGCTAAGACCTGTCCTATGGGCCACATAGCAATATGTATATCCTATGAAAATACCAGCGCCAACTGCAGATAGTGTCATAATGGCTAAACCTGCTATAAATATCACACATATCATCCATCTTGGTTTGCTGCGAATTTAAGACATTAAATTATCAGTTAAATATTTTAGTTGAAGCTTTATTTATTGATTAAAATGAAAATGTTAATTATTATTTGGATATATGCAATTAGCCATATATTGTTATAGAATGACTATATGGTATAATGTAGTGTTTATAGGATAGCAAGAAGCCAGGGCCCCCAGACTTACGTCGTACCTTTAGTTGGCGCTACCTCTGAAAGACTATTTTCGTTAAGTAAGTGCGCGTACGCTTACTGTCTGTTAACTACATATTAAACTAGTAATCCCCAAATTATCAGCTTTGCTAAAATTACGTAGGTCTGGGGGCCCCGGGATTTCAGTCTAATATAATATGGGGCCCTTTATTGACTTTTAAAAATTTGTCTTTAATATCGATCGATATCCACTACTTTTCAACCCTTCAGTCAGCGCCCTTAGGTGAAAAGTAATAAGTAATAAATTATTTCTCTTTATATTCGTGCCACTCTTGAACCCGAGTGTGGATCCCAAGTGTCACTATGGTAAAATTGGAATTGATTGGTTGATTTATAAGTAATATGAACTATATGTACTAAAGTTATAAAAAAAAACAATTAAGTTTCTGTATCCTGCACCCACCAGGATAAGCAGAGAGAACATAGTCTTAAGACATTCCGTTGCCCACTTTCCGACGAATTATGGAGGATTCTCTCTTTTGCCTTGGTGCCAGAGCGAAGAAATGAAAATATTAATAAATAATAATTTATTATTAATAGGCATAGAAACTATAATCGTCACAGTTACAGTCACACCTTTGTGCCCCTGGGCCACGACGTCCTCAATAAAAAGATATAAGGAACAATTATTATTTATATCCAATAAAGTTCCTATAAAAAAGATATTAGGGCTAGTATGGTAAAATTAGTTCCACAAAGCGTAAAAGCTTTGCTATTCGGCTTTTTATATGTTTCATACCATTAATTTTCAAACGCCTGATATAAACGGCTTCGTTCAGAACGGCGATTTAGCTATTTTTTAACAAGTTTTTTTTAATGTTTTGTACTATATACGTATTTTTAAATTTATATTAACGTACTTTTTTAAAGAATCTGAAATATTTTCACTTAAGATCTTGTAATCTGTCATGGTAGTTTCGAGCAGTTGTTTAATATTTAACCACTTTTGTCTCGTCGACCAAATAAAATCCAAATAAAATTCAATTATCTTATATTTTTAAAACGAAATTGACAAATTAAGAGTAAAGAGTAACTTATTGACATTTAGGCATATAAGTTTTAAATTTTTTACTGTCCAGTTGTTAAAAAATTATTGAAGATAAATAATATGTCAAAAATAATTCTTTATTTATCTGTTGTCTTTATTTATCTTTGTATTTCTTTTTTGAAGTTTAATATTTTAATATTATCTAATTTTATTATACTAGATGTGCTTTTGTACCAGATTAGCATACTTTTTTGGAAACATTTTTTATGTATTTGAAAAGTAAGTAGTTACGAAATAAGTTTAAAAATATCCGAAAATAGTAAATATATAGACACGTCGTCGAGCAAGGATACGCATAAGATCAGCTACTCAACACGCAATTCTTTCAGAATTCGGCGGAAAAATGGATAAGATAGTGTCTTAACACTACCAGTTCTCTTCGGTTCCCTCTGCGTACCCTGCTGTGTGTAGGATACAGCGTGAAAGTATTATAATATTTTAAAACGTTAATATATTCTTAGGTTAATATCATGGTGCGCGTTAGCGTCAGTGGTCACATGCCTTATCACCACTCTTGTAATAATGTTAGCATTGGGTGTTGGGCTCGGCTACAATTATTGTTATATAGACATGGAGACAGCAAGGTATAAGGAAGGTAAATATATTTATATACTGCATAAAATATGTGATGTTTTAGGCTGTATGTTGAACAAAGTTAGCTTCACGCTATATCCCGCACACAGCAGGGTAGGCAGAGGGAACCTAGTGTTAAGACACTCCGTTCCCCACTTTCTGCCGAATTCTGGAGGCATTGCGTGTTGAGTGGCAGAACTCAACGCCGCGCTTATCCTCGACACCAGAGCGAAGAAAATGGAAATATAAATTTAAGTAAATATTTCATCTCCTCGAGTGGGGATCGAACCCACAACCAGTCGGTTTTGCAGTCACACCTCGTGCCGCTGCGCCACGACCGGCCTCAACACACAAAGTTGAACAAAGTTATTTTGGAGATATAAAATTTTTAATTATGTAGAGCAGAATAAGGGAGTCCTTTTGAGCAAAATTTTACAGCCCTAAAATATAAAAAAATAATACAATATATGTGGACAGGCACATAATATAAATTTAGTGATGTTTTAGTCTGTTTTCTAGTTTCCACTTTTTTATATCTCAATCACTCATTTTCTTCATTCATTTTCTCGTTCTGGTAACAGACAAGTACGCCACTCAACAAGTAATCCTCCAGAACTCCGCGGAAAATGGGAAATGGAAGTGTCTTGAAGGGAACGGAATGTCTTACACTAGATTCTCATGTTCCCTTTGCCTACTCTATGTTCTGCTATGTATGAGATACAACACAACGTCAAGCTAAAAAAAGAGAAAAATAATAAGTACTTTAGGCACTAACGAAAGCTTGAATAAAAGTAAATTATTTACGAGTGAGCACAAAATAATTTATTAATTTAAATTGCGGTCAGAGAATCACAGGAAAATATTAAAATGAAGTGGTTTTTACATAAGCTATATTTTAAAGCTAAATTAACTTTTTATAATTTTGCAGTAATAATTTTTATATAATTTTGTAATATTACAACTTGTTTGTATCAATAATCTAAATATTATTCTAGATATTGAACATTTTAAATGTTATTTTTATTATAAGAAACTATTATGCGCTTCTCTTTGTTTAGATCAGCAAATGGCAACTGACATACCATATGAAAGAAATATCAGAACTGATATTAAAAATACATTGTTGCCTATTGAAATCAATTCTACAATGATAGCACCCTTGAATATTGGCATAAATTTCACGTATCTTATACAAAAAATAAGACAAAAGAAGAAAAACATCACATTAGAATTAATATATTAGATTTTTTGTACATTTTTATAAGATAAAAATGTTTAGCGTTAGAGTATTCACGAGGTTTCAAAATGAGGCTTCTCATATACAGTATTAAATTATATTTTTTACTGATTTTTTAGCAGTGTTTATTTCAATAAAATATTGGTTTAGAAAATATGTAACTTTTTGTTTTATTCTACGGATGTGAAGTGTAAATTTAATATTTCATCAAAAAAGTAATGGTCCGACAGCTTCTGTATTGAAATAAGGTTTAGTGAACAATGTACCTAAATATGTAATGTAACAAATAATCGTGGTAAACCTGATGTTTGATATACAAAGAAAGATTTCTGTTATTTTTTATTTGCTTATCTTTTACATCAGTAAATTTGACGACATGTGACAAAATTATAAATTTCATTTTGTCAAACAAAATCTCTAGTTCTTTTAAACAAAATTTGTCAGACATTAACTCTCCTTCTCAGTGTCTTCTATATTTTCTTTAATTGATTTTTATCTGCAACTTCACCTTCCTGTTTAAATAGAAATAACTGAGAGTTGTGTGTGCCACGATATATAACTTACGGCAGGCATACTGGACGACATGGAAAAGATTAACGTGATGTAATACAGCTAGCCTACAGCCTTCCACGATATATGGACTATCCAACACAAACATATCGATCCAGCAGTTACTAGCATTACCACGTTCGACAAAACCAACTTTTCAGCTTTATAAATATTAGTATAGATTTTCTGGAGTGGTCATCGAACCCACAACCGTTGCGTTTGCACGCAGACGCTGTCTCACTGCACCTCGACGACCTTAAATACTTTAAAATCATATAAAATAAGTCATTGCTCTATAAATGCTTGTAAACGGATATTACTCTCTTATCGCAATCATTCGTTAGGAAATGAGAACAACGCATCCGTTTTACAACTAATATACATATATATATATGTTAAGTGTGCTGTTTTTGTGCATTTTAAAAATTTTAATCAGGTAGAGAACCTAGTGATAATGTCTTATCCTGGGTGTCCCCCGTCCCTCACTTTTCGCCGAATTCTGGGGGCATTGCGTGTTGAGTGGCGGATCTCAACGCCACGCTTTTGTGTCTGGTCACCAGAGAGAAGAAATGGAAATTTAAATAAATATTTAATTTCCTCGAGTGGGGATCGAACCCACAACCAGATGCGTTTACAGTCAAATTTTGTGTCTCTGAGCCTTTTGCATTTTGTTATTAAATATTACATAAAATTGGCATTGTGTACTAAGTGCAATGTATTTTATTCGAACTGAACTCGTCTTTGAACATAACGAATAATAACATATTTTACGATGTTCTTGTATTATATATTATATGTATATTTGTAATATTAGTGAGGGCATCGAGGTACAGTGTTTGACTTTAAATCTGATGGTTGTGAGTTCTATCCTCACTCCAGGAAATTGTTTTTGTTAGTTTTCATGAATGATTTTTTTCAGTTTCCATTAAGGAATGTTTGAAAATTTGGTTATTTCTGTCTAGAAGACCTTATGTTGTATAATATTGGTTAGAATTGAGAAATTCCATTTGCATAAAATAATTCTTATTCAAATATTTTTCAATCTTTTACACCCATTTTCCTTATAATATAATTCCAAAAAGCCAAACTTGATTATACTTCTAAATAATTACTGATCGTAATTGTAATTATTTAATCAAAACAAAACTTCTTCATTGGAGTTAGTACATTTACTATTTAATCTGTAATTAAGTAAATTTTATTCTGTATTATTCTGTCAAAATCTTATAAGTATTTACAATCATTTTTTAACACAAAATGAACGTTATATACAAGTAAATATTAACAATTTCTTTATGAAGTAACATGGATATGGATACTTAATTCTATGGAGTGCTTTCTACCAAAAGTTCATTATCATATAAATTATGTGGTAAGTTTTAAATGAAACCATGTTTAATTCAAATATCTGTTTGAATATGCTAAAAGAAATCTAAATACATGAGTGTGCTACTGGCAAAGACCTAATTTACATGGGAAATTTGTAAGTATGCTGTGAGCTTTTCGTTCGTAAATTAACTGAATATAATACATGATGTTACTGCCATAGTTTTATTTAAAGTTGTTCTAAAATTGTCCGTGAAAACTAGTAAATATTAAAAAATGGTCGCCTTTTGTACCTTAAATAAGAAGTAAATTAAAGAATATGTTGATGCTATTTTATAGCCATAATATACTGTGTTGACTCTACTCAGTTATGTATAATAGTTGTATAAAAATTCTTTTAAATTGCTGTTGAAAATTAAGCCTAATGTTCAATACAATGTTTTTTCATTATGTTTATAAATTTAAAATAATTTTTATTTTAAATTTGGTTAATAATATTAGTCATCTTTTGTTACTGGCGCGTACAACATGGCAGCTAAACGGCTAGCCCAAGGCTTAAAGGAAGTTTACTTATGAAAGTGGTAATTTAATTTTGTTCTTTTTTCCAGCACCACGCTGTATCCCTCATGTAAAAGGGTAGGCAGAGGGAGCCTAGTATTGAAGACACTCTGCTCCTCTTTCTGGAGGCATTGCGTGTTGAACGGCGGCACTAAACGCCGTACTTTGCCTCGTACCAGAGCAAAGAAACGAAAACATTCAATATTTCATTTTCTCGAGCGGTAATCGAACCCACAACTCGCTCTGCCGTGTCTCGTTTACAGCCACCCTTGAGCCACGACCGGCCTTAATTTTGTTCTTTGATTATGTGTTTTGCTACGAAATGAAAGTACATTGTGCCTCTACAGACACAAAGCACTCACTTATGATTACATATAGTATGTACTTACTTACATTACAAGATGAAAATAACTCTTCAAAAAATAAGGCGTACTATTTTAATTTATTTTTTGTTTGAATATAAATGGATCCCAGCTATATATCCCAGCTATCCCAGCTAAGCCCCTTTGGATATAAAAAGAACTTTATACGAACCCTTCAGATTTTAGGAATGTATTTTGTTATTGAATGTATTATCCGGATATAGATTTGATTTTTATTTTTACTTCTGTATGCTTTTTTAGAAATTTTTATAAATCAGCTTCACGCTATATCCCGCACACTGCAGGGTAGGCAGAGGGAACCTAGTGTTAAGACTGGAGGCATTGTGTGTAGAGTGGCAGAACTCACCGCCGCGCTCTTCCTCGACACCGGAGCGAAATGGAAATATAAATTTAAGTAAATATTCTATCTCCTCGAGTGACTAACTAAAACGTGACTATATAATTGTGTTATTTTGGTTGCTGAAGCCTGTCGCTGGCTTTCCAAAATAATATATTTTTTACGATAAACACCTTTTCAAATGTAGGGGTCAAACTCACACACACCGCGAGTGAGCTGTGAATACTGGATGTGTTTACGTGTACATTAATTAATTATATTGATATCAAAACCGAATTAAATAAATGTATTACTTTTTGTAGGTAATTATTTTTTTTAACATTTCAAAAAATATGAATTTTATAATAGTATGATAAAATTATTCTTCTAGCGCGCCATTTAATTTAACACAAACTTTATTTTTTTTTTACTTTTTACGAAAACAATTTTATCAATAAATATTCTCTGAATTGATGTTTTATAGACAACTAGAACATATATAAATAAGCAATGATATGTGAAAATATTTCAAAAAAATATATACTTATTTTTAGAAATTAAGGAAACTTAAAGAAATGGCAATTCCGAATGAAAGTATTGGTCATATAAATAGGTATTATTTTATAGGTTGTTATTTTATAAGTCACGATTGATGGAGCTAAATAAAGTATATTAAAAATATCTATAGATTTGAAGTGTAAAAAACAATATTCTATTTACCAGGTTTCTATTCACCCCATTTGACGGTATTATAAATACTATAACTATTTTACTAGTTTTTAATAATAATGTTTAAATACTTGAAATGAAAAACATGCAAAAGCCCACTTATTGTCAAACTACGCGTTTCACGCATTTTAATACTATAAAAATAAACAACTATAATAAATTATAAAGCACAGGTACTGCGGACATTTTACATTAAAATGTGATATTTTGTCATCAATCAGATTATCCACCATTTTTACTATCCTAACCTGTTCATAATACAGTACTATTGTGATTCCGTGTTACTTTTGTTGTTTATATTAAATTACTTATAAGTCTAAAGTTGTTTTCTGATTATTTAATTTTTGTTATATTGAATTTTTGATATTTAGAATATGACTAAACCTGGACCAATTTAAGTAGAAATTAAAAAGTAACATGAAAGTTTTAGAAACTGTTGTTGTAAATTTTACAACAGCGCGCCCCCTCAAATGTTAGGGTATTTAAACTAAACCCTAAAAGAATATTGTTTAATATTGTGCGTCAATATAATTCAAATTATTGTGATTCATGATATAACTTATGTAGTAGATACAATACTATTGTATTATAAAAGCGCAATATACTTTATTGGACATAAAAAAATTATGCATATTACATAGGTACTAACTGAAATATAAACAAAATGTACATGTATAAGGCGGCCTTATCGCTTAGAGCGATTCCTTCCGAAAACCTTTCGTTTTTGGAATTGTATAAAAAATATGGTGGGTGGTACATAGAATTATAAGAGACTATTTAATAAATATCTTGTGGCGCAGAGGCACAAAGTGTGATTGTAAACGTGACTGGTTGTGAGTTCAATCCCCACTTCAGGATATGAAATAATTATTTAACTTTATATTTCTATTTCTTCGCTTTGGAGTCGAGGCAAAGCGTGACGAAGAGCTCCTCCACTCAACACGCCCCAGAATACGGCGGTAAATGGGGAAAGGAGTGTCTTAACTCTAGATTCCTTCTGCCTACCCACATTGTTTGGAATTCAGCGTAAAGCTGATTTTATTTTTTTTATCAAACATAAATATAAAAGGTACATAAAATATAATTCAATAAATAACAATGGATATTAAGATATGTACTTACAGCTTTATCGTCAAAATGTTATGTTTTCCTCCATTTTATGTTTATACCTTACATAATCACTGTTTCTCCGAAACTCAGGCTTACTTTTATGAGGACTAACATTACCTGTCGTGTTTGCCCAGTGGCGTAGCTGGGGGGGTGCGAGCGGTGCGGTCGCACCGGGCAACAAATGGAAAGGGGCAACAAAGTCTACGATCAATTCTTCTAATTTTTTTTCAATCACGAATCAAGGAATGTACAAGAAAAATAAGATAATGAAAATGAAAAATACAATCTCGCTATCATGTCAATTGAACATGAACTAGTCGATACTATTGATTTTGAAAATGTGATTAATGACTTTGCTAGTTAAAAAGAGCGTAATCTCCGTTTTAAATTTTTGCAATATTTTTTACCAAAATCTAATGTTATAACTTATAACTTAACTTAGCTTCACGCTTTATCCCTAGCGAGGTAGTCGGAACGGAACGCCAAACGCCGTAGCGAGACCGTAGTCTCAACATACCTCTTTCGCCTTGTCCACTGTTATCAACCTCTTCATACATGCCCTCCGGGGAGTCCTCATGCTTTTTATATGACTTTCCTCCAGTATCTTTGATACTGTGTTTTTGAAGGTCAACCGAGGTCTCCCTCTATCTCTCTTACCACTCACTTGTCCATCATAAATCTTTTTTGCCATTATTTCATCACTCATTCGTTCGACGTGCCCAAACCAGCTGAGCGTGTTCTTCTTCATTCACACCGTGACATCCTCGCTAATACCTGCCATTCTGTGTATCGCTTCATTACGGATTCAATCGGCTAAGCTGACTCCGCATATCCTACGAAGAGATTCTCCACGGCATTCATCTTTCTTTCATTCTTCTTCTGTAATACCCACGTTTTGCTGTTGTTTAACAGCGTCGGTACCAACACTGCATTGTGTATGGCCAAACGCGCAGGTGTGCTGACGTTTCCCCGTCACATCAATGCAGCTAAGGCTCCATTAACCCTGTTACCGGCAGCAATACGCCTTTCCACATCCATCCCGTATTTTCCATCTCTACTGAACAATCTTCCCAAATATACCACTTCATTCACCTATTCTAATATTTTACCATTTACACTGATTTTGCGTCCGTTCTTCATTTCTTTCAAAAATGACCTTGAGATGAATTTCAGAACCTTTGTCTTATTCGCATGGAGGCTTAGACCATTATTTTCACACCCTTCTTTCAGATTGGTGACCAATGCCCGCAACTCGCATTCTGATGATGCAATAAGCACTGCATCATCTGCGTACAGCAGGCAATTCACATTCAGGTCACCTTTCACTTCAGGCCAACTTTCACTCCCATATTACTTTGTTTCACTCCATGGAGACAGCTTTTTTTTTATGGAAAAGGACAAGGCAAACGAGCGTTCGGGTCACCTGATGGTAAGTGATTACCGCCGCCCACGGCCCCGTGCAACACCAGAGGAGCTACAGGTGCGTTGCCGGCCTTTAAGGTGGAGATAGACGCGCTTTTTGAAGGTACTCATGTCATATAGACCTGGAAACACTGCCGCGGGTAGGCCATTCCACAGTTCCGTGGTGCGTGGAAGGAAGTTCCTACGAAACTGCACAGTAATGGATTGCCACGTATCCAGGTGGTGTGGATGATATTTCAGCTTATATCGTACTGTGCGGTTAGAAAATTCGGCGGCAGGTAATAGGTCAAACAGTTCTTCAGAACACTCCCCATGATAAATGCAATAGAGAACGCACAGCGAGGAAACGTCTCTACGCAAAGCCAAAGTATCAAGCCTTTCACAGATTATTGGGTCCCCAATGATTCGAATGGCTCTACGTTGTATGCGATCGAATGGTTCAAGCTGATACTGAGGTGAACCAGCCCAGAGATGAGAACAGTACTCCATATGAGGCCGAACCTGCCTGCCTGCCGGCCCAACGGTGTTTTGGCGTGAAGTACCGTCTCGCTCTGTGGTTGACCCCCAGTCTCTTCGAGGCCAACTTGGCCTTGCTTTCCAAATGATTACGATACTGGCAATCACTCGAAACATTGAGGCCCAATATACTGATACTGGGCGCGGCTGTAAGGGGAATGTTCTGAAAGACTGGTGAGAGGATAAATGGGATTTTTTTTGTGGTTAACGCGCAAACTTGTGTCTTCAGGGGGTTAAACTGAACTAGGTTCCTTTCACCCCATGAGGAGACATTGTTGAGGGATGCCTCAACGGAAGACACAAGTTTATTTCGGCACTGTTCGGCGTTTTCCCGAGAAAGACTTGCTCGGCCGGAGTAAACAGCGTTCACCGTGCTATCATCTGCATAGCAATGAATGCTAGAATCCTCTAACATGTCATTGATATGCAGAAGAAACAGCGTATGGGACAGCACGCAGCCTTGGGGAACGCCAGCGTTCACGGGTATATGATTAGAGCAAAAACCGTCGACAGCGACCTTGATGCTGCGCCCAGTGAGAAAGCTGGCGATCCACTTGCATAAATTCTCGGGAAGCCCATAGGATGGAAGTTTAGTCAGGAGCGCCTCATGCCACACTCGATCAAAGGCCTTCGCCATGTCCAAACTAACTGCCAGGCCCTCTCCCTTGCTTTCAATAGCCGCAGCCCAGCGATGGGTAAGGTAAACTAGAAGATCACCGGTTGAGCGACCATGGCGAAAGCCATATTGTCGGTCACTAATCAATCGGTGATCCTCTAGATAAACCAAAAGCTGGCTATTGATAATGCTCTCCATGACTTTTGAGAGCAGGGAGGTGATAGCAATAGGCCTGTAGTTAGATGGATCGGAACCATCGCCTTTCTTTGAGATCGGGTGGATAAGAGCGCTCTTCCATGAGTCTGGGACAACGCCGACTGAGTAAGAGTGCCGAAACAAACGCGTTAGCACCGGTGTCAGCTCAGGAGCACAGGAACGGAGCACTAAGGGAGAGATGCCATCTGGCCCGCTCGACTTGTGGATGACCAAAGAGGACAGAGCTCGCCTAACAGCTGTTTGGTTAAACTTAACCTCAGGCTATCCAAATACAAATTGAACAACCAAACTGACATTTTTTTTTTCGTGAGGAAATCCTGTTACAGATACCGGCCCGAGTGGGGACTCGAGCGGGTTATGTGGGACTTGCGGACTGGCAGATGTAGGCCGTTCGAATACCCACTAAAATCTCACGGTGCTCCTCTTCGACCGCCACTGGCCGCGAGACGCGGGGACAATAGTCTTCCGCGAAGCGCGGCGGCGGGAGCCTGCAAGGCACGTCGCGGAGTCAAGGGTGTGTGGTCACCCTCGACGGCCTGCTCGGAGTAGCGCGCGGGAGGAACCTGCGCGCGACTACTGGAGCCAGGTTAGTAGGCGGCCAGCTTCCCCAAGCTGACCGCCCTCTGGCTCATTAGGGTGGAAGGCGGCGATCGTGTGCTGCCCTCCGGAACCAAGCTGACATGGCACAACCTTGTTTAACACCCGATTGGATGTCAAACCAGGGCGACACGCCAGCTCCTACTCGCACGCAGGCTGAGTGATCTCTGTAAAGAGACTTTACGGTCTGCAGCAAGGGTCCCGCTCACATTGTACCGGGGTAGTATCTTCCATAATTTCGCTCTTACAACTCTGTCAAACGCCTTTTCCAAGTCTACAAAAGCACAGAAAACTTTTTGGTTAACGGCTATAAATTTTTCCGTGATCATGCGGAGGGAAAAGATCTGATCGATACACCCTCTTCCAGGTCTAAAGCCTCCTTGGGCCTCCTACAACGGCTTTTCAGATCTCTCTTGCATTCTTCTCGCTAATATTTTAGCATAAACTTTACTACTTGAGGCCGGTCGTGGCGCAGCGGCACGAGGTGTGACTGCAAAACCGACTGGTTGTGGGTTCGATCCCCACTCGAGGAGATGAAATATTTACTTAAATTTATATTTCCATTTCTTCGTTCTGGTGTCGAGTTTAAGCGCGGCGTTGAGTTCTGCCACTCAACACGCAATGCTTCCAGAATTCGGCAGAAAGTGGGGAACGGAGTGTCTTAACACTAGGTTCCCTCTGCCTATCCTGCTGTGTGCGGGATACAGCGTGAAGCTAATTTAATTTTATTTTTTTTTAAACTTTACTACCCAAGCTAATCAAACCGATAGCCCTATGGTTTGCGCAGTCTTTCATCGTGCCTTTATACAAAGGCACGATGAACGCACCTCGCCAATCATCTGGGATCTCCCCTGATTTCCAGCATAAATTGTACAAAAACCAGAACAAGTCCAAAATGCGTGGCCCACCATATTCGATCATCTCGGCAAAAACTCCATCTGCTCTCGCTGCCTTACCACATTTCAGACTTCGTATTGCATTCTCAACTTCTTTTATACTGATTTCGCCATCAGCTACATCAACATTTAACATTTCGCTGTTACTTGAGACTGAGGACTCCATCACATTCATACATCTCCTTGTAAAATTCCGCCCATCGCTGCAAAATGTGTGGTTCTTTCGTGAAAATTTGACCGTCCTTCGAAAGCAACCTCGCAAGCAACCTCGAGAAACACTAACTTCTCGTCAGAAAAGCTACGTGTTTTCTCTGAAGTTGTTCGTTAACCTTTCGTCTCTTTTATTCTCTGCCTTTTCACGCTTCATCTTCATGAGTACTTTCGTTTGGTGATTTTGTAGCTTATACTGTTTCTTTTTAATTTCTCTCATACTTTTATCCTTAGCTGAGGCTTTATAATCCTGCCATGCTTTCTTTTGTCTTTTTATAGCAGTTTCCACTTCATCATCCCACCATTCGTCGCGGTTTTTGGTAAAGCCTTCCTTCTTTCCCTTTACCACATACCTCTATTGCTGCTTCTTTCATGCAATCGCTAAGGTTCTACCAGCATACTCCAATACTTTCATTTCCAGATTCGCTGCTGTCTAGCTTCTTGGAAACTCTTTCTTGATATTCCTCTCTAATCGGTGGATCTTGAAGCTTCTAGTTTCTTATGCGATAATTCGACTCCAAGTTTGGACACCTTGTGTAGTTGCGCCAACCTGCAAACAGACCCCTTATTCTAGCAACGACTAGATAATGGTCTGTTCCCAGCTCAGAACCACTAAACACTCGCGTGTCTATAACTTGGCTTCGAATACGCTGATCCACTAGGAATAAATCAATCATACTTTTCCCTTCCGCTCGCTCCCATGTATACATGTGAATTTATTTGTGTCCAAACGTCGTGTTTGCCACAAACAAATTCCTTTTCTTGCAAATTTCCAATATAAGCTTTCCAGTCTCATTTATTTTCTTGTCACCATACTAACCCCTCCCACCCCCTCCCTCGTAACTGCTTCGCGCAGTTCCGATTCAAATCGCCACATATTATTAATTTTTCATTCCCTCTAACGCTACCTAGAACATCCCTGACACTCCCAAAACTCCTCGAGTTCGCTTAATAGAGCTGTGGATACTGGCGCATACGCAACTAACAAGAATACTCTTGTTAACCCCAGCTTGAAGCGAACCCAAAGCAGTTTCGGGTTGATCGCCTTGTATTCAACTGCTGCACTAACCAATCGAGAGGACAATAACACCTACACCTTGACAGCCCCGCTCGCTCTCTGGTACGCCGGCCCAGAAAGCGACCCGACTGCCCGGCAAATCGGTCGTGTCATTGCCCTTTCGCTTGGTCTCTGTCACACAAACGACATCCAAATCTCTATCATCCATCGCATCTAATAATTCATTCATCTTTTCTTCCATCCCTCCTCTTACATTCCACGTAGCTATTTGTAGCTCCGTCCTCCACCTCGTGGCGTGTTGGGTGGCGGTCTCCAACGCCGCATTCGTCGCCACTTGACACACCATTGTACCCCCATTATAACTTATATATAGTTATTATAGTTTTGAAGCAATAAAAAATTATATATCTACTCTACTGTGGTTTGAAATCTGAAATTATTTTGATCATTTTAAAGGGCAACAAGTCCTAAGCCGCACCAGACAACAAATACCCTAGCTACGCCACTGTGTTTGCCTCCCTTCGCTGATAATACTGTAAAATGACTTTCCATAAAACTGTATGAATACAATGGAGACCGTTTATATAAACGTTTAGAGTAACGGTATTAAAATATGTATATCTTTTATATTTTATTTGCGAAAATTTCATATTACATGCATAAATTAATACATAAATTATACAATTTCTTTGATGATTTCATTCTTATTCTGAAACTCATAAAACTGCATTTATAAAAGTCAATTACTTGGTTTTATCTGATATAAATAGAGATATAAAATCTTTTTTGCTATTAACTTTTACATATTCTTTTGTGTATTTCATAGCTACTAATTGAATTAATATATTTAACAAGTGTGAACTTTAGAGATTATTGTGTAGCTGATCTATAAAAAATATAAAGGAATTCTCTTTTCATGCAACTGAGTTCTATATGTTTTAAAAATAGAGATGTTATCTCAAAAAACGGCATGACGACCTCTAAACGGTTTTACATTTTTAACAATAGTTAGTTGTCTTGATTTCATGTAGAAAATGTTTAAAAAATAAATCTATTGATACGTTTTGTTTACATCTAGTTTTCGCAATATCATAATTGGAAGTGGTGGAGGTGGTTGCTGCATTCCAATACCGAATCCCTGTGCATGTTGTTGTCGGTGCTGTGCTGAACTGTGCTGTAAATTTCTGTGCTGTGCCCTTATAATAGCACTTGTCGTCGGCGGCTTAATTATTTTGGCTGAGACTTTATGTAAGTATTATTAATTATTATATTATATGAGGCCGTCGTAGCGACTGTTGTACGTTCAATTTCCACTTTGGGGAATGAATTATTTTATATTTTAATTTTCTCCCTCTGGTAACTAGACAATACGTGGCGTTGAGTTTCGCAACTCAACTCGCGATGTTTAATGTCATGAAAATTCGACAGAAAGGTTCTCTGTATGTATCCTGTTATATGCGGGCGTATATGCAGCGTGAAGCTAAAAACAAATAACGCTAATTTCACGCTGTATCCCCCACACAGCAGGGTAGGCAGAGGGAACGTAGTGTTAAGACACTTCGTTCCCCACTTTCTGTCGAATTCTGGAGGCATTGCGTGTTGAGTGGCAGAACTCAACGCCGGCCTTAGCCTCGGCACCAGAGCGAAGAAATGGAAACATAAATTTAAGTAAATATTTCATCTCCTCGAGTGGGGATAGTACCCACAACCAGTCGGTTTTACAGTCACACCCCATGCCACTGCGCCACGACTGGCCTCAATGCTAAATCGGTTTGTTATTTCTTCTAGATATATAACATTATAGAAAAAAAATACAAATTAAATATACCATTTTATATCAAAAGTGTTTTATAAATAATCAAATTAACAATTGAAATAAAATAATATTATTTATGTCAAAATATTACAAAATTAAATTAATTTTATTTATAAATTTTTTCCAGGTGCTTCTTCATAATTGAATATTATTTATAAAGAAAAGAAATTAAGCAAATTTTATTTAAATGTGAGTGAAATTTTACTACTATCATACAAACGTTCTGTTTGATTTTCTGTGTCTGTCATTTTGACAATATTTTTCAATTCAAAGTCAAATTCTAATCTTGCATATAAAATGGATTTCATCTAAAAGTTATGTGGTAAATACGTATTTATAATTCACTTATATAACAAAAAAATCAGCTTCACGCTGTATCCCGCATACTGCAGGGTAGGAAACACTAACCTAGTGTTAAGACACTCCGTTCCCCATTTTTTACAATCAATTTATATATTCTTATATAACTCAATATTATGATTATGTCACAAGTTATTCTTAGCTTATTTTTTGTGTGCTTTACATATTGTCTTAATTTCCTTGTTTGTAATTTTGTATGGACGATGTTGAATTATTTTTGTTTCACAAACTTTGGTAATTATTTTTATTTTCAATGTTTATTTATGACAATATATTTATTTAAGCTCGTAACTTTTACTTTATCAAGACGACGAATTTTGTTTGCTTCACACAAATGAATATTAATATTTTAGAAAATATCTAGAAAAAGTAAGGACTCAGGACTCGAGAGGATTAATATTTTTTTAGATATTTGTAGATGGTAAAGACCAAAGCACACGAAATTCTTCTTAAGATTTTAATTTATATCTCTTAAGTGTGAAACTGAGACTTTAATATATTTTAAAATAGTTGGCGTAATGTGTTTATAAGCAACGAGGCTCTGGGTTTTGCCGCACAAACTGCTATATGTGTTGTGGTGTGTGTCGTCGGACTGCTTGTTGTACTATTTTTGATTGCTGCAGATATAATATGTAAGTAAATACATGATATTATTTTTTTGGGCTTCACGCTTTATCCCTCACCCAGCAGGGTATGCAGAGGGAAACGAGTGTTAAGAAACTCCGTTCGTCATTTTTCGCGGCATTCTGGAGGCATGCGTGTTGAATGGCGGAACAACGTCGCACTTTGCCTCGACACCATAGCGACGAAGTGAAAATTACTAAATATTTAAGCTTCTAGAGTGGGAATCGAACCCATATGCTATCGTGTTTACAGTCACAGGCATGTTTTTTAACCAGTTGAATAACATAACTTGTCTAACATAGGTATGTATGTATGACAGGATTCAATTTCTCATATTTCACACCAATTTCTTGTATAGAATATACTCGAACGGAAACCTTTCAACAACTTCTTGACAAAATTTACTATATAAAATTTTATAAAAGGCTATTTCTGATATACTGAAATATTTTTGAATAGAAGTTAAAGCTGTATTCAAAGGAATGATTTCTTTGAAAGTTGTACTATTAAAAGCATACCTAATAACTCTATTATGTACATAATGGAGTCGTAGTCGTTACAGTGATTGTGTTTTCAAATCTTATACGGGAGAAAGGACACAAAATGGAGAACGGAGGGATTTCTCACTTTATGCATTCTTGAAGAGAGTGTGCTTTGTACCATAAATTTGTTTATTAATGTTGTTTTTTATACATAAATTATTAATTTATAAGAGAGGCATTAGAGGTATAGGGAGACCTCGGTTGAGTTTCGAAAACACAGTATCGAAGATATTGGAGGAAGGTGAAATAAAAATCACGAGGAACCCCCCGGGAGGATACAGCTAAGGGTACAGCGTGAAGCTAAATTAGGTTACTAATTATAACAAAACTGCCATGTAATCTTATGTTAAAATACTTTTCAGGATGGGATCCCTATGTAAAATATATGTGAAAATCGTAGGAACCCTTCTGCTAACGTCCCAGTATAAACAGGAAATACAAGATGAAATTGAATATATATTTTGCCTGAAGCAATGGCCCCGGGTAATGAAAGCTAAACAATTCAAAATCGTAAACAACGACGTCGTATGTGGTTACTCTATTATACAAATAAATCAAATTTTACAACAGAGTTCTCAGAGTGGTTTTATTTACTAGCTTCGGTTCCGCCCAACTTTGTTGTTGTTGGTTAGTGCATTGAAGGTAAACAACCAAATACTTCAATTAATCTAGTTTTAAGACATTCGAGACATTGCGTTTTGAGTATTGGAACTTAACGCCACGCTTTGTCTTCCTAGAATGGTAATGAAAATAATTTAAATGTAATTGTAAATAATTTATAAAAATAATGAAAGATAAATTTTCCTTATGCAAGTATTAATTATGTATATAAATAATAATGTTTAATATAATATGATAAGAAAATTACATTCATATTAATATAAAAAGGATGTGGACCAAGTACTTATATATGATATTTAAATGTAAAAAGAATGTAATCTAATCGTTCTCCCTAGCGGTAATCGAACCCATAGTCATCTATTTTACGGTCATATGCTGTCCCACTGCACCAAGGCTTGATGATATATTAAATAAAAGAAGAAATATTTTAAATATAACAAATAAGTGCATTTTTCAATATTTTTCTTATTCCATATTTCAATATTACATGACGTAACTATACAAAATTCACCGTAACGATTGCACGTTATATGCATTCATTACAAAGGAAAATATGAAACAGAAATAGAAATAATATTTTCGACTCTTATGAAATTGTAAAAATTGAATATTCCACACAAATTAGGTCAATTACGTATGATGTTCGCTTTACATTTTAAATTGGCTTATCTTCTGAATAGCTTGAACGCTATCTAGAGCCATTATGGCAGCTGTTATATGCATTTTATATGACAACGTCATAAAAGACATTTGTCGTAAAATGGATTATTCGTTACATAAATGTGCTAACACAGTTTTAACTAAAATTATATTTTGATTTTATTGTTGTTAATATGTGGTATGTTTTTTTTTAGTTGTTGTTGTGTTTTTGCTTTAACTATAATACATATGTTTCATAGATCTCTTTTGTAATATATTCATTTTTTATTGAGTTCACCTCTCAATTGGACTAAATGGCTATAATGATGACAAATACCTAGTCTATATTTGTACTAAATATTTAAAGCAAGTGTTAATATATTAAAATATTAGGGATTCTTCAATGAATTATCGAAGTTTCATTCAAAGAGTAAATATAAGTTTGTATACATTTTTACCGGTCAATAATTTCTTTTATTTTAAATATTATCAAAAATTACACAGAAATTATGTTCATTGAGTTCGTTTAACAAACTTCGGACTGTTGATTTTGAAGTACAATATAATAGAAACTTTAAAAAGCTCTATAAAAATAGACTACATCGATGTTTTTTCATAGCGAAATTTCTGTACGTTTCATACAGATTTTAAATTTAAAATTGTACTAGCTTTTTAGTTTTTACACCTACATTATTAAATAAGATTATTAGTGTTAGTACAAAATATAAATTATATAAATATTTTATATTTTGTACTTATAATATTTAGATCTTGATTTAACGACAACCCTAAGGTTTCTTTAACTAATTATCATATTTTTTAAATATTTTAAAATATTTTTACCATTTTTAAAGTGTTATTCCACACTTATGGCCTAAGATCCCATCGTTTAAAACTGTAGGGATTAGATTTTCTAATGAAACTTATATTTAAGAATGATACATGATAGTAGAATAGATTACACTAGGGTTGCCCAAAAAAATCCTGCCGCAATCACCTTTAATTAATGTTTTTCGTAACTCGTTTTTGGAGAAAATTGCACTCATATGTTTTTTATGTGAATCGCACATCATTTGAAAGAAAATCGCATAAGGAGTTGGAAAAACAATGGTTGCCAGCTCTCAGTCTGCCGCAAGCCCAAGGTTGCCTGGTTTAAAGAGGTTACTTAATGTGAATATTTGCACTCATGTGTTTTTTTAATGAATTATATATCAAATTAAGGCTTATTTTTTTGTCATCACTAAAACACATGGTTGCCTGGAAAATGGCTGCCGCAAGCAAAGGTTGCCATCATTCGAAATATTTTATTCTGATTCCGTTTGACTGAGAATAGACGATGAAATACGCGATTTGCCTTATGTTTTAAAGTAAAATATTATAAAATAGAAGGTCAATCTTAAAATTAATATTTATTCTAGCTGTTCACCTGTTAAATGATGATTTTAATCATATTAAGTACATACAAAAAACTATTTAAACATGAAATCATCCTTATTTTTCCATTGAAATAATGAGTCTATGATATTAAGTCTTTGTTAAATCTGTTTTCTAGATATTAATACTCGTTTAAATCGTTATTTTAAAAAGACTAAATTATCATCTATATATATAAAACAAGTACCTGACTAACTGAGGTAAGACGCACGCACAGCCGCTGATGGTAGAAACGTGAAATTTGGAGAGATGTTTTTTTTCGTAATCTGGACATCCACTAATAAGGGATTTTAAGAAAATTGAACCCTAAAGGGATAAAATAGGGGCTGAAAGTTTGTATGGGTTTTTTTTTAATCGGCACCGATTTTTATAATATTTGAAATTCAGACTCCTAAAAATATTTCATTGAACACATGTTTCATGGTTTTTTAGAATTTACAACGTAAGGGTTCAAATAAGCGGGCGAAGCTGCGCGCGCCCACTAGTATTAAATAAACGTTTACAAATATCGTTCTATTATAAGGTATTAATTACATAATGTTTTCATAATATAATGTAGGTTGACAATTATTGCAGATATTTTATTTATTAATCAAGAAAATATGGAAAATTACCTCGTTATAAACTCTCAATCTCTCTCTTCGTCCTCAGAGAAAAATATATAATATTAAACATTAAATTTAATTATACTTATCAAACATTAATTATACTTACGTTTTGCATTAGAAAATAATTGAAAAATAAAAATCAGATCAGATTGAATGGCAGAACACAACGCCGCGCTTTGCTTCGACACCAGAACGAAGGGGTGGAAATATAAATTTAGGTGAATATTTCATCTCCTCGAGTGCGGTTCTTCTTTATATTTTTTTTTACAACAATGAACTTTTTGTAACAAGTGATAACCGTGCATTGTGTTACTATTTAAGAAAATGTTACTGTATATAAAAATCATTTTTTGGCGAAACAACAACATAATTTTACACTTCAGACTCATTATTAAATTCCACACACATTTTCGCACAAAAAACAGATCTTTATTTTTGTCATGTTAACTAAAAACGTCTTCACTCCAAAACGAAAGGTAAGTAACTAAGTAATATGTTCAAAAACATCTCATTTGGCCATCTGCACTGTTATTGCATTTAGAAACAATACATCTACGAAAATAAAATTATTGCATTTTGTTTGCTTTGTATGCCACCGCAAAATGTTTATCTATAGTAAAAAGTAGACAACTAATTGATATTTGCCGACTCCTGGTCATAAATAAAGTTGGGCGTTATAACATATAACAGATAATATAATTCATTATAAATTTCTAATGTTCTAATCATTATTTATTTTCAACACTGACTGTTATAAATAACAGTCAAAATATTCATTATCTGCTATAAAATGGCGTGTGACGCCTCGGTTCGGGAATGATCGGAAATATTTAGTAGTTGTTCGGCCTACATCGAGTCCAGCCAAGGTCAAATAAAATAATGATGGCGAACTTCACATCGTATAACCTCGCACAAATATGAGCTTTAACTCAATGGCAGAAAGGCCAAATATTACTTACATTAAAATAACTAATAACAAAAATATTAGTCTGAACTTCGTACATTTTGTCATTGTATTATATTTACGTTGAAAATAATATAATATATATTACAACAGTTTAAAATAACAGTTAAAAAAATATAATATAATGAATAATGCATTATAAAAATATAACAGTAACGCCCAACACTAGTCATAAACCTTAAATAGCGTTTATTATTCGGCATTACTGTCGAAATTTCTTAGAATTTATTTGTGATAAATTAATTTTGTTTATTATAATTCTATCATATATATTTCTTTCAATGCAAATTCTTAAAAGTTGCGTGAGAAAAAAAAGATTGCGGCAACCGTTATCAAAAAAAACGAGAAAAAAAAATCATACGAGCAGAGGACAAAGAGAGAGAGAGAGAGAGTATATTGAAATGTTATTTTCCATATTTTCTTAATTAATAAAAAAACTTACGCAATAATTGTCGCCCTTCATTATCTTAAGGAAACATGATGTAATTAACACCTTATAATAGATTGATATTTGTAAGCATTTATTTAATTAGATAATTTAGTCGTTTTAAAATGATAATTTAAATTAGTATTAGTATTTAGAAAACAGATTTAGCAAAGACTTAATATCATGGTTTCATTATTTCACTTGAAAAATAAGGATGATTTCATATTTAAATAGTTTTTTGTATGTTCTTAATATGATTATAATCATCATTTAACAGGTAAATATCTAGAATAAACATTAATTTTAAGATTGACCTTCTATTATATAATATTTTAATTTAAAACATAAGGCAAATCGCGTATTTCATCGTCTATTCTCAGTCAAACGGAATAAGAATAAAATATTTCGAAAGATGGCAACCTTTGCTTGCGGCAGCCATTTTCCAGGCAACCATGTGTTTTAGTGATGACAAAAAAATAAGCTTTAATTTGATATATAATTCATTAAAAAAACACATGAGTGCAAATATTCACATTAGGTAACCTCTTTAAACCAGGCAACCTTGGGCTTGCGGCAGACTGAGAGCTGGCAACCATTGTTTTTCCAATTCCTTATGCGATTTTCTTTCAAATGATGTGCGATTCACATAAAAAACATATGAGTGCAATTTTCTCCAAAAACGAGTTACGAAAAACATTAATTAAAGGTGATTGCGGCAGGATTTTTTTGGGCAACCCTAGTGTAATCTATTCTACTATCATGTATCATTCTTAAATATAAGTTTCATTAGAAAATCTAATCCCTACAGTTTTAAACGATGGGATCTCCACCTATTAGAAAAGAAGAATATTTATTTAGAAAACGTATAAAAATTTTAACGTAGCGGGACTCGAACCCGTGCCTCCCGGAAACCGACCAGGCGCTCTGACCACTAAGCCATACATTCTTATTAAGCTACGTCGAATTTTTCATACGCTTGTTACAACTTATTTATGTTGTTTTAAATAAGTAATTATCATGTGTCAATTTAAATCTTATTTTTATTTTCAGCAGCTGCGTGTTCAATATTAGCAAGTTACTTTTATTAATGATACCTATAGCTCTTGGTGTAGCTATTGGTTTTATTATTTATAATTATGCTAAAAAAAACTACCCCAATGTACCATGAAAGCTGAAGTAAGATATATTCGTTATATTTTGTAGTACAATACAGCAGCTTTTTTCCAGCTCACGCTGTATCCCGCACGTAACAGGATAGGCAGAGAGAGCCTAGTGCTAAAACACTCCGCTCCTGACTTTCCGCCAAATTCTAATGAGTCACGGATTTCACCGCCGCGTCTTGCATCGAGGCCAGAACGCGTAATAGTAATAAAAACATAAAATATTTCATTTTTTCGTCTAGGAATCGAACCCACAGCCTGCCGCATTTACAGTTATATGCTTGTGTCCCTGTGCCACGACTAACCTCAACAACAATATGTACATGTAAAATTTAAGATTTTTTTATTATTAGAAAACACACACGCAGTAATTTTCACCACAGATATAATAGTGTATATCTTTCTCTCTTTCTCTTATATTTTTTATATTATATCATAGTACCCAATATACTAGTAGTTATATCAATCTCATATTTAATTAGTCTAACTAACTCAACTAACTTGTTCACAGCAAGCATCAACAGGGCTATATACAAAAATGAAATCGAAATATATTTATAGATTAGGAGAGTCTATCATCTGTTTTAGATTTTGATGTAATTAATAGATATAAATTAATTATATATAAAATATTTAATTTTTAAACAAAATAAATTACGATATATATTATTAAAATATATTAATATTAATTTATTAGAATATGTATGATAATTTTATAAAATAAATTAATTTTAAATGTATATTTTAATTTATAAAGAAATATATTTTTAGAAACAGTTGTGCAAATATTTTTAAGCTTTTTCTCTGCATATGTGTGATGAACACAGCTATTATTATTTATATAATATTACAATATTTTTTATTATTTTTAGAGGTCAATTGTGGCGCAGGGGCACTAGCGTGCGAGTGTAAGCGCGACAGGTTGTGGGTTCGATTCCCACTCGAGCAAACGAAATATTCAATATTTTCAATTTCTTGTTCTGGTATCGAAGGAACTCCACTCAGCACGTAATGCCTTCAAAATTCGGCGGTGAGTGGGAAACGAAAATGTCTTAATGGGAACAGAGTGTCTTAAAACTACATTTTTCAGGTTCCCTCTACCCTGCCATGTACGGGATACAGCGTGTACCTATATTTTTCTTTAATATAAACAACAAGTCACCTTGAACTTCTTTAAGATACTTTGAGTTGGAAAATACCCTCAATTTCTTTAGATTTCACTCACATCTATTGAAGGAATATTTTAGTATCGAAAAATACTTTAACGTAATAATGAAATTGTTTCGGATCACTTAACGCTATTGTGTTTATATGCTTTATTTTTTTTATCTGCTTCACGCTGTATCCCGCAAACAGCAAGATAAGCAGAGGGAACCTATTGTTAAGACATTCCGTTTCCTATTTTCCGTCAACATCTGGAGGGATTTCTTGTTATATGGTGGAGGAACTCAACGCCGTCCTTTGCCTCGATACCAGAGCGAAGAAATAAAAATATAAGTCGAAATAAATACTTAATTTCTTCGAATGGGGATCGAACCCACAACCTGTCACGTTTGCAGTCACACACTTCTGCCCCTGCGCCAGGACTGGCCTCAGTCTTTTGCTATATTATTCTTAATGTTAAAAAAATATATAAAATATTATGGAATTCTTTAAGTAAAGCTATTGCTTACTTAGTTTTAAATATTTTTTTGTTAAATATATTTTTAATTGACTTCTTAAATATAAACATGTTTTATTCTACTTCATTTTTTTTTATTTCATGCCATTTATTTTTCTATCACATTTAAGACAGACTGCGTCCTGGTGGCTATATAGATATTATACATATATATTTTCTCACATTTCGTGCGTTAAAAACGTTCAGATACAAAAAAACAGTTTTCCCGGGAGTCTACACCACCTAACGATTGCTCTGTAACAATTTCAGGACTGTAACTTATAAAAATTGATAAACTAAAGGCCAGTCGTGGCGCAGAGGCTCGAAGTGTGACTGTAAAACCGACTGGTTGTGGGTTCGATCCCCACTCGAGGAGATGAAATATTTACTTAAATGTATATTTCCATTTCTTCGCTCTGGTGTTGAGGTTAAGCGCGGCGTTGAGTTCCGCCACTCAATACCCAATACCAGTGAAACTGAAGTACTCGGTGGAAAGTGGGGAACGGAGTGTCTTAACACCTACCCGCTGTGTGCGGGATACAGCGTGAAGCTGATTTGATTTAATTTGACTTTAACCTGTTTTTGCGGGCGTGCTCTCATTTTGAATGATATCAACTACAATTATATTATAAGTGAGTTTTTTCTGTTCTCCAACAGACCGTAGACCTGAATATTTTATTAATTTCAGGTTGATACCTTCGTATAATCTCGAGATAAATCTTGACATAAGAACAAACGGAAAATAAAGTAATCCTATAAAGATACCGTTACCCTAAAATACAGTACTTATTGTAAAAACTACCACCAACCCTTGAATCAGTCAAACACTCTTACTTTCCGCTTTTTATTTACTTTACAAATAGGTACAAATCTCGTTGACTACTTAATAAATACTGAATAAAAATATATTTAATGTCACATTCTTTGTATGAGCCATAATATTACAAGTCTAGACTACAATCGAATTGCCGACGTCCATCTTAAATCGAATTAAGAATTGCTTCCCCACTTTAACCGATCAATCTCCCGTCTGGACCCTATTTTCCCTATTTTCGTCCACAAACACGACATTGGTGAATTTATAAACACTTTATTTACATAGTAAATTCGTGACTTACTTTCCACATTCTAAAATTTTCTACTTATCTTTGACTTTTATAAATCAATTATAGTACAGTATAGAATTATAGATACCTAATACATTTGTGCTTTTATGAGGTCGTCACGGCACAGGGGCACAACCTTGCGACGGTTGTGGGTTCAATTTTCAGTCATAATGAACGAAATATTAAATATTTTAATTTCTTTGTTCTAGTAACGAGACAAAGAGGTGTGTTGACTTCCGCCACTTATCGCGCAATGCCTTCAGTCGGTCCAATTCGTCGGGAAATGAGAAACGGAGCGTCTTAACACTAAGTTACCTGCCTTGCTGTGTGCGGGATACAGCGTGACTCTTGAAAAAAAGTTAGATATATAGCCCACTAAAACATATAGGTGATAATATTTTATGCATATGAATAAAGCTGACGTAATTAAGAGCATGGTACAAAGGCAAAGACCACAAAGGTGCCTCATAAAGTAAACAGCAACTTCAATTAAAACGAAATGTTAAGATAACACTTAGAATAAAATATGTTTATACGAGTAAATTTTGTACTAACATATGACTGTCAGGTCAGCTCGAGTGTTGTAGAGTGGCTTTTAAATCATTTTGCTTTAAATTATTAAAATTATATGTTATGACTACTGTGACGGAGATAGAATTAAAAAATAAATAAATCAGCTTCACGCTGTATCCCGCACACAGCAGGGTAGGCAGAGGGAACCTAGTGTTAAGACACTCCGTTCCCCACTTTCCGCCGAGTTCTGGAGGCATTGCGTGTTGAGTGGCGAACTCAACGCTCAACTCAAAATATAATCTAATGAAACAGCGCATTTCATACAATTTAGTTACTTAAAATACACTAGTGATACTGTATATATACTGTTATTATATTATGTGTACAGTATCTAACTACCATGGCATGTAAAGATATATATGCTCTTCTAGGGTACCGTACATTTGAAAGAAAAAGGTAAGAATAATTTATTATAAGATCACTTTGTTGTCCGTCCGTTACATCTACAAACTCCATGAACTCTTGTATAATGTAGTTACTAGTACTTTGGGATAGAAATGTAATAAGCAACAATAAAAAAAATAATAATATAGAATTAAATTCTATTATAATTCTTGTCTCTTTGGAGAGATTTAAAAAATCTACATTCTTCTCAAAAACATATGCCATGATTTTTCAGTATACCACTCCAGTTTTTCAGTATATCAAATCCAGTGATTTCCACTCTTTTAAAAATTTTAATGTAATGTAAAAAACATGATATTTTTTTATATTAACATTAGAATATTTATAATAGAAAGAAAGACAGAAAAAGTGAAGACATGAAAATGTTCTAAACAATGAAAAAGATTATTACAAAACAAAAGCCCACTTTATAGCGTAGAAATTCATAAATAACGAATTGTTTCCCAAAATTGAACAGGACAGAAATATCTTAATAATTTCTCTAGAGAGAAAATCCTCGTTCGCTCTTCGAAACGGTCGATTGCTTTACTTTAATATTGAATGAACAGACCAACACACACACAGGTATGTTATATTTTTACTTAAATATTTATCTAAACATCAAATATTCTGATATTGAGCTTGAAATGTTATTATATAACAAAGATTGTTTTTTTTTAGAGGCCAATCGTGGCGCAGGGGCACAAAGTGTAACTGTAAATCGACTGGTTGTGGGTTCGATCCCCACTCGAGGAGATGAAATTGAATTAAATTTATATTTCCATTTCTTCGCTCTGGTGTCGAAGCCAAGCGCGGCGTTGAGTTCTGCCACTCAACACGCAATGCCTCCAGAATTCGGTAGAAAGTGGGGAACGGAGTGTCTTAACACTAAGTTCCTTCTGCCTATCCTGCGGTGTGCGGGATACAGCTTAGCAGCTACAGATTTTTAGTACCTACCATATCTAGAGATTACGGAATTCTAACTATGCACAAGCCAGATGAGGTGCTTTACAGCAATCATCTTTTTTTTTTAAATAAATAGAGTGTTTTGTGTATATTTAAAGGGTTTTATGTAGGTATGTTTATCATTATGATGAATTATAATTCATTTAATCAATTTTTTTAGCAATGTATGAATGCACCAGGTTTGGTCTTCATTTTAATATTAAATTAGTTGAAAACCAGTTACTGTTAAACATATATCACATGCTATAAGTATTATATCAGAATTAAAAAATATATGCTATTTGAGTCCTATATTTTTGTATATATTCAGGTCTCCATTTCAATAGAAAATAACCTTTAGTTATTTTCGTCACGTAACATCTCGAGCTATTTATTTCTTCGGGTCTACAAAAAGTACGTAATCTCTATATATAATAAGACAGTAAAAATATTTTGTCTGTACATTTAGTAATTTTGACTGAAATAGATAGAGGGACACTTAAAAAGAATAATTTAATAGAAAGCAAAAAGATTTTTTTTGAATTTCTTGTCTGTCTGTCTGTCTGTCGACATATTTTTGTCCGCATTTTTCTCTGAAAGTACTGAACCGATTTACTTGAAAATTTCACCAATTGCTTTGTTTTAACTCAACTTAACTACTAAAGTTTAGTTCATCAAAATCGGTTCATTAAAAAAAAGTTATCGTCATTTGAAAAAAGTCGTAATTAATTCAACAAAGAGATAAAGAACGATCTTGAAAGAAATATCAAGTATAAACAAAGATTTTTTGGTTGGTTCTTTCATATAATATATGTAACTAGTTTAAAAACTATACAGGAGTTAATATGCAATTATTACAGTTATTTTACAAAGAATGTTATGAATCCTTCAAATCTATAATTTAACATTTAAGGCTGTTTCTGAATGAGTAAATTAAATTATTCAATGACATCAGCACATTTAACAGAGTATATTATATAGGTAAAAAGAACATAAAGTTACAAAAATATATACGTGTAATAAATAATTAGCTTTATGTATATTTTATAAATATCAAATATGGTCGTATTTTTTTATTTAAAACAATCAAAAATTCTTTGACGATAATGTCATAAAAAAATAATATTAGAAGTCATTATTATATTATAGTTGTCAATCAATTCTGCTTATTAAATCAATAATCATGTATTTTAAGCGGGCGAAGCCGTGGGCGAGCCGCTAGTCTCATATAAATTCAGTCACAGTTCATTTATAAAAAAACTATATCAATTAGACGTCGTGGCCCAGGGGCACAAGAGTGTGGCTGTAACACGACGGTTGTGGATTTGATCCCCACTCGAAGAAATGAAATATTTGTTTAAATTTATATTTCCATTTCTTCGCTCTGGTGTAGAGGTTAAGTATTGCCACTCAACACGCAATGCCTCCAGAATTCGGCAGAAAGTGGGGAACGGAGTGTATTAACACTAGGTTTCCTCTGCCTACCCTGCTGTGTGCGGGATAAAGCGTGAAGCTGATTTTTTTTATATAAATTAGATAGGCATATGTTTTGTTTATCTTCTGGGCTTTGTGATGCAAATGAGTAAAGCTTAACTGAAATGTTATTTATTTTACATTATTTAATTCCACACTATATGTCCATGTGGACGTGTTTTGGAAATCAAAATACGCCGATAATATAGTCGGAACAAATATGCGGAGAAATGTAATAAATATGTATTTTTTAGTCATTTATTTTTTATTTACGATAGCTTCTAACTGCTCTTTGATAGCTACAAAACACATATTTTTATTGAGAAAAGTGTAGGTAATGTATGAAATTTTGCACTTATATATTTTCAACTAAAGTGGGCTTTAAAACTTTGCGTAGACTTTAAAACGTAAAATATAAAAAAAACCATGTAATTGATCGACCTCCTCTTTTTATTGAAGTCGATCTTCTTAGGTCGGACAATCTACCTTTCTGTCTTTCTGTTTTCGTAGAAATTTCGATGGAGCTAAGGTGGGATTCTTTCCAATAATTCTTACCTTAATTACGGTACAAATTAAATATACGCTTATAATGTGCATAAAGCGGTTATATGAGGACCTAATTGCTTAATATAAGTAAAATTCTAGAGTTCTTTTAAAATTCTAGAATATAAAACTCTAGACTGTTCTAGACTGTGGTCTAGACTAAGAGTCAATTAATGAATTATCTAGAATGTAAATTTCTATTTTCGGAATGTACATCATTATGTAATTGAATATAAGCAAATATTTATATTTAGTTTGATGATAGCTTTACGTAACTTTTATAAATAGCATTCATCGGGATCTCTCAATTTCGATTAGCGGAACCTAACGCCGCGTCTTACCTAATACCAGTGTGATTATATCAAGGTTGACTATAGGCCGTTCGTGGGGCAGAGGCACATACGTGCGCTTGTTAACACGTAGTTTGTAGGTTCGATTCCGCCTCAAGGGAATCAAATATTTAATTTAATATTTTAATTACCTCGCTCTAGAAGCAAGGCAAAGGGATAAAGTTTCGCCATTTATCACACAATGTCTTAAGAGTTCGGAGGAAAATTTTGAACGGAATATCGTAATGGGAAACGGAGTGTCTTAACACTAGATTTCTTCTGTCTACTAGCGACAACAATTGCGTATTCAGTCAGACACTAAATCACTATAAACCTAAGCTTGGCCATTAGATGTTTTATAGTTCGAATATTTCAATTTACAATAGTAACAGTATTTTTTTGTTAAATAAAAAGAATATTCATTTTGTTCTATGCAATACAGGGACGTAATGAAAATGTAAATGAAAGACTATTTCAGACTAGCAATATCGATTTCACTTTAAAAGTCCCAAATTCAAAACACACATCACACAGCTGACGTGTTCCAATTAACAAAATGACAAGAGACGAGAAACAGTCAAAAGCTCTATTTCATTTTTACCTGTGCAATATTAAAAAGGGAACCTAAATTAGGTTTCTGAAAATGAATAGCTCACAGGAAGGTAGTTGTAATCCTAAAGTTTCCTAAAGAAGGAGGATAATTCCTTTCATAACCTTTTACTTTCAGCCGAATTCTGAGGCATTGCGTATTAAGTGGCGGAACTCGACGCCGCGCTTTGTCTCGTTACCAAAACGAGAGAATAAACATATTAAATACTAGTGACCCTTGCCTTGCCTTCGCCCGCTTGTATTACACAATTATCATTTTAAAGACAATACCCATACATAATTAATAGCAAAAGTTACAGCTAATTCAATAAAACATTTAATTTTTTTTATAATGCAATGTTGCTAACATTGCAATCACGTGCATTTCTTTATTGACATAACTTTTTTATTTGAAATAAAACAAGCACTAAAGATATTAAGGATAGTTAAAAAAGATTATTGTTATGGGTTCTTGGATTGGATTAATAAAAACCCCCAGTAACATTTTTTCTTAAATATCTTCCATGTATAGACACTGATCCGTTAAGATTTTATTATAAGTATAGATTTAATTTTCCTGAATAGGTATCGAACCCACAACCGTCATGTTTACAGTCACACGCTACGATGGCCCCGTTACCAGAATAAGTATATTTGAATTTCGATATATGATTTAAACATTATAAAATATATGTACATATTTATGTAAAACTCGTAAGCATAGTATAAGCCGGTGTGCAGCTTTAGTCATAATGTTTATCTTAGCTGTAGTTTTTGATGATAATTTAGAATAATCTTGTCAGAAATATGTTTATATTTTTTAATATACATTATTTTACACTCTCTATTTCTAGCCTTTGTAAATTTTACATTTGGTTGTGCTTAAGTTTTATAGTCACTCATATATTTGTAATATTTCAATGCAATATATGAAACTCGATTTCTTGATTCTGACTGTGCCATAAAGGTCAATAAACACGTATCCTTATTTTTTTAGCTTTACGCGAACTTTTCCTCATCTCATCCTAATATTATAATATGAACACATACAAAAAAAATGTTATTCTGTAAGCAACATCATAAATTTATATGCTGGGAGCCGCAAATAAGATAAAGGTAGATAACAAAGGAAATAGTTTCCTTTCCTTGATTACTCTTGCCGAGAACTGAAATACACGGAAAACTGTTGGGTGACAGCTATATGTACTTTCAAGATAATATTACTCTTTGTTTTTTCAGCTTCACGCTGTATCCCGCATACAGCAGTATAGGCAAAGGGGGGCCTAGTGTTAAGATACTACGCTCCATATTTAATATTTAACTTCCATGAGTGGGAATCGAACCCTCAACCTGCCGCACTTACAACCACATGCTTGTACCCTGGCGCCATGACTGCCCTCTAATTTTTGATGCTCATGTATTGAGCAATATTATTACTACAAGAAGAGTGCACTAACACAAGTTCAATTAAACCATATTAATGTACAATGATATTTAATAAAAAAAAAACTTTTTTTAGCATCACGTTGTATTAATAAAATAGCAGGGTGGGCAGAGGGAACCTGGGAACGATGTTAGGAAACTGTCCCATCCTAGGACGTACCTGCGTCCTAATAGGGCAGTTTCTCAAGATCGTTCCCACGTTCCTGTTTCCCACACTCCGCCGACTTATTGAGGAACTGAATATTGAGTGGCGGAACTCAACGCCGCGTTTTGAATAGTTACCAGTGCGAGAAAATGAAAATATTAAATATTTTACTCCCTCTAGTGGGAGTTTACAGTGGCACGGTTATTCCCCAGCACCACGACGGTAATTTATCGGCGTAAATTTAATCAAATATCGTTTAGTGTCAAGACTTGATATTAAAACATTATTTGTATTGTAGCTGTTACTGCTTACTAAATATTAACTAACAATAGATATAATTTTTTTTATATATATTTCACGCTGGACCCCGCATATAGTAGGGTCGGAAGAACGAACCTAGTGTTAAGATGCTCCGTTTCCTATTTTCCGCCGAATTCTGGAAGTATTACGTGTCGAATGGCGTAACTCAATGCCGCACTTTGTCGTTGACGGTGCGAATAAATAAAAATATTTAATATTTCATTTCCTAATCAAACCCACAACCCGCCACGACTGGCCTCGATATCAAATAATGTAAATATAAAATAATATACTTATTTAGAAAACGTATAAATTTTTTTAACGTAGCGGGACTCGATCCCTCACCTCCTGGTCGGTTTCCAGAAAGCGCGGGTTCGAGTCCCGCTACGTTCAAAATTTTTATACGTTTTCTAAGTAAGTATTTTCTTTCCTAAGTGTGGAATAACACTTTAAAAAATGTTTAAAAATAATATAAAATAATATTAACTTCTGCGACACCTGTGGTTAAAAACCAATTTAGCTTTTCCAGTAGTCAACAAATGAAGCAGCCAGCAAACAAGTAACTTGATCAGCAAATAAAATTATGAGGGCGTTTTAAATTGAACACTTTGTTATTCGCTTCGCTTCGTGACTTTGGTGTTAAAAAATATATATCAAATTAGCTCGTATTTATTCTAATATCTATTTTAAAGTAATAAATAGATAATATACAGTAAAAAATAATGAGAAAAGTAGCCAATTAGCATTTTTTAAATTGAAATTAAATCAAAATTAAAGAGGCCAGTCGTGGCGCAGCGGCACGAGGTGTGACTGTAGAATCGACTGGTTGTGGGTTCGATCCCCACTCAAGGAGATGAAATATTTACTTAAATTTATATTTCTATTTCCTCGCTCTGGTGTCGAGTTAAGCGCGGCGTTGAGCTCTGCCACTCAACACGCAATGCCTCCAGAATTTGGCAGAAAGTGGGGAACGGAGTATCTTAACACTAGGTTCCCTCTGCCTACCCTGCTGTGAGCAGGATACAGCTTGAAGCATTTTTAAGTACTATATTAAAAAAATATCACACAAGACACAAGATTATTCGAAGGTTTCTAGTTAAAGTATCGAAAGTAAAAAAAATCTAATTTCTAAAACGCATAAATAACTTTTTTTTTTTTCATTTTTTTATTAAAATCATTAAAACTACACTTCTTAGTAGTTCAAAAGAGCGATAACAACATTTCCGATTTTTCACTTTTCACACTACCTAGAGATCATTGCATTTATTACTGCTTTTAAATCAAACTGCTATATATAATATATACTATAATATATAAAAGGTCAAGTAACAATGCCATATTATGGGAAATTACTTACAAAGTTGAAAGGTAGTGTAACGTAATATTGAGAGCCATTACCTAAATGTACTTACATAAGCGAGCCCTTCATAGGGGGCAATAGTCCCATATATGGGTTTTGAAAATGCTATGCTATGCTATTGTCAATGCCTTTACTGACTTACAGGGGAAAACCTAATAATCTCAGTTGATTATCATAAAATGAAAATTATGCATTGTAATTAATAATATGAGGCCAGTCAGTCAGTCAGTATTGAGGCCAGTCGTGGCGCAGTGGCACAAAGTGTGACTGTAAAACCGACTGGTTGTGGGTTCGATCCCCACTCGAGGAGATGAAATATTTACTTAATATATTTCCATTTCTTCGCTCTGGTGTCGAGGCATAGCGCGGCGTTGAGGTTTGCCAAGCAATTCGGCAGAAAGTGGGGAACGGAGTGTCTTAACACTAGGTTTCCTCTGCCTACCCTGCTGTATGCGAGATACAGTGTGAAGCAAAGAAGAAAAAAAAATCGACTGTGGACCGTCGTGGTGCAGTCGCACAATCGTGTGACTGTAAATGCGACGGTTGGGAGTTCGACTCCTCAAGGCAAAGCGCGGCGTTGATTTCCGCTATTCAAACTAAATAATAATGCAGTAAATAAATTAAAAGCTTAATAATAATAGGTACACGCCACCAGGTACAAGTCATCCCACATTCGTCTCTAATAATCTAGGGAATTCATTTGATTAAAACCAAATCACAGGGCGGTGCATCCATAGCATATTAACGGTTGATTGCAGAAAATAGAAATTCGGCGATTACCAAATTCAGATGAAACCAATTGACGTACGTATATAAGCATTTTTAAATTAAACTTTTTAACCTGAACACATATTACTGTACATATATTAGCACTGTCTAAACTGTAATCACGATTTTTTTAAATTTTATATAACAGGTTTCACAATTTACCTCTAGGATCTATGAGATTCTGAATACGACATCCTAAGCAGTTTTTATTATAACAATTGTTCTTTAAGTTCTTTTAAAATCTTTTTGAAACTCTGAAGAAGCGTGAAGTTGCTTTTGTGAAGCTGGTTTTAGCGTACGTGCTTTGTCTTCGAAGTAACTGTATACTTATGGTACCTCAAATTCAGATAAACATAGACTTGGTACCATGCTTATTAACTAAAATTAGTCTATACATCCAGTGGTAATAGCCAACAGATAAATCTGTCGTGTAATATTTATGTTTCAAGCTGACTGAGATTACATTGTAAATTGTGTCATGGATTGATATAGTATGATTGTAACGTAATCTCGTACCTGATTGCTATACAGAGAGGCACATAGGCTTTTATTTTATTTTTATATATATAATTATTTCGTACACTACAAATCCATGGTTCGTCCCTTTTGTAATGTAAAAAATTGTTTTTTATTCGAAATACATTAAAATATTATCATAAACTTCACTTAAAACTAGATTTTTGTGAGATTTATCTACATTCTTACTGTTGTTACATACTTTAAAATATAGGTTACTAAAACACAGGATTCAAGAAAAAAACTCGATCTGAACAATTTGGACAAAGAAAGGAAAGTAAAAGAAACCCTGACTGAATAACAAACACATTAAAAACAACAAGAACACAAACTAACTAATACATTATAATATAATCTCACAAATGTGAATCAAGTGTGATTGGATTATACTGTACTGTTCCATTGTTTACTTGTGTTCTATAAGCTCTCCAGGTCAGGTCAACATACGAGCATAAATATTGAGCTCTTTTATCAATTTTAAAATACGTACAATAAAATTGTTAACAATTTAAATGCGAACCCTGCAATTAAAACTCAATTGGAAACATTGTGAAGCGTTTATACAGATGCTTATTTTGTATTTTTCCAATATCATTCTTTATAAAAATATTTTTGTCTGTTTGACTATGTGAATTTATATATATAATTATTTTGTACACTACAAATTCATGGTTCGTCCCTTTTGTAATGTAAAAATGGATTTTTATTCGAAATACATTAAAATATTAACATAAACTTCACTTAAAACTAGATTTTTATGAGATTTATCTACATTCTTACTATTGTTACATACGTTAAAATATAGGTTACTAAAACACTGGATTCAAGAAAAAACTGGATCTGTACAATTTGGACAAAGAAAGGAAAGTAAAAGAAATCCTGACTGAATAACAAACACATTAAAAACAACAAGAATACAAACTAACTAATACATTATAATATAATCTCACAAATGTGAATCAAGTGTGATTGGATTATACTGTACTGTTCCATTGTGTTCCATAAGCTCTCCAGGTCAGGTCAACATACGAGCATAAATATCGAGCTCTTTTATCAATTTTAAAATACGTACAATAAAATTGTTTACAATTTAAACGCGAACCCTGCAATTAAAACTCAATTGGAAACATTGTGAAGCGTTTATACAGATGCTTATTTTGTATTTTTCCAATATCATTCTTTATAAAAATATTTTTGTCTGTTTGACTATGTGGCTGTTTAACTATTTGACTCTTTGTTTGCCTTGTTACATACATCTTCTGAACTAATGGGCAGATTTGAATATTTTTTTGTTCTGTAGCTAATAATCCTGGGCAGGATCTAGGCTATATTTGATTTCGAAGTCCTGATTAACTACAAGAAATTATTACATGCGTCTAAATAAAAGTTGTTGAGCACAATGCATTACATGCATGACATATAAACATTAAAGATTTAGTATCATCTGATGGTCAACCTTAACAACACCCATCTAAACATTAAGAAATAATAAAATGCCGCTTTGGCGATGAATGCTCAGCAACATTTGCTATTGACATATAAAAATTGAAAATCTTTCCTGATTTTCAATTTTTACTGAACAACCTGGTACCCTTATTCCTTAAAGAAGCGGAGCTCAGAGCATATGTATAAATGCTTACCTTCACAGTCCTATCCTCTACCTCACCAGATATAAATTATTCTACTAGTGCCGCCTTTGAAGTACGTCTAGAAATTAATAGAAGATATTTCTATATAGGCCGAGCTCTTTTTAGCAAGCTATTGAGATATATCGTTGTTATACCCTCTCGCTCAGTCAACCGCATACAAATAAACACTATAATAATAATATACTCTTATCTAAATATATTTCTGGTTAGTTCGTTCGTAAGTTTGGAATACTTGTTTACTTTAAGTACATTATTTATGTAATTATATGTATAAGCTATCTGTCATAATAATTATTATATTATAACCTCTTTAATACATGGCCAGAATGGCAGGTACTGGCGAGGATGTCACGGTGAGAATGAAGAAGAACGTGCTCAGCTGGTTTGGGCTCGTCGAACGAATGAGTGATGAAAGAATGGCAAAAAAGATTTATGATGGAAAAGTGAGCGGTAAGAGAGATAGGGGAAGACTTCGGTTGATCTTCGAAAACACAATATCAAAGATACTGGAGGAAGGTCACTTAAAAAGCGTGAAGACCCCCCGGAGGGCATGTATGAAGAGGTTGATGACAGTGGACGAGGCGAAAGAGGTATGTAGAGACCGTAGCGTTTGGCGCTCCGTTCTCTCTGACTACCCCGCTAGGGATAAAGCGTGAAGCTAATTTAGTTTAGTTTTTAGTTTTTTAATACATGTCAATCAGTTTGCCACTCATTTATATCAAAGCAGCTGTAATCCCAAAGTTTTAAATAAAATTATAATATATTGAAATCAAATTATATAGAAATCACGCCTTAACCACCAACCATTATCACAATCAGTTATTCAGTTGTAAATATTAGTGGCCTATAACGTCGTAATAATTCTCCATGATTTAGTATGAGTTAACAACACAGTTTACTAATACAGTACTGCAATATTTAGTGCACGTTTGATCTAACCTGTAAACACAACCGCTCGTTAATTAATACTACCAAGCTAATTTAACTTTATAGCTTCGCTCCAGTATTAGTAATACGTTAATAGAAAATCATAGAATAATTAATTAATTAATTAATAACTATTATACAAAATCTGATTTCATTTAAAATCGTTGAAGTGCCTTACAAAATCGTAGATAGGATATTCTAATATACTAGACTTAACCACCAGACCAGACCAGGACTTAATCAGAAATTTAGTTTTGCTGTTGTCTTTTTAAATCAAATCAGCTTCACGCTGTATCCCGCTCACAGCAGGGTAAACAGAGGAAATCTAGTGTTAAGTCCGTTACCTACTTTCTGCCGAATTGGAGGCATTGCGTGTTAAGTGGCAGAACTCAACGCCGCGCTTTGCCTCGACACCAGAGCGAAGAAATAGACATATAAATTTAAGTAAATATTTCATCTCCTCGAGTGGGGATCGAACCCACAACCAGCCGATTTTACAGTCACACTCTGTGCCCCTGCGCCACGACTTGTCTTTTTAACCTTTTTTAAAGTATTTTTTTTTTTACTAAACAATATTATATTATAACTTCGTAAATAGTATGGAAGTCTACTCTACCCTGCTGTGTGCGGGATACAGCGTAAAGCTGATTTATTTTTAATTTTTAAATAATTTTTATTTATGGATTTATTTATTTATCTTGACCAAAGATCTCTCTCTCTCTCTGTGTATTCTTTCTAATAATAAATAATTTCTAGGATTTTCACTTTGCTTTCAGTGTTCGTTTTGTTTTTGAGTGACAACTATATTTACGAGTTCTGTAACACGGCCAACACTAACTAGAAGAAACGTCTCATAAATTTCTATTTGTACGTAAACCGCTTTTTAGTATAGTGATAAAATGTCTATAATTCACACCAAATTACTGATAAATAATGGTAAATCTAATTATTTTTTTGGTAATACTTGGCCCACAAGATAATCCACATTTTATTACTTGAAACAGCGAATATATCGGCGAGGTTTTTCACTCTGGGGCACGATGGCCTGAACCCTTTTCCCTACACTGGATTTTTGGTTCATGCTGTTTTTCGCATGTAGCAAAGATGTCGAAAAGAAGTAAAATAGAAAAAAAACAATACATAATAGAAATCAATTTAATTTCATGTTAAAAAAATATATAAAAAACAATATATAAATAGTTTAGGAGTAAAAAAGAAGAATGGCTAAAAGTAAATAAATATAAAAACTCGTACGTATTATATAAATTGTAAGGATTACCTTAACAACATTTTTAGATTATCTTATCTTATTCAGTATATTTTTAATAAAGTCGACTTAATTGACAAAGGAGTCGTGATTATTTGACACATTCTTTTATTCACTTCCTTTAAATAAAAGTCCTGTAGGGTGCGTGGCGCCTATCAATCGCTTTTTTTTCACGCTTTTTTTCACGGTATGCAGAAGGAGCCTAGTGTTAAGGCAATCCACTCCCTACTTTCTGCCGATTTCCGAAGGCATCACGTGTTGAGTAGCGGAACTCAACGCCGCGTTTTAGCTTCTCGTCGACTTAACCGTTTTTAAGAATAAAGTAAAACAAATTTTGTTTAATATATTTTCATTTAATCTAATAGACTTTTTATTAAATTAACACATACTTTAAACAACAGCTCTTTGACTAGAATAACAATTCATTATAATATTAATCATTTCACACTTAAGTAAAACTATGACACTCAGTATCTTCCATAATCCATATTATACGAGTACATACATTTTATATTTATTACACTCTAAAATTAATATATTTTTTAAATGTATATTTAATAAAAACATCAGAAAGTGCCAGCAGCACTAAAAAGCAATTATAACCTTGTTTTAATATTCGTTTTTAAAATTAATATTTGGATTTCTTCTTTTTGAAGTGGTATATATTTATTTATATTTGCAATAATTTTAAAGACATACTCGTAGATGTCGTCTATCATATCGGAACACATAATAACCATTTAGTACACAATTATATTATCATTAATCTATTAGCGAAATGTAACTACATGCGGTAAATCATTTTTAATACATTTTATGTAACATTTCTTCTGAGGCCAGTCGTGGCGCAGGGGCACGAAGTGTGACTTTAAAACTGATTGGTTGAGGGTTCGACTCCCACTCGAGGAGATGAAATATTTACATAAATTTATATTTCCATTTCTTCGCTCTGGTGTGGAGGCAAAGCGCGGCGTTGAGTTCTGCCACTCAACACGCACTGCCTCTAGAATTCGACAGAAAGTGGAAAACGGAGTGTCTTAACACTAGGTTCCCTCTGCCTACCCTACTGTGTGCGGTTTACAGTGTGAAGCTAATATTTTCTTTTATTTATATATATAAAAATATTCAATTATAGAGCGAGTGACAGACAGGCACAGGCAACTAACAGACTACAGGGACTACTGGACTTAGAAAGTTGAAATTTGGCATGTACATAGGGTAGGTTAGTATTACGCAAATATTCCATAATTCTTATTGGAAGGAGAAAGGCGATTATTGATTTTACGTCTTCGTGTTACGTCGTGTATTCACCAACAAAGTTGCAGGCAACGACTAGTTCTATAAAATCCATAAATCATTTATGTTTTTTCATTTTCATTCGAGATCACTTACGTTTCGTATTAATTATATATATTTTACTAAAGACACTATAAATTTTGGCGCTAACTACATCTAAAAAAGTTTATACAATAATATAAATACAAAAATAATTATGTGTGTCGAAAGAGTAATATCACAATAGAAATAATATGATGATAAATTAAACAGTTCGTTTGTTTTAAAATAAAAGTAAACAGACTTTTAAAAATAGCTTAGATTTTTTTATTAAATATATAAATATTTAAAAAATACTATTTTCTATAGCGAGACACATAACACAAGGTATTACGCGTACCTGAAAGTAAAAATTAATATTAAATATCGTACATTTTCTTATTTCTTGAGGTTTCACCTGTTAAATCTCATATGCCAAATATTTTTTGTGAATATATTGCTGTTTACAAAAATGTACGCAGTGTACTTTTGGAAGCTTAGCGCCTAAAAGCTCACCTTAAGCTCTGGCATAAGTTATAAAGTTTCTCTAACACAAAATATACCTCATTCCATAACATACGTTTTTTACTATAAATCCATGGTGATATGTAGATATCTGTAAACTTATTTGTATTCAAAGGACATAATACATAAATATTTTTTTTTGTTAGCGCCTTTAACAATTTCTCTAAAACTTAATACTATGACTAACTTACTATAAGTAATCTCCATAGTACATGTGGAATGTAATTACTTCGGTTCAATAACCACCCTAGTGGCCGCTAGTGTTTTCTGTTTATTTCAATGTTAGTACATTGAAAACTTATTCTCTTGGTAGATCCAAATAAATCATTATTTATAAATGTATTTCAGAAACCCGTTTTGTAAATTGATAACATTATTTAAATTATTAAATACATATTTTACTTACATTAATTTATAATTCTCCTACTTAAGCTTTACTCACTACAAAATTTAGGCATAGAATCCAAAATTTGGACGGCGGCAATGTTAAAAGCGTTGCATCGTGTAATCCTTCTAACATAATATGTTGCTATAGTCTTGTGATATGACTAGGAAAGTTACAGTTAAAAAAAATTAAACAGGTTTATGTCCCGTTCTCATAGAAATCCATACGAAAATAAATAACAAAATATATAATTTTCAACAATTTAAATTTTTTTGCCTATACCTACGGAATATTACAGAAAGATTCTAGAAGTACGCACTAAAGTAATACTTCGGTATGTAAAGCTAACGATATGGAGGAACCCTGTAGGATAAATCATTTACATCTATTATAAGTAGTAAATAGATATAGGAAACAACATTTGGTCACATCTTGGTCGGGAAGGTCGAGTACCAACAGCAAGCTTGAAAATAAGGATATATCAGCTAAACTCGACTGAACCGCGCGCACATTTATTGTCTTTTACACATTAAATTAAAATGTAATTTTAATATTTTAAAAGAAATTATATAGCTATAAAAATATTTTATAATATTTCATTTTTGATAGCATGAGCACGCTGAGGCCATGATAGAAGAAGCTGTTCATCTGCAGCGTTATTTAAAATAATGTTTTCAGAGAGTGCGGGAGAACAGGACATTGTACCTAAAAGGGCACCACTTGATCGGGAATGTTGTCTGCAAAGTGGACGACGCGAAGGTGATTCACTTTCGTCAGACATGGCGCGGGTGACCGTAATACGAGGTGATTGTCGACGTCTGCGCTCTCTGATCATTCCTTCTTCTAAGCCTAGAGCACGACCTAGGACTACGTGTGAGGGGGCTCTTATTAAAGGAATAGCACAAGCCCGAGGCTTTGCTGATTCATCCACTGGTGTCTCTTGCAGCATATTGCAAGATGCCGCACGTTGTGCTGGTCTTTCTGATCCCCTCGAACCCATCGCAGCTGCATCAGACAGGCGCCGAGTCGTCGGTGGCCTTATACAACCTGAACCGGCAGATAAAGAAGGTCTTCTTGATCCGCAAGCGCTTGGTGTTCTAGCTTGTATTTCCTGAGTCACTTCACTCTTTGTCATTCTTTTCCTTCTGTAATTCCGTAAGGCATCTCTTAAAGCTCTGCTCCTAATACCATATAATATACCATTAACTGGTGGAGCGGCTGCTAGCAAGGCAACTGATAAAGCCGCAAGTGGTTGCGGCGGCACAGATATAGCAGGCCAAATCAACACGCAATAGTAAGGGAAGTAAAGAATTGCTAAAGATCCTAAAGGTTGAAGAACTGCTGACAACGCCCGTCTGCGAGGAGGTGGTGGAGGAGAAAATGGATTACGTTGGTGAGTTACAGTGACTTGTGCTGACAATGTGACTTCGTATATCGCAGCTGCTATTCTGTGTCGATGATATCGCGCGATCCGAAGTATTTTTAGGCTGCAAAGGAGCACGAGCGCGGTGGGTAACAACAGAGTTAACAACGCATATATTAAACAGAATCCCAAAGCAGCGGGTCCAGCGCTACAGTCCGGTGCGCAGCTGCCAAGGCCAATACTGTAGGAGAGTGGTGGCTGACCTGCCGCCAGTGGTGACAGTAGAGCTGCAAGTGCAATCCAGCCGCTAGCAACGCAGATTATCACCTAAAACAATAATTACTATTATTTATCATTTAAATTTCATATAGAATAGTTAGTTTACACATAAACAAAATTAAAGCGTAAAAATTCAAAATAACCGGTTTTTTCAAAATGCATAAAAGTAAAATATATATATTTTCAATGCATGCTTAAAGTGTAATTTTAAATTTTATTATCTGTCTGTCTTTCAGATTTTTATGGGATGTTGCGGAACTTACGCGGTAAAAGATTTTTTTTTCAACACGACAATTTGCGATCAAAATCTAATAAACTCCCAACAGATTAAAATTACGATTTATTAAGTGTAAACACTATACATAATTGATCATACTGAAATAATCAACTAAACATACCTAAATAATATTAAATAATTATTTGTTGAATAATAAATGAAGTCAAAGTTCAAATACAATCACTTTACTACCCACGTGCTTTGTATAATATTGGAATATAGATAACTAAATTCAAATATTATGCAAAGCACGTGTAATATCAATAACACTAGACTCCCTCTGCCTATCCTGCTGTATACAGCTTGAAGCTGAAATCATTTACTAACACAACTATTTTATCCAAGGAATGGAAAAATGTGAATACTTGTAGAAATGAAGTCTTTTACCTGGTTGACCTCCGTATACTATATTTAAATAAATAAAATCAGCTCGACGCTGTATCCCGCACACAGCAGAGTGGACAGTGAGAACCTAGTGTTAAGACACTCCGTTTTCCCATATTCCGCTAAGTTCTGGAGGCATTGCGTGTTAAGTGGCGGAACTCAACGCCGCGCTTTGCCTAGACACCAGAGCGAAGAAATGGAAATATAAATTTAAGTAAATATTTCATTTCCTCGAGTGGAGGTCGAATCCACAACCAGTCGGTTTTACAGTCACACTTTGTGCCGCTGCGCCACGACTGGCCTCACGACTATATTTAAACGATTACAAAATACAGAAATAAAAGTTAAATTATTTTTTCAAATTATGCTAATAAATAAATAACCTTTTTAGCCGAAACAATAGCCGCATAATGCAATGGTGCAGCTATAGCGGCTGCACGATCTGCATGCAACCCACAAACAGTCCACAGTTGTAAAGGATGTAGGGCGTGTAGCAAGACCCCACAAGCACACGTCCCACTACCCCCGCAAAGTGCCGCGCCGCTGGCCAAGGCTCCCACAACTCCTAGGTGTACTAGCAACACTGATGATGCTGATGCTGGCTGTGGACAAAAGGTTTTATGTACTGCCTGCATGTCTCTTAGATAGTGTGCTAAATAAACATAGATTAAGCACAGGGCTGAGTTGCGCCACAAAATATACAATGTCTTTAAAATGTTCCGAAATTGAAAAAATACTACCTTCATATTAAATCAAAGACCTATCCTCGCAGATAGCTAGAGTACTGGC
This sequence comes from Heliconius himera, assembly GCA_021202915.1. NCBI lineage: Eukaryota > Metazoa > Arthropoda > Insecta > Lepidoptera > Nymphalidae > Heliconius > Heliconius himera. Next base: position 203,005 of record JAJHJA010000076.1, read on the forward strand.
CAGACCGGGGAATAAATTAGAACGTATAATTTATATACTTTGAAGTACCTTTTCGGAGATCTATTTTAGGTAAAAATTCCCCTATGTCTCGCTTTTGTAAAATATTAAATGTTGATTGCGCCTTAGATCCATTTAGAGACTCTGTGCTTAGATTTCGCAGAAACGCAACAAAACGCCCCTGATATTTTCTTGTTTCTTATTTCGCTTTTATGATATTTATTTTTATTACTTATGTAATTTTTACCATTATCGTTATTTTTTTTTTTCTTAACAAATTATAGTAACTTATCCTTTTTAAATTTATGTAGTTAGACTTTACCAATAATTAATATATATATATATATATATATATATTTTTTAACTTTTATACACTAGTCTCCTATATTGCATGAGGTATTCGCCTTAAAAGGTAATGCATTTAGTAGTAATATAGAATTAAAATGTTAATATTTTTGTAAAATGAATGTAATTTACCACTGGTGAATCTAAATAAATAAATAAATAAATAAAACATATAATTTTGAAAACAATATTTTATCAAGTTTACCAACTTCGTCCTCTGATCATATAGTTAAAATTACGTTTCGACTTGTTATAGGAGGAAGAAAAATACTTGAAGAAATTAATATAATCAGATCACGCTGTATTCCGCACACTGCAGGGTAGGCAGAGGGAACTTAGTGTTAAGTATTTTGGAAGCATTGCGTGTTGAGTGGCAGAACTCAACGCCGCGCTTGGCCTCGACACCAGAGCGAAGAAATGGAAATATAAATTTAATTAAATATTTCATCTCCTCGAGTGGGGATCGAACCTACATCCAGTCAGCTTACAGTTACACTTTGTGCCCCTGCGTCACGACTGGTCTCAATAATCATTTATTATAAAATGGAAATTGAGTTTTAATATTATAATGAACATAGAAGTTGGCACTATAAAAGATACAAAGATACATACTGTATACATGTATCATTGCTTTTTCGTCGATGAAACGGAGAACGATGTATTATTTAATATTGAGCTTGACTATTTTACATTTATGCTTTCGATGGGATTATATTTTTCATTAAGTAACAAAGACTTTTTTTTTCATAAATGATATTGAATAATTCTGTTACACTTTAAATTAATAAATTGATAAAAGAACCGAATGAAGAATTAATTAACATTTTGAAGGCAAAAAGCAAGGTGTGTAATATATCTACATTTATTTTTTCCACATTTATGTGACTATTTAGTTCTAATTAATAAAGAATAACTAATATAAATGATCTTACAATTTAATAATGGTACATAAATATTTATAACAACACAAGTAAGTATATAAAGTGGGAAATGGAATCAGTGTGTTAATATTAGGTTCCCAGGTTCCCTCTATCTACCCTATTACGTGCGGGAAAAAATCTAATTTTGCAATGGATTCTCTTACATAATTTAATGGCAATGGATTTATTAGCTTTATTATATTTCCATAGTACACGCTTCACATTTGTTTGTGCGGAATCACGTGCAATTTTCATTGCGTTGGTAGATAATATTTGTATTTGTCGAGTGTATCCCAATTAATGTCATAAAAGCGATATCAATGTTCAAAAGCTTGTTGATTATTATATGGGATCGCTTTTGAATTATTATCACCAACGTTATCGTTTTCAAACGCAGATATACACACTCGTTACGATAATATTTGATATTATTTGAGGCCAGCCATGGCGCAGCGGCACGAGGTGTGACTGTAAAAACCGACTGGTTGCGGGTTCGATCCCCACTAGAGGAGATGAAATATTTACTTAAGTTTATATTTCCATCTCTTCGCTCTGGTGTCGAGCTTAAGCGCGGCGTTGATTCTGCCACTCCACACACAATGCGTCCAGAATTCGGCAGAAAGTGGGGAACGGAGTGTCTTAACACTAGGTTCCCTCTGCCTACCCTGCTGTGTGCGGGATACAGCGTGAAGCTGAAAAAAAAATTGGGATTATGTGACTGTAAGCGTGACGGTTGTGGGTTCGATTCCCACTCGAAGGAATGAATATTTAATATTTTCTTTACCTCGCTCTTGTAACAAGGTAAACTCAAACTCGGCTGAGTTCGGACAACGAAGTACCTTAACCTCATAACTCCATTAGTCGCCTCATACCAATTTACTATTAGTCGTCTTTTTTTATGGAAAAAGACAAGAGAGAAGTCGGGAAGTATAACTTATAAAAGTTGACAAACGTAACTTTGTACTTGTTGCATACACGTACGTACTCATTTTGTATGATATAAACTACGATTATACTACTATTCAAACAAAAAAAGTAATTTTTCTCAATCCGTGTAAAGGTAACGATCGATTTCAGTTAAGTTCAAAATAATCAAACCTTTTATATGTTGGTCACGTAGAATAAAAATAGTGTAGCACTCCGACAATCGAATTATCGAATGCTCTATAAAATTTTGTGAGTCAAATCTGAAAGTAGATTTGTACTGGACGTGCAAAAAATGTTAAATAAGTTACTTGTGTTGGAATATAAAAACGATTAAAGAGATTAATAATTATATGGTTTATACTTAACTTAGCTTCACGCTTTATTCCTAGCGGGGAAGTCAGAGAGAACGGAGCGTCAAACGCTACGGTCTCTACATACCAATTCCGCCTCGTCCACTGTCATCAACCTCTTCATATATGCCCTCTGGGGGGTCCTCAAGCTTTTTACGTAACCTTCCTTCAGTATCTCTGATACTGTGTTTTCGAAGGTCAACCGAGGTATCCCCCTACCTCTCTTACCACCCACTTTTCCATCAAAAATCTTTTTTACCATTCTTTCATCAATCATTCGTTCTCCGGGCCCAAACCAGCTGAGCACGTTCTTCTTCAATTTCACCGTGACATCCTCGCTAGTACCTGTCATTCTGTGTATCTCTTTATTGTGGATTCGATTAGCTAAGGTGACTCCGCATATCATACGAGGAGATCGCATCTCCACGGCATTCATCTTTCTTTCATTCTTCTTCTATAATACCCACGTTTCGCTACACTACTAACACTGCATTGTGTACGGCTAAACGCGCAGCTGTGCTGACGGTTAGACTATTATTTCCCTTCTTTCAGAGTGTTTCAGGTTGACTAATGCCTGCATCTCGCATTCTGAAGTTGTAATGAGCACTGCATCATCTGCGTACAGCAGGCAATTCACATTAAAGTCACCTACTTTCAATCCCATATCACTTTGTTTCATATAATTTATAACAGGAAATACTCAAAAATAAAAGGAGTATAAATCTAAAACATTCAAAAAAATATTATGCTTTATTCAATATATTAAATGCGCTGAATTTTGGAGTCTTTGCCTGTTGAGTAACACCAGAGTAAAAATGAAAATATAAAATATTTCATTTACTCGAGTGGAAATCCATAACCTGTCGCGTTTGCAGTCACGCGCTTGTGCCCCTTACTCTACGACTAGCCTCATATTGACCTGGCTTCTATAATATTTTTTATAAATATAAATTATATAAGTAATCACACCTAACATATTAAAACGTGTTCAATTCATAGTTATAATATCGGTATACTTTTCCTCTTGGAAAAGCATCAAATACAGCAATTGTCATATTAAAAAGTTTCTTCATTCATTTTAAGAAAGAATGTGAAATACCATACGTTAATTTGAACAGACCCGCAGTAACTCCTGCAATTCAAGAATAATTTACAATGTAAAACTTAGTCTATGAAACTTTATGTAACTTAGTCTATAGCTCCGTGTCCTGGAAAGCCTAAAACATTTAAATAGAACATTTCTGTGTGTTTCAAGTTTAATAATGTGAAAAGGCGACGGAAAACATTGGGCCCAAATGTAAAGAGTTGGGATATGGTTTATAAAATTGGTAATTTTTTTTATACGTTTTAAGTGCTTTCCCGATTGTTTGATATTTTCAACGACTGCTGCTTTTTTTCTCAGCAATCATCTATTTTATAGAAGTTGATTGTGTGAGCAAAAAATTGTGTGAACTCAACCTCACTTTTACCAAATCTCTCAAATTTCTAGTAACTTAGCTCTCAGATTGTACCTGATTCTTTTAATTCATATCATTTTCATCTCTTTACATTCTAGGCCCAAAAATGTGTGGAACCGTTTCAGTCTCCTTTGATCACCGAACTGCGGTTGCAAAACTATATTTTGATAGTGCGGCGGAACCTAACGCCGCACTAGTATTTTTCAACAAACAGCATTTTTCAACAAACAAACAGCTTTTGCTAATGTGTCATTTCCTTATTTCTTTAACATTAGCAGGTCTAATATGACCCTTGGATATTCCAGATCTTTAATTTTGATATAATATTGAGAAATTTATATCAATCGATTCCACCGCCGCCGCTACTGATTTCCGGATAAATTGAGTTGCAGAATTCAACACCGCAGAGTGAAGAAATAAAAATATTAAACATTTCATTTCCTCGAGTATAAATCGAAACCACAACTTCTCGCATTTACAGTCATATGCGTGTGCCTCGGGCCTGCTCGGCTGGCCTCAATGAATTGTAATCTCTGTCTAAATTACACTACATACAACCTATAATACATAGTTACGTGTAATCTGGTGTCAGTGAAACAAGATTAGTCGCCGCTAAATGATATAATGAGTTAATTTCCAATGTGCTGACGAGCGTGCTACGGCGCTAAGCGATCGGTCATGGATGTTCTAGATTGATTGCAGTAGTTAAGCCCTGTCAGCTTTTAAATAATCCGCCGAATGTCTCTTAAATGGGGTGGTCGGTGGAAGGAAATATTTTCATTTACTTCACGTTTGTTTGTTTTTAGGACCATACTTCAAAATGTAAAAACGGAATAATTATAAATGGTCTGTCAAGCAAGACTTTTTATATCGAGGTACCAAACTAAAATTAAAATCGAATATTACTTTTTCCTTTTAAATGAGGGCAAAATACGTTATACTAGCAAACTTTAATTTTACATATATTATTTACGGACTATTTCAAGACCCCCTTTAACCACCCACATCAATCCGATAGCCCAAATATCCTCCCAGACAAAGATATATCTTTATTTGGCGCTACCTCAAAAATGGCCCCACTTTCAACTTAGTGAGTACGCATATTGTCTTAACTATATATTAGACTTAATAGTCCTCAAAACTTCAGCTTTGCTAAAATAACGTAGGTCTGGTGGCCCTGGGCTAATAGAATTTTTATCAATTTCACATGCCCAATATTAATTATATTAACGATGTTAAGATTTAAACAATATTTTCGACAGATTATTAAAGAAATTAAATGCAAATTGTAATTTATCAACAGAGAAATATTGTTTAAATATATTTTTTATCAGCAATAAAGCTACGTAGTTTTAAGAAACAAAATAAGGCTAAATAAAAATATTTTTACCTTGCTGAATTGGCTTCAATTGTTAAAACAAGCTAACAGAATAGCAAAAATATGTAGGGCAACGCTATGTTCACTTACAATATCAGCACCTATAGATAAAGAGGCTGTATGCTGGATCAATAGAGTGCGCTTGTAGAGTTTAATTTTTGGCATGACAATGAAATGTTAAAACTGTCAAAGAATATGATAAAATTACATAAGTTATATAAAATATATAGTGTAAATGTAAATAATAAATATTTTCTAATCATGCCCGCTATTTTCATACTTTTAAGGGAGCTGGAGTCAAAGTAAACGATCTAGTTTCTAATATAACATGCTAAATGTAAGTCACCTATGTTATTTTTACATAATTTCAATTCATTCAATGGTAAAATATTGCTATTTTCTAAAACTTTTGTCAATCAATCAATCACGCTGTATCCCGCACACTACAGGGTAGACAGAGGGAACCTAGTGTTAAAACACTACGTTCCTTACTTGAGTTTGTGTTGAGTTGAGAAAACTTTTTATAGAAAAACGTAACTCGTTTTATTATAGCATTTAAACATATAAACTTGTAATTTTTTATGAATATAAAATCTAATTACATTAGAAAAATCATATATACAGATGATATTGATAATTTTTTACGTTGCACCTATGTAAATCTAGTTTCTAGTTTCTACAATTTTGTTATATAGGCCAAATATTAGTATGTAAATTGCTCCCTAGTGAAATCTAATCCGATCTGGATGGACGATAGCCGTACAAATTATGCTCTAAGAGGCCGGCCATAATTCTCAATTAAAATGATATGTTGTGTGCTGACCATAAGAGCTCTAATATTATTATATAAATAGATAAATTATCGTTTCTCTTATTTTATAATTTTTACAAAATTACTGTAGTAAACACACATTTTATCCTTATAGAAGAGAAGAACGTAGAGTCGCAGTTCATAGCTTTTGGTCGAATTCGCCAATTTTTTGTTTCATTTTCCAAACTTTTTTGCAATCGTAGTGGCGCAGGGGCACAAGCGTGTGACTATAAGCACTTATGGATTCGAATGCCATTCGAGGAAATGAAATGCTAAATATTTTCATTTCCTCGCGTTGGTAACAAGGCAGAGCGCAGCGTTGAGTGCCGCTACTCAACATGCAAAGTCTCGAAAATTCAGCGAAAAGGCACTTCCATGCCTGCCTTAATGGGAACTGAGTGTATAATAATAGGTTCCCGGGTTCCCTCTGCCTAAAAATACAATACTTTCCCACCCTGGTAGGCAAAACGCCTCATGCAATATGTCAAAAGTTAAACGGATAATAGAGAACGGAGTAACTTAAGATGAAATTCTCTCTAAACTCTGTAATGCGTGAAAAAGCGTGAAGCTACTTAAGAGTCCCTATTCCATATTACTATATCAAATATCAATCAACATCTCTCAATCAAGTAAAACGATATATAATGTATATTACTTAGTTAGTGTGAAACACTTTAGAGTAATCAAGTTTAATTAATTTCCAGTTCAATGGTGATTAATGAAATCGTGCAGTAATACATCATGTGCTGCATATTCACGTGTTGCGGTTGGATGGTGGATCTCATACAGAGGTGAGTACGCCCACCATTTGATGTTGGTTAATTTAAAGTGTTATTTATTTTAGGTTCACGCTGTATCCCGCACACATTAGGGTTGGCACAGCGAATCTTGTGTAAAAACACTCAGTTTGGGGACATTGCGTGTTGAGTGGCGGAACTCAACGCTGTGCTCGATACCAGAAGCAAGGAATGAAAATATTAAATATTCAATTTTCTCGGGTGGGATTCGAAGTAACAACCTGTCGCGTTTACAGTCACACTTTGGGCCTCTGCGCCAAGACTGGCCTGACCATTTTTTTTATAAGTTATTTTTTAAGTTTTTTTCTTTGTTTTTGTATTTTATTTTATTGGAATGAAAGCTTCTATAGGCACTTTAGTTGATTTTAGGCAAAGGAGAAATTTATGGTTTTCGCGTCAGCGACATGCTAGTTATATATGTATCTTTAGGTATCATCCTCGCGTCGTGTATCATCTCGAGCTAAATTTATTACATGGAATAAATTACACACGAATTCTTTGTTCTTCTTGTTGTTTAAATAGTCTTTTAATAAGTTTATTGCTAAAAGATTAGGGCAGTCGTGACGCAGGGGCATAAATGTGTGACTGTAAACGCGACAGGTTGTGAGTTCGATTCCCACTCGAAGAAATTAAATATTAAATACATTTTCATTATTTGTCTCTGGTGTCGAGGCAAAACGTGGCGATGAGTTCCGCCTCTCAACACACAGTGCCTCCACAGAATTCAGTAGAAAGTGGTGAGTGGGGTATCTTAACACTAGGCTCACTCAGCCCTCTGCCTACCCTACACCGTTCCGTTAAATATCTTCGTTCATTATTATTGTGCAGTACAATGTGTTAAGTTTGATATCCTTGAATAAATTTTTAGCAAAATATAAAAAAAAAAAATAGATATTACATCTTTTATTAAATGTTTTCAATGTTGATATCTACGTTATTTTCATAAAAAAGGGACCCTTATCGGATCACTTTGTTGTACGTCTGTCCATCTGCCAAGACCATTAATCTCAAGATTGCGTTCACGTATCAAACTGAAATTAATATCAAATTTTGGCCTACGGCTTGTTGGAATTTAGAAAAAGTCAAGTTTCTAACTCAATGTAATCAAAATATACGAACATTTGTCATCCGTTTTGCTGCATTTAGTATGAATTTCGCGGCGTACTTAAAACTACAGTTATAAAATGTGGCACGTAATGAGAACTTACAATACAAATAAAAGAAACGGGAATATTCATAAATATTTTAAGAAAAAAAATAATTACAAACTTATATTTGTAATTTATTACATACAAAATGAGTGGATACGTTGGCAAACATAATTATGTTTGTCAACTTTTTTAAGTTGCACTTTCCGTTGAGGGGCCGTTCAAGTATTACGTAAGCACTGTAGGGGGCCGGGGGGGTCTTGGGTTTGCTTATTTTTGATGACATGGGGGGTGGGGGGTCTAGCTAGTAATTACGTAAGCAGAAGTTATTTATTTTTTCATATATATTATGGCTATATTTGGTAGACGTATGTATGGTAGACGATATAACTATTAGTTTTATAATATAATATATAAGTTTTTTATATCTATTTAGCGGGAATGGCACATTGTCAAGAGTTTAAATTTAAAATTTTATAAAAATCTGTGGTGATTTAAGGATTTTTCCATACAAATTTCAACCTCTTATTTGCACCCTTAGGGGGTGAATTAAAAAAAACCACGAAACACGTGTTCAATAAAAATCGGTGCTGATTTCGAATTTTTCCATACAAACTATCAACCCCTATTTCATCCCGTTAGGGTTAAAATTTTTCAAATTACCTACTTAGTGGATTTCCAGAATTCGAAATTATAAATCTGTCCAAATTTCACGTTTCTACTATCAGGAGTTACGGATGTGCGTGCGTCTTACCTCAGTCAGTCGGAACATGTCCTTTTATAAATGTAGATACAATTAAAATATCAATAAAAAATACCTTAAAAAAAAATTATATGTCAATGCTTACGTAAGCATTGGGGGAGGGGGTAAGAGGAATGCTTATTTTTGATGACATAGGGGAGGGGGGGGTCAATAATTGCAAAAAAACTGCTTACGTAATACTTGAACGGCCCCTGACCTATAATCCTAAAATTGCTATTGAATCCTCTGTGGGCGAGTCTGACTCGCACTTGGCCGGTTTTTTTTTAAATATCACTTCTCTTTGCAATTATTATAACCAAATTTTATTTTTAACCGACTTCTGTAAGAAAAGGAGGTTATTCATTCGACCTTATTTTTTATGTTTGTTAGTAGTTACCTCAGAACTTTTGACTGGGTGAAACAATTTTCATGTTTTTTTTTTTATTTGAAAGTATCCAAATTCTCATTGAATTCCTAAAGAAAAATAAGAACAGTGTTTTAAATCCTTCAATAAGTCCACTTCAGTGATTTCCGCTGTTCGTTATTTCATCTATTTTTTCTTCCCGTTTACTCTTCGCGACGCAATCGTTCAGTTTAATCTTCGCTGTTTCTAAGAAAAATAAAAGCCAAATAAAAATTTTAATTTATTTTAAATTAATTCCTGTTTCTGTTAAAAATACTTTTTATTCATCTCCCTAGAATGAGCATGGAACTGACAATCATAGCGTTTACAGCCAGATGCTGCGTCCTTGTCTAGGAACACACAAAAACATAAAAATATTTATATTAGAGGATTTCAGATTTTACTTATACATATCAAGACACAACGGCTGCCATATGTATATGTATATATGTATCTATTGTACATGTAGTAGATAATTATTGTATTGCGAAATCCAATACTGTACTGAATTCCCATATTTACTTAACTATAATCTTATACGAGTATGTCTTCCTGCTGTGTGCGGGATACAGCGTGAAGTTGATTATTTCTTATCCTACATACATCTGCTATACTAACATTTCGAAGACCCAAAGCATACGTATATAGAAACCATTTCATCCTTTCAGATTGTGGACGTTTACAATGTCTTGCTGCATCAGCTCCGCGGTGTGTTGTTCCCTCGTTACCGCGTCCATGTCCGGCGTCGCACTCGGTTACAACTACTCATTAGCTGAGTACATTGACTTGAAAGGTTATTTCTTCTATCTTATAAGTAATCTTCTCCCAACCACATGTCTCTAAACAGAATCTACTCTTAGTTGCCTGAACGTAGATATTAGAAACACCAACTGAAATTTAATCTTAGGAAAACGTTTATGTATTTGTAATCTTGCATGGATTATCAAAATCAAGGCATAATATCCAAATGTTTGGTAAAATGTATTTACTAGAGATTGGACTTATAATATTAGATATATTTACATTTCAATATATTTATTATATTTGATTTACTTTTATTTTAGAAACAAATGTATCGGTGTACTTGAAACGTGGTATATTTGATGATGAAATTGCCGATGACATGGATTGGCGGCGACGGGGTCACCAGCCTGTTGCTGGCCATATTGGAGAAAATAACCGTAAATACCATTCCTAATACATTCTATTCATAAAATATTTCTCGTTAACAGTATTTTGTGTTCTATTACCTACGAAGAAAAAGATGAATAATAATGCATATATCGTTAATGACTACTTTTTAGAATATTTTTTGAAAAAAGGAAATTTTCTTAATTTTGAATATAAACAAATCTATACTATATTAGTCACATTAATAGTATGTATTATTTACATTATAGTAGCTCCTACTTGCACATTATTTTGTATATTTGGCTTACATCCAAGCAAAATATTTGAATTACAATTTATATTATGACATGTCACACCTATTACAGTTCTAACTGGCTCCGACGATGTATCAACACCGGTGAAGTCAGGGCGTCGGCTTGATGACTCAATATATGAGTCTAATGACAGAAATAACTTTGAAGGGTCCTTAATGAGGTTGACAGCAAAAGCTCCTTTTCCTTCTCCGATAACTACTAGTTCTGAAGTGCCAGTGCACGAGGTAATTTACCATTTTATTTCAACATATTTTAGAATGGTTTTGTATCTGTAGTACTTAACGTAATAATGTATTGTGTATATTAATAAATAATAATAATAATTTTGCTGTTTAATAAAAATCTTGTAATATTCTGATAAATATAGGTAATAGGACAATATCCTCCTGGATCTCTTGAACAGCTTAAGGCATTGCAAGGAGCTATTAACATGAGAAAAGCGGACGCTGCAGCGCGTCGAATGGAAAAGCAAAAGGTAGAAAATTTTAACAAAAAGGGCGCGAATTTACCAAAAAAAATTTAACTTATAATAACAATGCGTCGTATTTTATATTTTTAGATACAGCTATCAAACCAAAATCCTGATTACCCAAGATCTGATCCTAATGGTAGACGCGCTATGAAATATGACATACCTCCATTTGAAACCGCTCCTACTCATAATTCTCTACGTCAAGCGGTACCGGCAAACAATATATATGAACAATTGAAGCTAAATATAAAATCTCGTGATGAGGACTTACGCCCGAATAAATTATTATATACAGACGATTTTATAATTCATACATATCCATCTCCTGTTACACCACGGGCTGGTCCCGTAAGACCAAGCAAGTCGAAAATAATATATAACACCAGACCTTCCACTACTGCTACTAAAAGACCTTTTGTACCATCAAGAACAATTGATTCTAATCTACCTAAATCTATAGACGAAGAAATGGAATCGTTTAAAGAAAAACTTATGGACGATAGATTAGAGGAACCAGGGTAAGCTGGTTACAATTTTTATATTGAATATAGTAAATAATTCAACTTTTTTAATTAAATTTAAGTATTAATTTATTTCATAAATGTTTTAGATATAATGGAGATGCATTTTTAAAGAAAATAAAAACGCGTATTAAGAAGCCACAAGACGATTACGAAGAAGAAATCAGAGGGATACCGATACGCAAGAAGAGACACAATAGTCTTTTAAGTGCGTTAAATGCAAACATTGTATCAAATAAATCTAAAGACAGTCTTGAAAAAAGTTCGACATTGGAAAAAATTGTAAGTTTCTTCAAAGCAACAGCTCCTACTACGACTTCTACAACTTTGGAAGTGAATAGCAGCAAAGATAGGAGAAATTTGTTAACTACGTCAGATATACTAACTAAATTGTTGTCTTCGCAATAACCGCTTTATGAGAAATTATTTCGTTAAAGTTATGTTTTGTCTAAATGTTTAATAAATTATTTTGATGTGTTAAAAAAGAAATTTTACTGATTTTTAACTAGAATTATGTTTTTAATTTTACTGATTTTCTTTAATAAACAATCCTTTTTATAAAGAAGGAAGAAGTTATATCAGCTAAATTTAAAAAATGCATTATTAACATATGTATATATAACGTAATTAGAATCGCACTGTAAATTCATTAACTAATCGCATTAGAAAAATTGAGCAATATTTTAAAATTCATGGGATTAGATATATCTAAATAACTAAATATCTTTAATTGTCTTTTAAGCCAGCGCGGCGCAGGGGCACAAGGGTGTGATTGTAAGCGTGACGATTTTAGGTTCGATTCCCATTCGGAGGATGAATTCTTATTTATTACTAATTTCATTTCCTCGCATTGGTACCAACGCGCGACGTTGAGATCCGACACTCAAATCGCAATACCTCAAAAACTTGACGAAAAGTGAGGAACAGAGAGTTTTAATTAATCCTAGATTACCTTGCTATACATACGGATACAGCGTGAAGTTGTAAAAAATGTGTTTTTCAGTTATAATTTTAGTTTTATATATAACAAATACAACATGTTAGAATATCAAAGATTTCTTTACGTTTATTATACACTTTGTAGCTTTAAATTAATATTATGCAGAATTCAACGGCAAATGAACCCGTGATTTTTTTTACATATTCTTTTGTTCTAGACACGAAATAAACTATACAGTTCAAAGTTCAGCAACACTGAATATAGTTATGAAGCGTGTTTGATGCGAAATTTATCTTTTAAAAATGCTATTTCAAATATGCTGTTACGATATATGCTGCATGATAAAAATATTGTTATTTGCATATTATATTTATAATAATATATAATTAAAAATATTTGAGGCCGTCGTGGAACAGTGGCACAAGCGTGTGACTGTCCACGCGACGGTTGTGGGTTCAATTCCCACTCGTGTTTATCAATGAAAGCCTTACCTTCTCATCATCATCTATTTGGACTCGTATCTTAGTTTATTCAGCAATTCGCCTTGACTTGAATTCGACGACTTTTTTTATAATTATAATAATATTACTATATCCGAACATCCTAAGCTCTAGTCCACATTAATTTATTAATTTTATTTATGACTTTAAAAGTCTTCACTCCAGAAATAGATACTATCAAAAATACCATTTTTTACACAACATTCATATGGCAAAGCAACATTTTATATTAAGCTACATAGTAGGTATATATCGTTTTTAATGAAGCTTTTCTGACAATATATAATCCGTTTGTCAGTTCAGCAAGAGGATGAAATGTCGTAATATAATATATATATATATATATATATATATATATATATATATATATATATATATATATACGTGTGGATTGAAAGAGATATTGCCTATTGAAACGATCACAGGCGAGTCGGCTGTCAGCTCTCAAAGAAATAATATAAATAAATACAGTTTAATATCGATATTTATTATTGTATTAAACATATTGGCATTTCAATTTTTTGTATTGAAATGGTTTGTGGACAAAAAGTGAAAAAAGAGTGTGGACTAATGTCTGCTAGTATACCTGTGTAACTGGGAAAAGTGAACTGGGAACCTTTATCTTTCATATAAAACAAGTTAGAAAGGGAGAACCAAGTTCTATTATTCCCGTATGCCAAAATTTGTAACTTTGCGTGTTCACTGGTAAAGATCAACTCAGCGTTTCGTCTTGTCAGAGCGGGGAAATGAAAATGATTTACTCTCCGAGTGAGAATAGGATCATCAGGTAATTATTTCTGAGCCCCCGAGGGGAAGAGGGGAGACGGCTTCAGGTTAGATGACCCTTTGGCCGTGGGATCTAACTTCGCCCATTAAAATGGACGTGGTGTTGTGTTGGCCATAGTGAGCCCGGACATGACAGGACATTATCTTATGTAAGACAGGGATAATAAAACGAGGGGATGAGCTACGTGCTGCCTGGGCGGTTAGCCCAGCCGAATAAGACCCCTAGTTGCCTAGAAGAGGCCCAGCTTAAGCGACCAGCGACCACAGCAGATGAGAATAGGGCTACTGACTATGTGCACCTCAATGGGCTCTTGTTTGTTGTGTTCTTCTTGGTAAATATATTTATGTAGATATGTATATAAGGCAAACATTTTGTAACGTAGACTAAAAATATCACAAACAAGGAAAGTAATTTATTTTCTAAACAATTGTCTGGGCAAAGGTCGAACAGCTCAGTGGTTAAGAATGTAGGTAAAAATGTGTGTAGATGATGTAGATAGAACAGGATTTTCTTTTACATATATTGTATGGCAAAAAATATTTTAATTTAATACTTTATAAGTAAAAATACATCATTATATAAAAACACGGACACATTCAATGGTTTGAAATTCGTGCTATTATATAACAGTTTTCCCAAATTTATAATATATTCAGGCCGCTCGTAGCGCAGAGGCACAAAGTGTGACTGTAAAATCGACTAGTAGTGGGTTCGACCCCCACTCAAGGAAGTTAAGTATTTATTTCATTTCTTCGCTCTGGTGTCAAGGTTAAGCGCGGCGTTGAGTTCCGCCCCTCAGCACGCAATGCCTCCAGAATTCGACGGAAATTGGGGAACGGAATATCTTAACACTAGGTTCCCTCTGCCTAACCTGCTGCGTGCGGAATACAGCGTGAAGCTGATTTTAATAATATTTTTTCGTATATACTTCCACCTATACAGTTTGAAAGCTTCGTGATGAAAAAGCATTTAACGACTTTCTTATCAATATTCAATGCGTTATATACATTTAAACTGTAGGTATATTGAGCGAGCGCGTTCCATCCAAGGAGCTACTTTATTAAACACGGCTACTATTACTTACGGCCGCCCCACGGACTCAAATATACTGAATCTTTCATCCCAACAGCCTACTATCATATTCAAACAACGAAATTCGGCTTTGTAGCGTTTCAATCCCTCGCCCACTTACTTTTTAGGTCTTTAATGTAAACAGATCTTTGAAACTCCTACAAAAAATGAAAGATATTATTAAAATTTTAACAAGTTACGTTTGAAACTTTTTTAGTTTTAAAATAATAATAGAATTATATAATTCTCATGATCTGTCAATTTCAGTACTATCTTTTATATAGTTGTTAATAAAAATAATCTTTCTTTTTTACTTTTATTTATCTTTTGCCCATTTAGGTTTTTTGAATTAAAAAATAATAATACATATTCCATAATATTCTAGTCCAAAAACGCAACACTTAACGTTGACACTATTTTAAGATGCGCTACACAGAAAGAAAATGATGTGCACATTCATTTCATACATTAAGGTTAACTCAATTTCAATAGGCCACCCTATTTCCATTTTTCCACCCATTGCTTCCAAGTGACCACTAGAGGCCTGTCCACTCTGGAAAATATCTATACTATCTATACAAATACAAAAAATCGGAAGTTTGTTTGTTTGTTTAAACGCTAAGATCTCTGGATTTACTGATCCGATTTATTTTCTTTTTTTTTGTATGAAAGCTGAATTCTTTGGGAGTACTATAGGCTATAATATATAGCCTATAGAACTCCTGTATATTTAGGCTATATAATATTACGGTGTAGTCTTAATTATGATTTATTTATTTATAGTCTTAATTAGCCTTAAATAATTAAATAACAATAATAAGGGACGCCATTGAATTGCTTCAAGCGTGTGCGCTGCAAAAATAGTTAATTATATGTCAATACGTTGTATAACAAAAATATTCAATTTAATTATTTCTAAAAAAAAGTCCGCGTTAATATATAATATATCTATCTCTTATAAATAAGTGACAATAAGGCATTTTGTAACAAAAATAATTGAAAATTGTAAGGTGATATTTCATTGATTTTTATTCCACATGTTTATTCAAACTTACGAGCGTAAGTTATTTCATCATCAACGCAATTTAATGAAGATAATCTTCGGCTTTTATAGCATGTAATTTGGAAGTATACTTTTCGAAAAAATGTAAAATTAAAATAATTTAACGCTCTGTTTACGGCCGCAAGCCTAGGCTCGAGTCCCGCGGGGGGCGCCCTTGCCGTCGATGACGTCCTATCATACAGCCACGTAGTATTCATAATTGAATGTATTCATCTGTTGGCAAATGCAGCATAATAAAAATATTATAGGTGGTATGCGGGCGAAGCCGCAAGTGGTTATTAGCGATGTACGTGTTTAACTATACTTGCCTACAATTGCCACCATTGTAGGCAATTATAATTACTTCTTTAAAAGTATACAAATTGCATTCATTGAATTGTATTTTCAAAATGCAGTTTGAAATTAATAATTAATAGAAAAATAATGACATCTTTCGTTTTCATCTATCTGACAGACTGGATATCGAGCGAGAAAATACCATCAATATATAGACATTTTGAAATAAATATGTCTAAGTCTTATAAAACCCTCCTTAACAAAAGACCAATTGTCTTTTTTGTATCAACGTTTTAAGTGTTCCATTAAAAGTCTTTTCTCGGTAAAATTAAGCCACAGATTAAACTTGAACGAATCTGTTTTATTTTCAAGCTTTATTCTATATATTTTTTATTTGTTCTGTATATTTTTAATATAACTTTAACTATATTTATATTTTTCTCTCTCATTCTTTATATATTAAATTTTTATTTAGTTCAGAATTAACGTTTCCTAAATTTTGTGCTTTAATAAATTCGAGAAGAATATTTTAATTGAGTACACCATTTTTTTTATAATTTAATTACGATAAGGACATAAAAAAAAATCTTTCATAATCTGCATAACTAATAAATTTAAGAATATTTTGAAAAATTTCCAGCTATAGCAAAATACAAATGTTCTACATGTGTATACATACATTAGACATATACAGTATAATAATATGCGTGTTTTACATAGACCTGTCTGCCATTCCCATATTATAAACAGTAAATATATACATATATTTCTACTAGCGATACTACAACTTATTTATATAGATGAATGTATGTCTTAGTGACTGCTGCCTCGATCTTATTCTTGTTTTTGTTCTTACGCACTCTATAGTTAATAATTATATCCGACAGTCGATATTTTAACATAGGATATGTTAAAATATCGGCCATATTTCAAATTTCTAACCTAAAGTTACGAATATAGTTATATATTTATATTTTTATAAAAAACTACAATAAATATATTTTATAAAAAAATCACAAGCGAAATTACCTAAATATAAACCTTTAAAGTACTTTATATAAAAATTTACCTGTTTAGTTATAACAATTACGAACAAGATGTAGGCGTTGAGCAGCAATCCGACAGCGGAGATGACGGTGACGGCGACACTCAAAGCGAGCGTCACGGCGTCCTCGCCTCGAGCCTCCGTCCCGTTCATCTCCATATCACCAGCTATCTGTCCTCGGTTGCTTGCCTCTAGCTACACCATGACGCTGTGCAGATTTCTATGGAGCACCCCCTCATCTTACTGCTGCAGCTGCGTTCCATCGCATTTCGAGTGATTTTAATCTGGAAAATGAATATATGTATTGTTAGGGTAATTTTTTTCAGTTTAACATTTTCACATATAAATTATGTGAGAGCCGCATATAGAACATGTGAGAACAAGACACTCCGTTGCGTGTTGAGTGACGATACTCAACACTTAACTTTTTGTTACCAGAACTAGCAAATAAAAGTAATTAAATTTTTCCATTGGGAATTGAATACAAGACTATTGCATTTAAGTCAGTCCCACCATGGTGGCTTTTTTATATTATTTGTGTAACAATACGTGTACAATCCCATAATAATCAATTGAAAATAGCTGATAAGGTACAAAAGTATTTTATTTGGTTATATTTAATATCAAAACCCTTAGAAATTCGTAACATAACAATGAATTGTCTAATTTAATGTTTGATCTAAATTAAATATATTAGATATTTGAGCAACGTTTTAATAGTAGGTTTCATTTCTTAATCGAGATTATTCAGAGTAGTTGTATATACGTTCATATAACATATTTTTATAATCAAATTTTAACTAAATATAAATTAAATAAAAAAATAAATCAGCTTCACGCTGTATCTCGCACGCAGCAGGGTAGGCAGAAGGAACCTAGTGCTAAGACACTCCGTTCCCCACTTTCTGCTGAATTCTGGAGGGTTCTGAGTGGCAGAACTCAACGCCGCGCTTAGCCTCGACACCAAAGCGAAGAAATGGAAACATAATTTTAAGTAAATAATTCATCTCCTCGAGTGGTGATCGAACCCAGAACCAGTCGGTTTTACAATCACACTTTGTGCCCCTGCGCCATGACATAAATATAAATATACGATATATCATAGAAAACAGAACATATCTGGCCCAATTCCTCTTCACCAAGCAAATGGCCCAAGCGCAAATTGAGAACTTGGCATCCTATATGCTAAGTTAGCGAAACTAATATCAAACAGAGCTGCGGCTCTAATGTGCTCCATTACAATACCGACTAATTGAAAGCTACTTCATAATATCAGGTATCTGTTTCCAGTGAAATTTTACTACTTACTTCGTAAATTAGTTATATTTGATAGAGTATTGTATTATATACAGTATTGTATTGTGTACATGTATCATATGCAACTTTATATTTGGAGTATGTCGTGGCGCAGGCTCAAGCATGTGTCTATAAATCTGACGGGTTGTGAATTTGATTCCCACTTGAGGAAATTAAATATTTAATATTTTCATTCGTTTGCTCTGGTGCCGAGGCAAAGCGCTGCGTTGAACACTCAATGCCTCTAGAATTCGGCGAAAATGAGGAGAGGAATTTCTTAGCACTAGGTACCCAGGTTCCGTCCTTGCTAGCTGCAGTGTGAAACTAAAGAAAAGTATAAGAAATGCTTAACACATATTGTCTCTCATAGAACAGGTCAAGAGTAAACCGCCATAGGCTACGACTACGGTAATAAACTTTCCATAATTTCTACCTAACATTGTTGGCACGTGAAGATAAGAAAACCGCCAAACAGGTCCCGTCAAGAATCTTCAAAAACAATTTTCAATTTCAAACTTTTGAGAATCACGATGTTCAAAGATGAATTCATACTTCGAATTCAGGAATAGAAAGACGAGGCGATTAAATGTTCTTGTAAATTATAATATTCAAAATTTAGTGCCTTCGAAGGTACAAAGAAGTATACAAAGGAGAATGAAACTTTTGGGCCTACACGTAAAGAATTGAGATGATAAAAAATTTTAAAAATTATAAATTTTCTAAAAATTACAATTTTTTTTATTTTTAGAATAGCAAATAATAAATTAATTGACATTCTGAAAGTGGAGAAAAATGAAAAAAAATAAGATTTAGATCCTTAATCGATTAAAATCAATCATATTTTAAATCAGAGATATGACAGCTGATTGACAATCACACCTTGTCTAATGATTTTTTGCATTTTTGCTTCTGTTTGTCATCGCAAAATCAGGCCATTAAATAAAAACATAAAAAAAAAAACATTTGCTTCTGTCATTACGTTCGTGTCATAACGCATCGACGTTTTGAATGTTTTCCCGTTTGTTTGATATTTTCAACGACTACTGTTTTATTTTTCTCCGATTTTGACTCTGCCTACTTTGTACGACCCTTGCTTCCCCACTGGACTCTGAAATCTTTTGGATCTTACGACCGCCACGCTGTGGATATGAATCGCTGTGTGAATTGTCGGATAGCCAATGGACACTGCAATACCCTAGTCCGACGACCTTTAGACGATGAAAACCACCACCACCTGGTTACTTAGAGGTGTGATATAATCCCGACATATAAGCAGGAAAATATATTTCTGTTACATTTTAGTTGACAGCTTTCGTAGAGGAAGGGAAGCTATTGCTATGAAATACTGCAATTGTATTGTAGGAAGACGAATGGTAGGCTGCTGTGCTCATGTTATGAGTATTATATATATAAGGTACCATACCTTAGTTGGGCTAGATACCAAAATAATTTAGCTCCACCTGCACACTTCTGAGATTACATTTTAATAATAGATAATAGAAGAAGAATAAAATATTCATTAAAATGTGTTTTATTTATAAATAATAAACATTAATGCTTAAACAACTCAGTAATCACATATTTTATAGAAGTTGATATTCAAGAAATTGTGCTGCGAACTTAACCTCACTTTTATCAAATCTCTAATATTTGAATAACTCGGCTCTCAGATTGCCAAAATTTATATAGATTTCAGGGAGGGAATGATGTACCTAAATCTATTAAATTATACCATTTTCATATCTTTACATTCTGGGCCCAAAAATGTATGGAATAGTTTCAGTCTCCTTTAACCAAAAATCAGCTTCACGCCGTATCCCACACACAACACAAAAAAAGTATAAAAAGTTTTAAAATTAAAATTTTAAAACTTTGTTTTTCTTTATTCTATTGAATAAAATGAATATAGATTAGACATAGGAACACATAGAGTCGTGGCTATGTATTTTAATCATGTTCCTTTTTCGTTTAAAAACAAGTAGGTACTAGTAATATTTTAAACAGATTTAAATTTTCCGACCTTTACGAAACCCTTAAGAAACGTGTTAATATCACAAAGAGATGCCAAGCCTCCTACTCTAGTTGTTAAAACTATAACACATCTTGCTTGTAATAATTTTAAAAATATCTTAATAGATTCGTAAATGAAGGATATATTTTATTATTTTTGGAGAAACATTATATTATACAACGATAATGTTATATGGGTAGTTCTACAAATTAAGGAATTTTGTGCGGCTCGGCCCAAATATATATGACAAATAATTTTAAACTCATTTATTTCTATTGAATACTATTATTTACAACAGTTTTTAGTTGGTCACTAAAAATAATAAATATTTACAATTATTTTCTGAACGAAATTACTGTTCAAAGTGCAAAATTCTCAGCATCCTGACGTGTCCCTCGAACGAAATCTAGTTCTAAATGTGTCGTCATTTACTTTCCTCTACATGAAGGTCATAATTGAAACCCAAATTGATATATTTACAATTTTATCTCACTAGGGAGAATAAAATAGTAATCAAATTTCTCAAAACTTTTTACAAAATCGTCTTTACATTTTGTCCCCACCATTTCATATCAGGATCCTGTTCAATGTTAAATCAGTGAATATCCGATATTCTATTTGCCGTACGCTATTGCCGTTCAGCCTAGTGAATCCTACCACGGCAGAGACAAAGAATATCTTTTATCTGTATGCACCTAGCGCGTTCTTTAGCCAGGACGCGTCAGTCGGCAAGAGAAGTAGCGTCAAAATCAGTCAAGCTCACAGTATCCTGGTAAGCCTTTTTTTTATGAAATAAAGAAGTATATATGTAATTATAGCGTTTTAGTGCGTAATTTGATAACACGGAGGCTTAGTAAGGCGTAATTTTTATTTGAATGTTAGAATTCACGTGTTTTTTTAAATATTAGGCAAAAATTCTCAGGAACCTGGTCTCAGGATCCTGTCTACCTGAGAACCAAAAGATCACCAGATGGCGTAGGCGCCGTATGCAAAAGAACTGCAAATGATGTCATAGCATGTGGAGGTGATATTATTTACCTGACTGAGTTTTGTGGTGTCGTTCAAAGTCGCTGTCATGGCATGACAATTTTTATTGTTTCTAAAATTTAAATTGAGAAAATTCAAATATTCATTACGACTGATCTACAGACTTTAATTGCTTTTAATGGTTTTACTCTCAAGTACAGGGTAGTGCCATTATGCCACAAAAGCTACAAATGAAATTCCTCAGCTGTTTTGCAACGAGGGTATTATGTGTTCACATTACCGTATGGGTCCGCTAGAATATCCTGCAAAATCAATGCAATTTTTTGATGACGTCTATGAAAGGGAGGTTTCACAGCAGATTGAAAGTACAAGTATATTATCAACATAATTACAAAAAACTCAACCGATCAGCGTGATGATATAAGTGTTGCAAGTGATTTTTCGTTAAATTTGGAAAATCCAGAGGTTTTAGCTACTATGCCTTTTGCAAATTGACCATACTATCCTTTTCTCAGATATATCACAAGAGACATTAATTGAAGAAAAAGATTAAAGAAATGTAAAAAAAGAAAAGTTGAAGATGCTGTTAATCAAAAATAACAAAAAAACAAAGAAAAATAATAACTATGAGTTTAATGATTGCGAGTGCCTTGTTTGTGGAATCTACGATGAAGATACGACAGGAAATGACTGGGTCCAGTCTTTAGTATATCATAATTGGGGACAAGATGGATGTATTAAAGGCAAATCTACATTATTTAAATGCTCTGGATGTTTAGCAGACTGTGATTACAAAAAATGACTTTCAAAGAATTATTGTAACGATACTGTCTAATTTATTATTTACTGTTACAAGATTTAAGCATAATTTTGAGACTGAAATGTCGAGTCGTAGATTTCGTACATTAATATTGTTAATTTGTCTTTAAAAGAGATTTTACATACTGTGATTTAGAATAACGTTAACAAATAAATGCTCAATGATCATTTGATGACTAAGTTCATGTTCAAGACTGTTTAGGTGTAAGTATCCAAGCCAAGTTTAAAGTTAATTTTTTTTAGTTACCGACAAATTCATTTGAAGAAGCAAATATAATAAATAAATGTTGATTTTAATATTTTTTTGTGGTTTCTCTCGGTTTCCTGATGACATACTCAGTTTTCTGTGCTTTGATTTTCTTTAAACGGCTATAAATCTAAAACTATCAAATATTTTGACTGTTTCGCTTAGTATATGCTAAAAGACGTTGCACTCTTGCTATTAGAATAAATTCCGCGACTAAAACGTATAAAAAATGTCAGGCTGAAAACAGATCCATTTTCGTCCTTACTTTGTAGAACTACCCATATATAGGTATTTGATAAAAAAATACCAACAAATAATTTATTCCTAACCTCCTTAAAGTGTTCGTTCTGACCACTAAGCCGGGTACAGGAGGCGCGGGTTCGAGTCCCGCTGCGTTCAAATTTTTATACGTTTTCTAAACAAGTAAGAAACAATTTCATTTCATTTCTATTTAACTTCACGTTGTAGCCCGCAAGCAGAGTAGGCAGAGGAAAACTGCTGTTAAGCCTCCTTTCCCGACTTTCCGCCGAATTTTTAAGGCATTACGCGTTGAGTAGTGTAACACAACGCGGCGCGTTGTTGCATTGCGTGTGTTTGCATTGTTACCATAGCAAAGAAATGAAAATATATAAAAAAAAATTACACAACGGCCTCAATTCTGATATTAAAATTTACTGTATTCAAAAATTTTCAAGTCACATATTCTCGGTAGCCTCGTATCAATGCTTAACTTACGTTCGCTAGTGTTGACTGACATCAAACATTCAAGAGTGAATACGTTAAAAAGGTCTTTAAGTTTTAAAGCAACGAACGGTCGAAGGACATTAAACACAAGGCAACGCTACTTAAATGTAATTATGTATGTATGAACCTGCTTCAGGTTCAGAAGGATATAATCAAAATAGATGGGTTATATTTTAGTTTATTTTAAGCTTAACACAAAGTAGGGAAGGTAGGGAATCTGAGGACCTAGTGTTAAGGTGGTCCGTTCCCATTAATACACTTGCGTTCTCCAATTTCCACAAAATTCAAACTCAACACCGCCGCTTTCTCTCATTACCAGTGCGAGGTAATGAAAATATTCAATATCTCATTTTCTCGAATGGGAATCGAACCTGTACAACCACAACCTGTTGCATTTACTGTTGCACTGTGCACCAAGCGTGCGACTGTAAGCCCCACGACTGACCTCGAACCTTTTAAAGATTATATCTAATATGCAATGCACTCAATACAATAACGAAATCCCACATTTCTATCCAACATAATTATAATAGTTAAATTCGCTATTTATCTTTAAATATAAGTTTGTCAACACAGTTTGTATGTAATGCATTTAAAATTAGAAACATTTGTGGTTGCCCAGAAACTGTCGTTTTTCAAGAAAAGCATTGTCGTCTAAATTTTCCGAAGTCGTCTAAGATTACCTTCATGTAATATTATTTATTTTTACTACAATATATAAATTGTGACAGTGGAGGCACAAACGTGTAACTGTAAACACGACAGGTGAAGGATTCGATTCCCACTCGAGGAAATGAAATATTTAATGTTTTCCTTTCCTAGCTGTGGCAACGAGACAAAGCGCTACGCCGAATAACGCCACTCAACACCAGATGCCTCTAGAGTTAGGCGGGTACTGGGTAACAGATGTATCTTAATAAACAAGGAGTGTGACATTAGGTTCCCAGGTTCCTCCTGCCTACCCTGCTATGTCCAGGAAAAATAAAGATTGAAATAAATTGTGGTTTGTGCGAATAGGTCAATGAAATCAGTTTCTTTACCTTAGCTCATTTTTTTTCCCAAAAAAACTTTAATCGTAATTAATATTATAAAATTTAAATACTTCTGCTCCGAAATAGTCGGATTTATATTACATAATGATTAATCTAAACAGATTCATTAGTAATATTCTTTAAAAAAAAAACAAATTAAAAAAAAACACTACACACGCTAACATTTTGATTGAACCTTACTACGGTGCGGTACTTGTGTGAGTCATGCTACTAAAATATATAATTATAAATAAAAAAAAACTTTATCAAATATTCTCTCTTTACTAACTTTGTCCGACATCATTGAATATATTATATTTTAATTATAAATACATATACCCCACTACAGATACAATATATAATTTTTATCAGCCTTTAAATATTTTATATTATCTACGTATTTCATTTCCACTGCCTGCTGCACAATGGCATCACGTCCGCCATTTTTACTTACACCCGCATGTAGAAGCAGTATGGACCTGTTGAATGGCTTTTACAGCGTCGTTGCTTCTAACGACCGCTATCACGTCGAGTCCAAGATGGAGAATGTTACTAATTTACTGCTTTTTACTGTTCCTAAGGGTAATATATCACAGAATAATGTCAAATTATGCAGAAAAGTGCCAAGCCAAACTCAACACGCAATGCCTCGAAAATGAGGAAGTGGGGAACGGAGTGTTTACCATTCTACATGCGGGATACACTGTGAAGTAAAAAAACAGCTAAGAACATATATATGGTTTCTTACCAATCTAAAGCAAAATCAACCTCAAAACATTTAAAAAATATCAATATTTTTGTATAGCACATATTATTAAAGACAATAAAAATATTACACATACTTATAGGTCTTACGTTTAATGGTATGCTGTAGGCAAGGTTGGAATGTAGAAACCATGCATGTAAATCAGCTCCACGCTGTATCACGCACACAGCAGGATAGGTGTGTTCCCCACTTTCTGCCGCATTCTGGAGGCATTGCGTGTTAAGTGGCAGAACTCAACGCTGCCCTTTGCCTCAATATAAATTTAAATAAATATTTCATCTCCTCGAGTGGGGATCGAACCCTCAACCAGTCGGTCTCAAGGAAGTAATAAGACAAACAATATAATGGCTTTGACCACATCTGTGTCAAAGCCATTCAATCTAAATTACATCATAAGCATTTCCGAACGAACGACCAAATCTGATATATAGAAGCTTGTAATAGCGTCGAATCTCGTCGATAAAAGGATCAAGATGACGCATTGTTATAATCTCATATATTGAAAATATTTCTTATATTAGTAGATTTAGCTGCATTTCTTTTTTTATTTTTATTTTTTTTATGGGAAAGGACAAGGCATACGAGCGTTCGGATCACCTGATAGTAAGTGATTACCGCCGGCCACGGCCCCGTGCAATACCAGAGGAGCGACAGGTGCGTTGCCGGCCTTTAAGATGGAGATAGGCGCATTTTTTGAAGCTCACCCATGTCATATCAATCTGGAAATACTGCCGCGGGTAGGCCATTCCACAGTTCCGTGGTGCGTGGAAGCAAGTTCCTACGAAACCGCAGAGTAGTGGATTGCCACGTACCCAGGTGGTGTGGATGATATTTTATCTAGTGACATACAGGCAGGCAACAGGTCAAACAGGTCTTCAGAACACTCCCCATGATAAATGCGATAGAGAACGCACAGCGAGGAAACGTCTCTACGCAAAGCCAAAGTGTCAAGCCTTTAACAGATCATTGGGTCCCCAATGATTCGAATGGCTCTACGTTGTATGCGATGGCAAATGGTTCAAGCTGATACTGGGATGCACCAGTCCAGAGATGAAAACAGTACTCCATATGAGGCCGAACCTGGGCCCTATATAGGGCCAAACGGTGTTTTGGCGTGAAGTACCGTCTCGCTTTGTTGATGACCCCCAATTTCTTCGAGGCTAACTTGGCCTTGCTTTCCAGATGATCACAATACTGGCAGTCACTTGAAACATTAAGGCCCAATATACTGATACTGGGCGCGGCTGTAAGGGGAGTGTTTTGAAAGATTTCGCATGTAACCATTTCGTAGTATACGAGTATATTTAATATGTACTATTAACTATAATGCATATAATGCAAAAAAAATAAATTATTAAAATAAACTTAAAAAAACAAAATTATTTTTCACATTATTATTATTATGTTTCTCGTTTAGAATTCACGGGTTCAAAAGAACCCGGTCCTTTGGAAGGCTTGCGTGGGGACACAGGTCCAACACGTAGAGGCCCCTTAGAGAATATAAAAATGTTTTACTGTGACGCAATAGCTGGGATCCATCTCTGGGTAACCACAGGTAATTGCCCAGAGATGGTCGCCGGTTAATGCGTAGGAACTATGGAAAATGTGGAAATCTAAACTAGGACTATGGAATGGAATTTGGATGGACTGCTACTGGGCTATTGAGTGAGACTAACGGACGTCCGCCTTTACAATAGTCTCAAATTGAATGGTTGGCGGACGGTGACTCGCCTCCCACTAGATGGGCCCCCACAAAGCGGCGTCAACATCGGCGTGGTCGGCTAAGGGTGTAGAGAGGTGTGCACCGGTTTCACCATCACGAGGAGCTCGTGAGCGGGTTTCCCCGCTATTACGCAGATTGAGCACTTCCACCCTTTCGAGCACATAGCTCTTGCGCTCCACTCTGCCGGCCAATAAAGGCAAGCCAGAGGCGGGGGATAGATTACAATTCCCCCCCGGAGGACTCAGGTCCGTGGGGTCGCCACTCCCCAACAGCTCGCCACAAGCTGCCCTGCGGGTTTATTATTATTGTTATTATCATATTATTATTAAGACCATGGTACAGTAGACAGCTCCGTGAAAGATAAAGTGTGGCGTTAAACTGAGCCACTCGACACGCAACGTCTTGAATTAGGGCGGAAAGTGGAAAACGGTGTGTTGTAACTAGATTGTCCCTGACTGCTACTGTATGCGAGATTTAATGTGACAAAATATATATTATAAAAAGAAAATGAATACAATGAGAAGATACTATCACTTCAAAATGGTACCATCCTCAATGTAATTTTTCTGATTGATATTTAAACATAGAATTCCCACAAACATTCAGTGTTACTAGCTACAAAAGCCAAAAAAACATATTACAACATTATTCTAAGAAGATTTAAGTACACAAACAAAGTAAAACCGTAAACAACAATCTCATTTCCTACACAACAACATACACCTAACTAAAGCAATATCTTTTTATTCTGATGGAAGCAACAGATGGGTGTTTCAAGTTTCCACGGAGACGCAATTAGTGGGGTGGCGCGGCGGTTAATTCGTTTACACGTTTCTACGTAACACTCACTTCTGGTGTCTTGTAGAGTGACTTATTAAACATATACTGGTGACACAATAATGTATATGTTCTAATAATAAATGGTTGTCCTTATGTTTTTCTTTTCTGTGAACAGCTTAGTGGTTAACTGATTTTCTATGTTAACTGAAATTTATTGTGTTATTATGTATTTCTGTAACGAGATTGACACACAAAATATGTATATGTTTTTTTTTTCCATTTATTATATATCTTAATAAAAAAAAATCAGCTTCACACTGTATCCCGCACACAGCAGGGTAGGCAGAAGGAACCTAGTGTTAAGGCACTCCGTTTCCCACTTTCTGCCGAATTCTGGAGGCATTGCGTGTTGAGTGGCAGAACTCAAAGCCGCGTTTAGCCTCGGCACCAGAGCGAAAAAACGGAAATATAAATTTAAGTAAATATTTCATCTCCTCGAGTGGGGATCGAACCCACAACCAGTCGATTTTACGAGTCACACTTTGTGCCCCTGCGCTGCGACTGGCCTCATATTCTAGAATATACTCAGCTATTTTCTTAAATTTGCTTACTTTACGACCCACTTTTTTTTTATTTAACTAAATAATAATATTAAGTAAAGCTTTGCATTGTAAAACAGCTCACTAGAGATTCATTAAATAATCCAATTTGCTTGATTAGAATTCATTGAAGCACATGCTGATGCGATTACAAGATTCTGACCCGTCTATATTTTAGAGAATTATTTTCATTATAATATACGAGCACGTAATCTTAAATACTTTTGTATTATTAAACCATGCTATTAGCTATGATCAGTTTCACGCTGTATCCCGCACACAGTACGGTAGGTACAGGGAACTTAGTGTTAAGATATTCCGTTCCCCATTTTCCGAGGAATTCTGGAGGCATTGTTCAGTGAAGGAACTCAACGCCGTACAACGCTGTCGAGCATTGTATGGCGTTACCAGAGATAAGAAATGAATTAAATTAATAAACATTTAATTTCCCCGAGTAGGGATCGAACCTACAACTAGTCGGGTTTACAGTCACACACTTGAGCCACTGCGCCATGGCTGGCCCCATCTGACCTTATTAGCAATAATATGTAAAAATATTGGCCGTCCACGTTGGTGTTACCTATACTTTTACATTTCAAATAATTATTCCACAGATATTTTCTTATTAAAGGTTAGTATTTTTGGATTTTTTGTGTTTCCTACTATAAAAACTACTCTAATTACTCTTTTAATAACAGACAGATTACAATGATGATTTTAATTTTATATAATCGATAGAACTAAGTAAAGCTTTTCATAAATTTAAAATGTAGACATTATATCCAATTTTTCTTCCCTTTTATTAAGTCCATTAAGTAACGGCATTCCTGCTTTTTTCACATTAATGCAAATTACTCAGTTGTTTAACGCCTTACTGGAAAATTTCGTTATCAGGTTTCACAAGCAAGGATTCAATTTTAAGAATCAGAGGTTTAGAGTTTCAACTCACTTATTAATAGAACTTCCTACGACTTTACTTTTAAGACGAAAAAATATTTTATTGAAAACCAACATTCAGCAACGAATATCTCTAATTAATGAAATATAGCGCTTAAAGACTGTTACTTAGCATCGAATACAAGAAATCAGCAAGAGGATTTCGACGCCTTGGTTAATTAATCGTTAAATTGACGATCGATATATGGACTATATATTACTATACTATATTCTTTTCCTTCAGCTTCGCACTTTTTATATAATAGGATAGCCAGAAAATCCTGGTGTAAAATCAGAAAGCACGAATAGCCTTGTGTAAAAGCCAATACGAGATGTTTCATATTGAATGGCGAAACTTTGGTTCTAACTAACTATTTTGGTAGGAAAATTAAAATTACATTATTTTTAGCTTCACGCTGTATCCCGTACATAGATGGGTAGGCAGATGGAACATGTCAACCTAGTACTAATACACTCTGTTCCCATTAAGACACTTCTGTTCTCCACTTTCCACGGAAATCTGGAATAAAAAATAATGATTCCCTTCACTCGAGATATATACAAACATTGATTTCTATAATAAAGGAAGAAGGAAAATATAATATCCGTATTACTTTGTATACTTCATGTACAACGTAATATGAAACTCATATGAAATACCGCTATTGTGATATGGAACTACTCAAAACTTTTAATTTGTTATATGATATAATCATATAACTTAATTTACAGGTATATATTGTTATACTCTAATTTTTATCTACTGTATTTATTTATTATGTCGATTTGTATAGTATAAATGTGTTTGCCGGTAAGTACTGGCAATCAATTAGCCTTCTCACATGTATGTATGTAAAAAAGGCTAATTTTTGTGCAACTTTGGAAACTATCCAAGAGGAAAGAGGCGCGGGTTCAAATCCCGCTAAAATTTTTTAATACGTTTTCTTAATATTTTTTTCGTATAGGTTATATGACGTGCATCCTGAAACTGTAAAGTCCATCAGAGATCTTGGGGTTATACTGGATCACAAGTTTTATCTTGACTTACATATTGAAAGTAAAGCCTTTAAGATGTATGGCTTAGTTATGCGATCTACCAAAAATTTTTGGTGTCCTTCTTCATACCTTATTCTTTATAAGGCTTTATATATATATATATAGGCTCCCAGGATGAGTACGCTGTGCCTATATGAAACCCGTTATATAGTAAGTACATAGTAAGTCTTGAAAATATTCAAATTAAATTTTTACGTGCCATGCAGTACGGATGCTATGGCAATCAAATATCGTACGTGCAATTGCTTAGCAATTATAAACTCATTACATTAGAAGCAAGACGTAAGCAGCTTGAAGCATTATTTTTATATAGTTTATGCCACAATAGTTATGATTGCCCTAGTCTGGTCAGTCAAATTTCTTACTGTATACCAACTAGAACGATTATTGTCGGTTATTTGCATTATCGCACAGATGCCGGTAAACGTCGACCACTATACAGTGTTAATCAGCTTCACGCTGTATCCCGCACACAGCATGGTAGGCAGAGGGAACCTAGTGTTAAGACTGTCGAATTCTGGAGGCATTGCGTGTTGAGTGGCAGAACTCAACGCCGCACTATACAGTGTTGGTGTTATATATTTTGTTATGCTGTTCTTTTTTTTACATGTATGTGCACTGTTTGTTTATCCCAACAAATAAAAAAAGAAAAATTTTTCGTTCCTAAGTGTGGAAGAACACTTTAAAATTATTTATATAGAAATATTATTAAATATTTCTTTTTCTTATAAAATAGGAACCTACTTTAGCTTGACATTTAAAACGTCTTTTATCATTTTTAGTAGGTAAGTATAAATGTCATATAGAGGAAGGTTCATCAATAAGTAGATATAAAAAATATGTAAAAAAAATATATCCATTTTTCATATAAAATAGCTTCACGCATTTTCCACTAAAGAAACGTAGAATTTTTTATAATATATAAGGCCAATATTTAAACATTCTATGTTATAATTCATTTTATTTTTAAATGCTCAATATGTAAATAGTTCGTTTTAAAGTCACATAAACGCCCCTATACTAGAATTCCCAAGCCAACCTGTAGCACGGCGCTTCCTTAATTAATTTCTATTATGTCCAATTTTACAATTTGTGCCAGCCATGTTCAAAGTTGAGATTTTCAATTAAACAGCCACGAGCTCTCCAAAGAAGATTTAATTTTCATACTCTTTCGTTGTTTACTTGTAATACGACTCTGGGGTAAGATTAGTGTGAAAGTTTGTTAGTTATATTGAGATTTTAGTTTTTTTCAAGGAAGTACTTTTTCTTTTTTTTTTCAGCTTTACGTTGTATCCCGCACACAGCAGGGTAGGCAGAGGAAACCTAGTGTTAAGACATTCCGTTACGAACTTTCTGCCGAATTCTGGAGGCATTGCGTGTTCAGTGGCAGAACTCAACGTCGCGCTTTGCGTCGACACCAGAGCAAAGACATGGAAATATAAATTTAAGTAAACATTTCATCTCCTCGAGTGGGGAGCGAACCCACAACCAGTCGATTTTACAGTCACACTTTGTGCCCCTGCGCTACGACTGGTCACTACTAAGTACTTCATTATAAGAATATAATTTGAATATATCTTTATTGTGATGAATTAAATATGCTTATTTACATTATTTCAAAATATGTTGGGGGCCGTCTTGGCGCAGAGGCACAAGCGTGCGACTGTAAGCGCGATGATGTAGGGTTCAATTGCCACTCGGGGAACGAGGGTTAAATATTTAATATTGTGATTTCCTCAGTCTAGTAAAAAATCTTAAAATTCTTTAAAAAATATGTTATTTGAAAATATGTTATTTACATTCAAGTTATATTTTTATTAATAGGTATTTCAACTTAATTTTTTATACCGTGATTAATTAAATATATATGAGAGCCTATCTATAGGTATAAGTCTTATAGTTTTTTTGTTTAAAATAAATATATAGAGCTAACATGAAATTTATTTTTTAACATTTTTTAAAGTGCAATTCCAAACTTAGGAAAGAAAAATACTTATTAAGAAAACGTATAAAAAATTTAACGTTGCCAGATTTGAACCTGTGTCTCATTGGGAGCCGTCTAAGCGCTCTGACCAATTAAGCCATATGTTACGTTCTCAAGAGAGAACGTATAGCTAAGTTCTCAAGAGAGGTTCAAATCTCGCAACGTCAAATTTTTTTATACGTTTTCTTAATAAGTAAATTTTATTTGATTCCGAGCTAACTTAAGTAAGTTCTAAACTATAAATAATATAAGAATATGTACGTTTGTTTATTTAAAAGCTAAAATTTCTGGATCTACCGGTCTGATTTACTTTTTTGTTTTGTATGAAGGCTAAATTCCTTAAGAGTGTTAGACTAAATACGTTAGACTACGGTGTAATTTAACACGTTATTGTTATTTCGTTATTTATAAAGAAATAACTAAATGTATCAATCTTTCGGCAAATATAGCACAATAAAACTATTATAGGTGATATGCGGGCGAAGCCGCAGGCCGCTACTTTAATATAAAACTTGTAAGTATTTAATTATTATTATTTCAAACATTCTACTACATCCCCATCATTAGATGTTATATGGGGTTGTTATCGTCAAAGTGGCCTGATGGTATCTCTCAGCTTCGCAATATACGATATTAGCTACGTGACATTACTACGTTAAGTGACGTGAATTCTGTACTTATGAAAATCTGCATATATATATATATATATATATATATATATATATATATATATATATTTAAATATAGCAATACTTTCTAATTTTTTATTATATTAAAATATTGGTATATCATTTTTAGTTTAAAAAGAACTGAGTAAATACTAATTTGATATCATTTTATAGAATAATAAACAGCCTTTTTTATTAGGATATAACAAGTCCCAGGTTTTAATATTATATTAAAGTAATATAGCCCATAATAGACTTCTTTGATAAACAGAAAATACAAGAGAAAAGAAACAAAAGATTTTTCAAATTTGAACCAGTTATTTCTGAGATTATGCGTACAATCAAATAAACTTTTCAGCTTGATAATACTGCCGCCATAAGAAAAAAAGGCACAACTAACATTTTCTACGAAATTGAGTTATATATATATTCGGCATCAGGAAAATAAGATTTATCTGCCTAATTTTTTGTTTATTTTTAGTAATAATATAAACAGAGATATCATAAGCCCAAAGGGCACAACTGCACCCTATTGCAAGTTTTAGTACAGGAAAAGGGCACATTGTGAGATATTACTTTTATTTATCTGTATATTTTAAATATATTTTATTGAAAAGGCGTAATTGACGTATGTTTAGTATAAAAGGCGTATTCCTTACATTATTGATGTCAGTTATGTCTTTACTACTAAAAAACACTTAATTAAAATGAAGTGACAAGGAAGAAGTATGCAGGGAATCACGCCAGTTATGCCTATCGGCTCGACGTCTGGTAAGATTGTTTTGTAATTTATTTCTATACTTTAACCATCGTTACTTACTGTACGGCGATATTCATTTAATGTGTCAGTGTATTCTTTATTTAATATTAGAAAGTTATTGCTAAAAACGTTTTGGTATGGCAAAAATGAAAACCCAAATTTTTTATAAAGTAATTTTTAAACTAGTCGCTATAACCGTGTTTTTAAGCGTTGTATTGCATATTTTTAGGATGAAATTTTTTAAATATCAAATTAATAGTGGTACATTTTTCGGGAAATGCCTGTATAGACAACTCTTTTAGCTAAATTAATATTATTAAATTATATTGTAATTACTACATTTGTTTATTTATACTTTTCTTTTACGTCGCATTATAACTTCGTAGCTATAAATGTCCAGGATGCTGAAAGACGAACTTTTTTACAAATACTAAAAAGCTTAGCTAGTGATTATTCTATTCTCTTTGTTAGTTATTACAATACGTCACCACGGAGCGCAGGATTTGTAGATGCTGCTTTACGCAACAGAAAGTTTGAAAACAAACAAATATCTGTCCCAACAAGCATCAAATGAAGAAATTTGGACATATTTTGAATCTGATGATTCAGTGTTAGACAAAATTTAAAAGTAAAAAAATGCAAACATAACATTAGTAGCAATGAAAGTGATTGTGAATCCGACTTTACACCATATTTATAGGAACAGAAATTAAAATCAAATCATATAATGTCAATGTCGTGAGTGAGCACTCAATATATTATTTACCTTTAGATTAACATTGTTTGTTACCTACTCCAAATGGAGGAGTTTAAAGCTTTTGCCCGCGGCTTATTGTTTTGAATTAAAGTTTTATGCCTATTGGGAATAAACATGGCTGGACATACTTTTACTCACCTAATAATGTCATAACGCAGCTGGTAAAAAAGAACTGTTTCTCTAAATGTTTTAAAATAAAGGTTTGATTTTATTACAACTACCAGTTTGTATTCATAGAAAAATATTTTACATGTAATTTTACTAATAGTGTTACAAAGAGAAGATATAAATGAATAAAAGTGTCTTTTTATTGTAACACTTTGGAAATTTGGTTAAAAATTTTACAAAGGAAGGAAGGAAGAAAAGGCACATTTGGCTGTATGTGCCTTTAAATCGTAATATTTCTGATTTTACTCTATTTTTTATGTTAAGTTGAAAAGAAAAAACTAATTATTTATTATACATATTAAAAATAGAACTTTACAAAACCATGGTCTTATACTTACTATATAAATGCAAGTATTTACATTTTCACATATTCGAAAAACCAATTTTATTGGCGTTTTTTTTCAACAAAACCAAAAAATACTTTAAACCCCTTTTTCTCGATATTTACAAAATGTTATTTGTGCCCTTTATCCTTATGACGGCAGAATATTAGTATAGAATAAAAGTACAGATTCCTAATTATTATTAATATACAATTTTTTAGATAAGAATATTTTTATAGCTTTTTTTAATAGATACTAGTTATTAATTGACATACAAAATAATACTGACAGAATATAGAAGGCTTATTTTGTGTAACCAAACTTTTATTATTGTAACACTCTATTATTTCAATCAAAACAATAAAGATAAATTGGCACTTGTCGATAACAAAAGGTTTTCTTTACAATACCCCAAGACTTTGTATAGCGAGTCAATTTAATACATTTATATATCTATTATTCTCTATGCGCTCGAAAAACTTCAACGTTTTTAAAACATTTTTGTTTAAAGAGCTGAAGGTTATTCTGTTTTATGGTAAAAACACATTTTTTTTTTATTGTTTAACAAAGATTTTACCTAAATATGCAGGTGTAAGCGATATGCATATTTTTTATTTATAGGTATACCTATTTAACCTTTTCCGTTACTGAGTAACAGAAAAATTTCAGACGAAATTAGTAGTTACGTATATGCTTAGCCATAGACAACAGACAAAACTAATAAATTTAGTTTAGGGCACTGGTTCCCAACCAAAATATGGTCCGCGAACGATTTTAATTTTATGACTGGGGATGGTAAGGCGAAGTTTCTGTTTGATTATCACTGTTAATTTTTATTATACCTACATGCATAGTGGTCCCTGCTACCAATAATTATATAAAAGTGATCTTTGATCAAGAAAAGGTTGGGAACCCCTGGTTTAGAGGAACACACTACACTACTACACTTTACTAACACTAAAAAAGGATTTCTCAAAATTCTTACTGAAACAACAAAAATAGTAGTAATCTTCCATGTAATAGAAAGACGTATACGACATACGTCTTAAAATCCACGAACCAAAGTTGCGGACAAAAACTAGAGTATTATAGACAAAAGACATTTTTTTTAGAATATCGGCTAATATAGATCTACTATGATAGCTACTAATACTAGATTCATATAAGTACCGTCAACAGAATTGCGTCTGACATTTATAATAATGCTAATGGTCGTCGTGCGCCTCGCTGGAGCCAAATCCCGTGTCGGTGCCAGTTAGGATATTCAATGTACGACACTAAATCACCGCAAAAATGAAACTCTTAAAGTGTAACAGTTTAATTTTGCTCACAAATGCCAAGGAATTTTCATTTCGAAGAAATATTCGCTAAATAATATTTAAGCTAAATAGGTGTCCGACTTTGTTGTTTCTCGTAAACTTCTAAAGTATACAAGGATTTATAGTAAGTAATTTGCAAAAATGATTGAAAATATACAGGACAAATAAAAAATTATCAGCGTTACGCTATGTCCCGCACACAATAGGGTTACTTTAAAATAATTTAAAGAAACATTTTTATTTTTTATAAACTACTAGACAAATGGTGGAGTGTAACTTTCTTAGGTAGATATTATATAAATAGATACATCTTAGTTAATATATTAAATTATTTATCTTATCTTTCTTAACGCTGTATTTCACATCGAGAAAAACAGAGGGAAGGCGAGGAAATAAACAAACATTTCCCTGAGACGGAATTAAATCCACAATACTTTTTCCTGTATCCCACATGTAGCACGGCAAAGCCTAGCCACT
Organism: Heliconius himera; assembly: GCA_021202915.1. Classification (NCBI taxonomy): domain Eukaryota; kingdom Metazoa; phylum Arthropoda; class Insecta; order Lepidoptera; family Nymphalidae; genus Heliconius; species Heliconius himera. The sequence continues at coordinate 239,851 of JAJHJA010000076.1, forward strand.
TCACTCCCCACTTTCCGCCGAATTCTGGAAGCACTGTGTAACGCACAATTTGAGAGGCGGAACTCAACGCAGCAGAAGAAATGAAAATATTAAACATTTTATTTCCTCAAGTGGGCAACGAACCGACAACCTATTGCGTTTACAATCACACTTGTGCTACAAAATATATAATTAATATAAATAAATAAACCAGCTTCACGCTGTATCCCGCACACAGCAGGGTAGGCAAAGGGAAAATAGTCTTAAGACACTCCGTTCCCCCCTTTCTGCAGAATTCTTTAGGCATTGCGTATTGAGTGGTAAAACTCAACGCCGCGCTTTGCCTCGACACCAGAAGAAATGGAAATATAAATTCAAGTAAATATTTCGTCTCCTCCTAGTGGGGTTCGAACCCACAACCAGTCGGTTTAACAGTCACACTTTGTGCCCCTGCGCCGCGACTGGCCTCAAGAATATAGAAGCATTTAAATAACAAATAGATATACTGCTATCCTAATACCTAAATATTGTGATTACACCCTCATGATAGTTACACATGAGTGCAAAATGGACCTACTTCTAGTATAAAGCTCCTTCAGTAGCAGCTGATACCATATTGATATTGTAAGTTACACTAGTTGCATGATAAACTGAAATAAGCGTTGGCAAGCCAAAGTTTCCTGTGATTTTAGGTCGAGGACGACATACAAGATTAATAAATATTGTTTATATAATAATATGTATTATTTTATTTTATTTGCTGTTCAATATATTGTTTCTTACTATTTATTAATAAGAGACGAGTGTGTGGAACTGGCTCAGCGTTCGACTACACAAGCAACGATTGTAGGTTTGAATCCCAATCGGAGTAATTCATTATTTTGTTAAAAAGCTCCGGCACGTGATAAGCACTGTCTCCAATACGGGTAGAGGGCAGAGGACGAAGAATATTAACACTAGGTTCCCTCTGCCTACACTGTTAAAAGGATAAAGCGTGAACCTTCGTAAATTCTACTGTAACAAACATATTCTTTTTCTTGATTGTTCTCCTTCAAATTTTTCACCTTAATAAACAAAAATAGTATTTTATCACGTCAAAAATAAATTAGCTATACCTAATTATATCCACTTAATTAATTTTATAAAAAAAAGTTATGAAAAAAGCAATAATTAATGTTATTTGAAAATGATGATGAAAAAGAAATATTTTATTATAACAACAATTTTAATATCAGCAAGATCGCAGCTGTATTTAAATTAGATTTATGATAGAATAATATTGATGTTTAATTTGCCGCTACCTACAAAGGAATCTTTTATCTCTAATAGGTATCCTATTCATAATAAAATAATTTCAGAGATCTGTGGGTACTTTAAATATTTTTTTATATTTTTTATCGAGATTATATTTACTTTAAATTAAAATCTAATTTTAGGGTACAAAAACGGATAACTTGTTAATATTAGTTGTTATGTTCTAAAAGAAGAGTGTAAAAATAATGGCCTAAGCTTGAATTCGAGTAAGACAAAGGTTCTAGATTTTAAAACAAATTAAGACAGGACGGAATGCAAGATCAGCGTAAAGAAGATGAGAAGATATTTGACCAAGTGAATAAAGTGTTGCATCTGAGAAATATGTTTAGTAGAGCTGCAAGATACGAAATGGATGATACAGAGTTAACGGTGCCTTAGCTGCATTAATGTGACGGCGAAACGTCAGCAGAGCTGCGCGTTTGACCGTACACAATGCAGTGTTGGTACCAACTATTCTATACGGCATCAAAACGTGGTTATTACAGAAGAAGAAAGAAAGAAAGATGAATGCTATGGAGATGCAATCTTTTTGATCAATAATTGTATTAAAAGGTGTATGTCGGTAGACGAGGCGAAAGATGTATGCAAAGACCGTAACGTTTGACGCTCCTTCCGCTCTGACTACCCCGCTAGGGATACATCGTAAATATTCTGTATTAAAATAAAGATAATAAAGTCATATTATGTGTAACTTACTTTATTATAAATTTGTCAATTTCTCGTTTAATATTATCTCAAATTATTCATAGTAAATTTTGAATTATGTATTTGCAGTCCAAAAATATGTAAGAAAGGTGTTGAACGACGTATAAATCTTTATAACAAATGGATTTTGTTCTGCGAAAGTCACGTATCAAGATTAGAGTATACAAACTATCTCACAAAGAATCAGTTAAATTTAACCGACAGAAATGATAAAAAGTAGAGTATATCTAGACATTGTCATACTTGCTGTATTGTTAGCAAACTCGTGTAGAAGAAGATAAATGTTGGTGAAAATGAATATAAGAGCAATGAAATTGTGTCAATCGAGGCAGTTGCTTGTAGGCCAGAAAGGTCCTTGTTGGAGGGAAACTCGTCTGAAGAATTGTTATTGGATGATACATATCACTTATTGCAATATTGTATTGTAGAATCTCTCTCTGAATAGATAAGAGGCATATAGACGACATATGTTTAAAAAAAAACGTTAAAGACTTCGGATATCTAACAGTAATATTCATTACTTAAGAATCACTACGAAATTAAGTCCCCAATTATTTATACTAAAGAAATAAGGAAGAGTTTATATAATTTATTTTCAAATATCTATATTTGGCACAACAATATGTACGATTGCGTACAAAATAGAAAATACTGTTGTTATTTATGAAGAGTTTTCATTTAGTTTGGGTTAGTAAGAACTTAGATTTCACTATGCGAACTACTTATCAAGTTCTCTCTAAAGTTTCCCTGTAATCTTGATTAGATGTAACATCAATGATAGTGTCATTACTTCCTGTAGATGAATCTTAGAAGTCAGATAAGAGCAACTTCCAGGAGATGCCAGCCAACTTAGATTAGATTGCAAGCCGTCCCTACCGAAATTGAGAAAATTGACTAGACCGACGACGCGACCAGCCCGTGGCTATTACAATAGAAAATGAATATATAAATTATATTTTTGTAACTTGACGATGTATCAAAATTTCAAATTCTAAATTTTCTTTATTCAAATAGAGTTTTGTAATCACTTTTGAATCGTCAAATGAACATACATAAGAGGCCAGTCGTAGCGCAGGGGCACAAAGTGTGACTGTTTACTCTGAATACCGTAGGTTCTCTCTGTATACCCTGCTGTGTGCTGGATACAGCGTGAAGTAGATAAAGAAATACACATAAACTAGAAGCTATCCTGCATCACATTCAGTAGACATATATTCCATACATGTATATCATTTAAATAAATATTCTTGAACAGTGTAATAAGCTTTATTTCTTAGTATTTTTTTACAGATACTTTAAATTGTTGTAGTGTCAAACTTAGAATACACACACAAAAAACGTTAAAACAATCCGTTAAAACACTCCATTTCCCACTTTTCGCCGAATTTTTAAAATGGCGGGTGGAGTGGCGAAATTCACGTTAATATTTAATAAAATATATAAAACATTATTTGCTTTGTAATAAACTTATTTAACAACTATTATATAAATTTATTTTACTACTAAATATCTTTATGTTAGAATAAATATTAGATTTTTCCATTACAGTAAAATTTATATCACACTTTGATCTACAAATAGTAATATGAGGAACATTACGGTAGACAGATCTTATGAAGGCCATAAATATGTAATCCAGAGATATTGCAGTAGATCAAATATTAGATATCAAGGTCGGCATATCATCAAATATTGATTTTGTTATAGCAAAAAATATTTGTGTCGGACAAAAAAAAATGGGGTTGAGTTTCGCCACTCTCGTCTCGAAAATTGGGTGGAAAGTGAAAAACGGAGTGTATTTGGCTCTAGGTATAAAAAAAAATCTTTAGCGTGAAGCTTAGTATAGCAAGGTACGAACGAGTACCTTGCCGAAAAAGACCGTGAAGTTAAAGATTTTTTTCTATTTCAAAAAGCCAAATGTATACTTAATTTAAAGACATGCAGATTTTATCACCTACCCCCAGTCAATTACAATTTGTCTTCTTTATTTTATTAAAATAAATAAAATATAAATGTATAGCTTCATTTTTATATAGCGCGAGTGCAAACATGCTATTCAAGCGTTTTCCAAAATAAAATTATACAGACGAGGTCGTTGTCTACATTTAGGTACACAGTTGCAGAAACAGTAAATTAGACCCACAAAGAGATGAATGTGCCGAGGGCGGTCGTCAACTCATTTGGAAAATTACTTAGGCATCTCATTATATGACATTAAGCGTGATAATTAGCTGTTTAAATTTTTTTTGTTTTTTTTTTATTTAGGGCATCGTGGCGCAGTGCCACAAGCGTGTGACTATAATCCGACGGTTGTGATTCGACTTCCTCTTTTATTAATATTTTCATTTTTCGCTGTGGTGACAAGGCAAATCGGGGCGTTGAGTTGTGGTGGTTGAGTTCCCCACTCAACATGCAATGCTTCAAAAATTCTACGGAAAGTGAAGAAAGTGTCTTAACACTAGGTTCTCTCTGCTAACCTATTGCTATATGCAAGGGTAAGCTGATAAAAGAAAAGAAAAAAAAAATGTTTTTATATGGGATTTATTTTAAAACATTTAAATTTGTTAAGTGTTCCTTACGTAAAACTTTAAATAAGTAAAAAATTATAAGAATATTATATAGGCTATTCAGTAAACATTAGACTTAAAAAAAATATAAGAAAACGGTTTGAGTTTTGAGAATATTATGTAATTATATAAATCACCTGTATCAACAAAAAAATATCACATGATCCTTCGTCGACAAGACAAAAAAAACGTAAAGCTGAAATAAAGATTTCACAACACGATATAATACTTTCACAGTTCGCATAGATGGAGTAACGCAGGGGCACAAGTATGTGACTGTAAACTCGATTGATTGTGGGTTCGATCCCCACTCGAGGAAATTTAATATTTATTTGAATTTATATTTTCTTCAAGGCAAAACACAGCGTTGAGTTCTGACACTCAACATGCAATGCCTTAAGAATTCTGCGGAAAATGGAAAAAGGAGTGTAACACTAGGTTCCCTCCCCCTACCCTGCTGTGTGAGAGATTCAGCGTGAAGCTGATTTTATTTTTATTCAGTTCGCACGTAAATAGAAAATTCAAACATTTCTATATAAACACATAAAATGAATGAACTAATTAGCTAATAAAAACTATGTATATAGTGTATAAGTAATTTGAAAAAGGAACGGTCTTAACAAACACTTGCTGTTCACTTTCCATATAATATCATTGCTCATTTCATTCATTCCACCTCTTGTTATTATAAGTGCACGCAGCACTTTAATTAACTCAGGTAAGTTTACTAGTACAGTAATATATGAATATACATATAAACATTTATTTACCGAGGCCGTCGTGACTCAGAGGCACAAGAGAGTGACTGTAAACGCGACGTTTGTGGGTTCGATTCCTATTGAAAGTAAATTATTTAATATTTTACGTTACGTTTAGCGCTTAGTTCTCTTAGACTACTCTGTTAGGGATAAAGCATAAAAAAAATATATATGGGAATATTGATTATTGAATGTTCTACCTTGCTTTTATAAAAAATGTTATTAGTAGCTACTAAGTAGATGTTTCTTTAATTTTACTTTCGTTCTTGTATATGAATGCATATTGTTATTGATGAAATGAGATAAACATGGAGAGGAGCCTTATTTTTTCGGTATATCTATAAAACTGTATGGTGTCTCGCAGAATAATTCAAGCCGCTGGACCCAGATTCTTGAAATTTTCTAAGATTTTTTTTAGAAAATCCGTTCCTAAGGTAATAAAATAGCAGTTTAATGTTATATATAATCGTCATTTAAATTTTAAGTCTTAGTTAACAAAAAAAAGGTTATTTTTAAAGATTGTACGTTACTTATTAAAGCAAAAGAACACCTCATGGGAAAAGGAACCAAGCGAGTAAGCCTCTAGCGAAGAGCTTGCTCCTTTATATATATATTTTTTGTTTATGCTTTTCACGTAAAATATTGGAATATACTAATGCTCTGCCACGCTAAAACATCGCCGATAATATTATTTATAGTACAATACACATTTATCAAAACACTCTGAACTTCACGCTGTATCCCGCACACAGCAGGGCAGAGGGAACCTAGTGTTAAGACACTCCATTCCCCACTTTCTGCCGAATTCTGGAGGCATTGCGTGTTGAGTGGCAGAACTCAACGCCGCGCTTAACCTCGACACCAGAGCGAAGAAATGGAAATATAAATTTAAATAAATATTTCATCTCCTCGAGTGGGGATCGAATCCACAACCAGTCGGTTTTGCAGTCACACCTCGTGCCGCTGCGCCACGACCGGCCTCGTCACTTATTTGTTATAAGCTAAATCAACTTAAAACGATAAAATAACGTGATAAAATAACAAATCATCCCACTTCCCATATTCCAAATACCCAAAGGAAATACAATCGCGGAATAAAGGAAGCTCAACAATGTATATTATCAAAGAAGCGGTCCGTCGCAGAGCGTCTGCAAACTAAATAAAAGAAACCAATATTTCCTATTGAATCTCCGTAACTGCCTAATAAACGTTACTTTTATTGACAGGATCTAATAAAATACACTCCAATGTAAATAGTTTTATATTAAAATAAATTGAACAGAAGTCAGATGGTGGTGGAATTGTAGAAATAATAAAGAATCTTCGTACATTCTCCGTCCTTAGAAGTTATGTTCTTTTGTCGACATTGCGTGTGGGATTTAAATATTTAATGCATCTTTAGTGTATCTTTAACCTAATATGTATGTTGTTTAGAATAACGATAATAATAATGGTTTTATTAGTATTTTCTGATGAGATGGAAATATATATATATATATATATATATATATATATATATATATATATATATATATATATATATTGCTTTTATTTAGGTAAAGAACTTTTACTAAAGATTGCAAGATGTTCTCATGCATAAATTAATTATTGTTTAGAAACAACAAAATTTAGCCGGAAAATATAGATTCTAAGACAATGCATTTCCTCAATAATTAAAAATAAAAAGTCACACATAAGATCTAATGATTTTGATATCTGATACTTATCTTTTTTTTGATACAACAACACAACAAAGAAAATTCAAATTATAATGGATTATATAAAAAAAGCAAGAGAAAATTTTGCTTCATTTTTTATTTCTCTAATATTATTCTAGATTGCATTAAATTAGCGGCGACGGCACGACAGATATTGGATATAAAAAGGCTATCAAAAATCTAATTTTGTCACTCTCGGGCAGCTGTCGATACGCTATTTCAACTACACCATCCACTACTGGCAGATAACTATATAAACAAAGTTACCTATAAAATAATTTACGTATAACAGAAGTTGTAAAATTTATCGCAAAATGTCTGTTTATTAAAATATATTAATAAAATGTCATTATAAATTTTTTTTTTTGTCTATTGTTGATTTATAAGCATTTTCTTTTAGGAAAAGAATCTTACCTTAAAACTTAACTTAAGAAAACGTATTCTTAAGTAACATATACATTTTTATTTTTAGCTTTACATTTTATCCCACAATTTCATTTCTTCTAGTGGGGATCGAAGCCACAACCAGTTGCGTTTACAGTCGCACACTTGTCCCCTTGCGCCACAAGTGGCCTTTTATACATCTACTAATCAGCTTCACGCTGTATAACGCATACAGCAGCGTAGGCAGAGACACCCAAATGAAAATATAAATTTAATTAAATATTTCATCTCCTCGAGTGGGGATCGAACCCACAACCAGTCGGTTTTGCAGTCACATTTTGTGCCGCTGCGCAACGACTGGCCTCTACTATTTAGAAAATATCAAAATTTTTACAAATTTATACCGTTCATTATAAGACAAGTCTTAAGAAGTGATTGTAGTATTTACTTATCTTTCAGTCTATAGAAGAAACATAAATCTGTCTTGAATATCAAAACTGTGTAAAACTGGCGCGCGGCCCGTCCATCACTACTCAACACGCCATTACAGAGGATGACTCAATTTATTTTTACTCGTAAGATTTTATAGATAACCTTAGGGTTGTCGTAAAAATAACAATGCATAGTTTTGGCGCAAAAATGTTATAACTACGCTAAACTTATGAAAATTAAAAAAAATCCCGCACTCAGTAGGGTAGACAGATGGGACCAAGTGTTAAGACACTCCGTTCCCCACTTACCTACGAATTGTGGCAGCATTGCGTGTTGAGTGGCGGAACTCAAGAGCGGAGAAATGAAGATATAAATTTAAATAAATATTTCTTTTCCTCGATTAAGAATCAAATCCACAACCTGTTGCATCTACAGACACACTTCATGCCCCTGCGCTACAACTGGCCCCGATTACAAAAATATTTGAAGTATTTCTTTTTTATAATATACTTTGTTTTTTTTAAATTACACGTTTAAGGTCTAACATTATTGATTGCAATAGTAATAGGCTATATATTTTAAAAAATATTATAGCATAATATCTATAAGGAATTGATAAATTATTAATTATAAATTATATAATTAGATTCTTTAGATATAATAAAAATACTGCATTTTATGGGTGCAGTGCGAGTGGGTGTAATGCTGTCGTGACCACCCTGTGATGGTGCACCTGACTACATTCGACGGTCGTGGGTTTGAACCAGTAGAAACTTACGACCATATATTTAAAATTGAATTTCCGCATTGGAAAATTTTCTCTATAATAGTGAAAGGTATAGTAATGATGTATACCTATTATATATAAGTAAATAATATTTCTTTATAAATAATTTGAACTGGTTCTTCCATAATTGTGATGATGTAACTGTTTCAAGTCGCAGCATTAACTTAGCATCGTATATAACATTGTTTATACGTTATTCTCTTTTAAAGTTAATTAAAAAAATATAATTAACAAATGCAGAGTGAAGGATAAGACAGTTAACGAAGCAATTTAAAGTTAAAATGGCTAGCGATCCTACTTCGTAGCACTTAGGTAACTTCAATATTTAGTGAAGTTATGTTTTTTTTTTCATATTTATGAAATAAGCAAAATGAGTCCAATGGTATATGACACCATGATTTTCAGCTTCAGTTTTAGGTCATTCATAATACATATATTAAATGTTGATCAGGAAAACTCAACATCGAATGACTTTTATAATGAAGAACTTTTATTTTATAGAATAGTATTAACTATTTTTGTGAAGATATATTGGGAAGATGCTTAAGGTAAAAAGAGTAAAAAATATATATTATTTTAGAATTTGTACCTAAATATTTATAGGTATGTATGCTGACATATAAGCTTTCGGGTTGGGGACGTAGCTGAATTGAGCCTGGATAGTCTTTATGACGTGTGACACTATAAACAACGTCGCCGATATTGAAAGGAATTTTGCATATTGACGTTTATTGGCAATCGATTTCCCTGCACAGCGAAGTTAGAACCCGATTCTAGTACAAACTAGAATTAGGAAACAAATATATAAAGGTCAACACTGATATTAAAACGATTGGAGATTATAGTCTGAGGTGAAATAATATTATATCTTTTTATAAGATTTTTTTATATTTTTTTATATACAAAGATAGTAACTGTTAGCTTTAAATTTTAGTCATTAAAATGTTTTAATCACATTCATATATAATATCTTCTGTATTTAAATGGCACGCAGAAAATTATTTTTCTTCTATATTAGATTATTAATATATAGAATTTATCTATAATTTAAAGCAAATAGAAAAGAAGTATCAATTTATGATACTTCTATTTTTGAGCTCAAAGCAGTGCCTGCGACTTGCAACCCAAGTGTAGAGTTGAAGGACCCCTTTAGAATGAATAGCTCCTCGAGCTCGATATGGCTAATTAAAGACGATCTAATAAAATACCGCCTCTTATACTGATCATATACAGTGTTGTATCTTATCTTATTAGTAGTAAAATCATAGTAATGTTGCCATAGCGTGTCAGAGATACGTATTTCTATCGATATATAAAATAACATGTAACGTAAAGAGGCCAGTCGTGGCGCAGCGGCACAAAGTGTGATTGTAAACCCGACTGGTTGTGGGTTCGATCCCCACTCAAGGAGATGATATATTTAATTAAATTTATATTTCCATTTCTTCGCTCTGGTGTCGAGGTCAACCCGCAATGCCTCCGGAATTCGGCAGAAAGTGGGAAACGGAGTGTCTTAACACTAAGTTCCCTCTGCCTACCCTGCAGTGCGCGGGATACAGCGTGAAGCTGATTAAGATTATTATGTATAAACGTTAACAAAAGTATAAGCTTTTGGACTTCTTATACCTACTATAAATTATTATTAATTACATTTAAAATAAAATCCTTGAATTCACGAAACAGCATTATAATAAGAAATAGTTAGTTAAAATTAACTATTTTCTTCCACACGAAGTTCAATATCACAACGGCAGTTGGAAAGTAATAATTACCAAATGCCACCGCGGAGCGTTGTAAATGGTACAGTGAACTGAGTAATTTAAAGTTGGAGCGCCTGGTGACTTGGCGAGCTCACCTCTTAGCAAATTGGTTCATACTTAAGATATGTTCACATAATTGTACTTAGGTATATATTTTATATCTAAACTTACATGTATGAATATTGTTAAAAAAATCAAAAAACAGCTATCGCACACAACAGGCGTCGTGGCGCAGGGTAGGCAAGGGAAATCGAGTGTTAAGACACTCCGTTCCCCACTTTTCACCGAATTTTTCGATTCTTCGCGTGTTGAGTCGCGGAATTCAACGCCGAAGCGCCGAACGCCAGAGCGAACAAATGAAAATATTAATTAATTGATTCCCTTGGGTGTGATCGAACACACAACCGTCGCGTTACAGTCACACCCCTGCGCCACGACGGCCACATGTGTTAAATATTATATCACATTGAAACTACTATACAAACTACTGCTAAATTAGCAGAACTTTTTTAGGCTTCTGTCTAAAACGCATTTATCTTCACCTTAAAGACCACCTGTAGCTCCTATGGTGTTGCACGGGGTCGTAGGCGGCAGTGGTCACTTACCATCGGGTGATCGTTTCGCTTGTTTGCCTTGTCTTTTCCATAAAACTGAACTCAACGCCGAACATTACCTGAACGGGGAAATAACAATTTTAAAAACAAATTGCCTTGAGTGCGAATTGAACCCACAACCTGTTTACAGTCGCATACATGTGGCCTTGCGCCACAAATGGCTTCAAATACATATATATGTGACTATTATAATTTAATATTGAAAAAAATAATTCACGTAATAATATTATAGACGCCATTGCACTTGAGGCGCGTTGGGTACGCAACGGTTAAGTTTTGAAACAGCACTCAGAGGAATATATTTTATTTAGGATGATAAATGTTTTTCTAAATAACAACAAAAAATGTGAAAAATGGATTGAAATATCGGCCAGTGTCTATAAGAATGTATTTATTTATGTACTTGCTGAATGTGTATTTAATTTTTTTTAATTATTAAGAAAAATAAAAAATCTAATTATGTTATATCGTGTTATTATTAGATAGTTTCAATATAAAAACCTATTTCTTATATTGGAATCTCTCTCCCTCTTTAAGTGAAACTTGTGATTGAGTCTGAGAATTTCTTGGAAGAAGAACAATTATATATCTTTCATTAAAGGATATGTAAGTAGATTTAGTACCGAGACCTATATCAATAAGAGCTCTATTTCTAGAAGTATTTATTGTTATACGACAAATATAGTAAAAAAATGAGACCATATGTTTCATAGGTTCGATTCCCACTCGAAGAAATGAAAGATTTTATTTCATTTCATTTCTACGCTCTAGTGTCGAAAAAAAGCACGGCGTTGAGTTCCTCCATTCAACACGCAATGCTTCTAGAACTCAGCGAAAAAAATATATTGAGATTTTTTTAATTAAAGATTTTTTTATATAAATAAAAACGACTATTATATTCTCCAAATCACAGTAACAAAATTGATCTCAACTTCTTATAGAACTCAAAAGACAAAATTAAACTAGTCGATAACAACCACAAAACTTCTGGCGAAGCAAAACATTTAAATTATTATCAAAATGTATTGAAATAATACCTATCTATACCTAGAAAGTTGGTAAGAACACAGTGGCAGAGCTCAACGCCGCGCTTTGCCTCGACATCCGAGTCAAGAAAATGTAAATAAAAATTTAAGTAAATATTTCATCTCCTGGAGTGCGGATCGCACCTACAACCAGTAGATTTTACAGTCACACTTTGTGCCCCTGCGCCACAACCGGCCTCAATGGTAAGTAGTAAATATCAGATACGACTTGATTCATATAATGGACTAAAAGATTGATATAAATCGTAACTAATAACAGCCTACTACGTAATATATTTTTACGACAAGTGTACGTCTGTACGCTGAAAATAAATAGAGATGAAAATTTAATGACTATGCCGAAAAAACTGAAGTAATATCTGATTAAACCGCAGTATTTTTGGCTTAACATCAAGAAAATTACAACTTTTATGCCGACAAAGTCACAACATATCGATCATAATCAAATTTTATGACGTTGTTTAATATTTTCTCATACGAAGGGATATCTAATTTTGTCTTAAAATCGTATAACATAATGTAAAGAATTACGTGAAATAATATAGATTTTAATAATTTATTGTGATACATTTTAATAATAAACAAAATATGTTAATATGTAAATAAATTTAAAAAAATAATTAAATAAGCTTAACGCTGTATCCCGCACAGAGCAGGGTAGGCAGAGGGAACATAGTGTTCAAAAATGTAGTAAAGATAAAATGATCGATTTTACCTAAAATAAGTTTAATAGTCGGTGGCTATCAAGTCGACTGTACCAATAGCTCCTCAAAGCGAGGCCGAAACAGCCAATAACAGCATGAAATATTCAATATAGTAGGTACCTCTGTTGGTACATATTTCTACATTGAATTACGATTTTTATTTTTTTCGCTTTCGTCTGTTTCTGAAATTATTAGTTTTCCTATAGGTATTATTAATATTTTCATTAAATATGTATTAATATCGTAGTGTTTACATATTTGAGGCCGGTCGTGGCGCAGCGGCACGAGGTGTGACTTGCAGTCACACCTCGTGCCGCTGCGACTGGTTGTGGGTTCAATCCCCACTCGAGGAGATGAAATATTTACTTAAATTTATATTTCCATTTCTTCGCTCTGGTGTCGAGGTTAAGCGCGGCGTTGAGTTCTGCCACTCAACACGCAATGCCTCCAGAATTCGGCAGAAAGTGGGGAACGGAGTGTCTTAACACTAGGTTCCCTCTGCCTACCTTGCTGTGTATGTGATACAGCGTGAAGCTGATTTAATTATTTTTTTTATTTCACGCAGTATTCTGAACGTAGCAGGGTAGATAGAGGGAACCTGGCAACCTAACGTTAAGACACTTTCGTTAACCACTTTCGGCCGAATTTTGGAGACATTGTGTTTTAAGTAAACTCAACTTCTAGCTTTTGCCTCCTTACTAGAATGAGCAAATATAAATGTGAACTATTTAATTTCCTCGATTAGGAGCCGATCCAAACAACCTGTAGCGTTTATAATCGCACATTTATGCTCCTGCGCCACGACTGGCTATTATTTGTGACTAGCGGCTCGCCCACGGCTTCGCCCGTTTAAAATACATGATTATTGATTTAATATGCACAATTGATTGACAACTATAATGATTTCTAATATGATTTTTTTACGACATTATCGTCAAAGATTTTTTCATTGTTTTAAATAAAAAAATACGACCATTGTTGATATTTGATATTTATAAAATATACATAAAGCTAATTATTTATTACACGTATATATTTTTGTAACTTTATGTTCTTTTTACCTATATATTATACTCTGTTAAATGTGCTGATGTCAGTGAATAATTTAATTTACTCATTCAGAAACAGCCTTAAATGTTAAATTATTAATTTGAAGGATTCATAATATTCTTAATAAAATAACTGTAATAATTGCATATTAACTCCTGTACAGTTTTTAAATTAGTTACATATATTATATGAACGAACCAACCAAAAAATCTTTGTATTTACTTCATATTTCTTTCAAGATCGTTCTTTATCTCTGTGTTGAATTAATTACGACTTAAACTTAACTGTTATGATTTATGAAGGTAATCTCCACTAACAATTCAATTTTGTTTACTTTATTGTATAAAAAAATATTATATAATAGTGCTTCAAAAATATATATTTTTATCTACAGTCATATAACCCATACGTTTCGAACGTCATTCTTTAGCCAGGGTCATACCAGCGCGATTGCTATATAATATTCGCAGGCAAGCTAATGCCTTGAGTTCATTCAAATGACGATAACTTTTTTTTTAATGAACCGATTTTGATGAACCAAACTTTAGTACCTAAGTTGAGTTAAAACAAAGCAATTGGTGAAATTTTCAAGTAAATCGGTTAAGTACTTTCAGAGAAAAATGCGGACAGAAATATGTCGACAGACAGACAGACAGACAAGAAATTCAAAAAAAATCTTTTTGCTTTTTATTATTCTTTTTAAGTGTCCCTCTATCCATTTCAGTCAAAATTACTAAATGTACAGACAAAATATTTTTACTGTCTTATTATATATAGAGATAGAGATAGAGATGATAAAAAATAATAAATAAAATAAAATATTCGTGTTTACATTATTCTTCGGCAACAAAAGATTAACATTTTGAGGAGTAAACATTTAAACGACCGTTTTATAATCACTTCTTACATTTCATCTTTCAGTATGACGTTAATAAATTATTGTTCTTATTTATTTTTCTTTTGCGTCTGCTTGCTTCACGTTGACAGCGCTTAGTTATTAATTACAAAGCTGTTTTTTTTTTAGGTTTCTAATTTTACTTATTTTAGTAAGTTTTAATTTATTTGATTAACTGAAATATTTTTATAAAAACAAATATATTTCATTATTGTTGCAGATATATTTATGCATCAAACATCCGAAATTATGTTTTATAAAAAAAAAAAAATATATAAAAACTTTATGGTACATTACAATTTAGAGATACTACTATTAATATGTTCTTTATAGTTGTAATTTCAGTATAGAATTTAATAAATAGATATGTCAATTGATAAATAATTGTAAAATAAGCGGACCAGAAGCTGATATAGAACCTATTCCTATATTTTTATATGTATGTAAATTTGGTTAGCGTGATTGTTGGTGAAGTTTTGCATGCCAGCCTTTGAAGAGAGCGTGACCAAAGGTCGAGGCTTTCATTTCAAAATCAATCTCAATATTAACCTTCATAACTTTACATAAAACTCATATACTTCTTAATGATTTATCTATATCTTTTATATTTTTTTAACCTTTTCCAGTGATTCTAAGTATCGCTGCGAAAAAAGAAGTATATTTGATGGAAGTACAACTTGTGTTAACAGTTGCTGTGCTTACGAATTATATTAACCGAATTTTAAATTAGATATCTTTGTCTGATTAAACTATTTTTTCCTTATATATTGGCAAAAATACGTATTCATTAAAATTATTCATATTTACAAAACTTCAAATTGTTAATATTTAAAAAAATAACTATATAATAAATGTTAGACTATATAAGCGGAGTACTACAGTTTTCAGCATTTTCAGTAAAAGCTGCAATCACCAATGAATGCTAATGCATTAGAGAATCACTGTTACAAGGCTAGACTGTAATGTATAAGCTTTCCGTCACATCGAAATATATTGCAGTTTCACACGCGAAGCAAATATCTCAACATGGACATGATTCCACTATTTATGAAGTATCGTGGTCATTAAATGAATAACTAATATTTTTTCCTTTACCACATTATGGTATTAAGCAACGCGGGTTTATTTCTTTGGGATTGTTATTGTTGTTGTTGTCTTATTAAAAATATAAAGTAATAAAAAAAAGTGCGTGGACTAATTTATGAAAAACGTGACTACGTTTGTTCGGTTAGAGACATTTAAATTTTGGGCTAAATAATTGGGACGTCCTGCCAGAATCGGGACGTCTAGCAACGTTAGTATAAAGATCGCCAGCTATTTAGTAATTAATTAACAATGATAGATATTTTTTTATCTTTAAGAATTACAAGAATGGAAGAATGCAAACGTAAAAAGAATGAAGACAAAAAGAATGAAAGGAAGATAGAATCTTATCTCAGAGATAGCAATCATGATCTTAAGATCCAATAAATCTACATTGGAATATAACTTAGCTCAGTATTTTTTGTACATTTCATTTAGAATTGATTTTAAATATGTACGTACATATTTGATTTGCATTTTTTTATTATTATTAATTATAACAGTAAAATATGTAATAATTTATTTCAGAAGTGTTACATAATTACTAGGATCCACCAAGTGTTGTGCACGGCAGGTGGAGCTGAGCGTAGCTATGTTGCGCAAAATTTAGCGAAATTATCTGTTATATCCGCGGGTCCTGGGGTAGGTTAGTCAGAGTTCAATATGTGCGCGTGAATTTCAAAACGTTCCACAGCCAAACTCTATGGGACACATTTCGAACATTTACCCAAAAATTACAATTATAATTATCACCTAACTACTTCTCAGGGAACACCGTGTCTTCCACAACGTACCTGCAAAATTTCAGAGCTGTAGGTTTAACGCTCTAGGAGGCATTACAACGAAACACACTTTCGATCAGTAAGAGGTTTGCTTCGCTCAGCTCAGTAATAGTAATCTTCATCTTTACATTTCAATATATTGAATAGTAAATACATATCCTGCTGTGCAACGTTTACGTATCTAACTTCAGTAAATAATAATTTTACCACACAAAGTTAAGACAATTCGTTCCTCATTTTCCGCCAAATTCTGAAAGTATTGCGGTTGAGTGACATCAGAATAGAATATTTAATATTTTCATTTCTTCGCTGGTAATGACGTTGACCTTTAATGCACATGGAGCAATATTTAAAGTAGTTTATCAGAAATATTTGAACCATCAATCACTCGCATTATTCGCAGCAGGAACATTTTATAAAATTATCAATATTTGTTCAGAGTAATATCTTTACGTAGAAAATACAGTGATTTATTACAAAAATATCGTAAACAGGACATAAATTACTTAAGCATGAAACAGCTCATACTTTCTGCATCCAATAGCTCTTCGAAAGTAATTATTATTCAAGACGTTAACGTTCGTACACAATCTACTGATCCAGGCTACTCTAAGAGCAAATAATTGACGAACAAGGCCAAATAAAGTGTTCAACGTCTTCTGTCTTGCATTATAATCAGAAAGGACAAATTTTAATATAATTAGTGCCATGAGTTGAATTAAGTATTTTTATTTCCGCTGTGACAAGACAAAGTCCGGTTGAGTTATCTCACTCATATCGGAAATGCGAGGAACGGAATATCTCAATGTAGGGCACATATACGTTAGTCTAAAAAAATTTGCTTTACGCTGTATCCCGCACGCAGCAGGGTAGGCAGAGGGAACCTAGTGTAAAGACATACCGTTCCCCACTTTCTGCCGGATTCTGGAGGCATGGCATAAATTTAAGTAAATATTTCATCTCCTCGAGTGGGGATCGAACCCACAACCACTCGGTTTTACAGTCACACTTTGTACCACTGCAAAATATTTATCAATAAAGTAATACATGTTTAAATTTTCTAATTTAGGAAATATGAGCATATTTTACACTTAACTAGTAGCCCACTCGCGGCTTCGTCCGAATATCACATATAATTATTTCATTATGCTCAAACAGACTGATTATATAATTTAAACATTCAATAATTTTTCATAATTCTGAGAAAGTGCAACACTCCGTGGCTGCTTAAGATGATGTCATCGGCGGTAAGGGCGCCCCCCTCGGGATTCGAGCCTATGCTTGTGGCAGAGCATAATATTATTTTAATTCAGCATTTTCTCGAAAAGTATACGTCCATATTACATATTATCTTCATAAAATTTTCTTGATGATAGAATAGCTTAATTAGCAATAGCTCTTAAGTTTGAATATCAAGTAAAAAACGGTGAAATATCACCCTTTAATTTTTTATTATTTCTTGTCACTATATACTGTATTGTGACTTACTTATAATAGATAGGTATAGGCTGTCGCGGATTTTATTTTAGACCTAATAAAACTGAATGTTTTTGTATTACAATGTACTTACATATATTTAACTATTTCTGCAGCGCACGCGGCTTAAATAATTTGATAGCATTCCTAATTATTAATATTTCGTTATTTAAGGCTAACCAAGAATTTAACCGCAATATTATATAGCACTTATAAGGAACGTAGCTTTTATAAAAAACAAAACAAAGTAAATTCGACCATTAGTTCCAGAGACCTTAGCGTTTAAACAAACAAACTAATTCGCTATATTATATTAGTATAGATAATTATTTTTTAATATGAATATGTATATGTATTTTAAATATTAATTTGTATGTGAAAACAAACTTGCGAAATATATAAAAAATAAGAAAATGTTTCATCTAAAATATTTTAGACAAAAGTCTGGGAATTTACATTTTAAAGCTGCCACTTTTACGACATTAGATTATTAAGCTGTGTTTCAGAACGACTCTAATTTTAATGGTTATCTGTGTGCGATGTATCTCTTAATGGGTACCTAAAAACTTGCTTCTTCGAAAATTAAAGATAGATAAAAGGCAATCATATAAAACAGACGAGGCCAGTCGTGGCGCAGTGGTACGAAGTATGACTAAAACCGACTAAAAACCGACTGGTTATGGGTTCGATCCCAACTCGAGGAGATGATATATTTACTTAAATTTATATTTCCATTTCTTCGCTCTGGTGTCGAGGTTAAGCGCGGCGTTGAGTTCTGCCACTCAACACGTAATGCCTCCGATTTCGGCAGAAAGTGGGGAACCGAGTGTCTTAACACTAGGTTCCCTCTGCCTGCCCTGCTGTGTGCGGGATACAACGTGAAGCTGATTTCATTTCATATAAAATAGATACAAAGGATTCTACTAACTAAATGTAAAATTAAACTTCCCCGAAACTAAATTAACTTCACTTAACTTCGATAAACTTTATATTTCTTTTTAATATAAGTTACATTTTTTTAAATATATCTATCGCAGTAAAAATCTAAGTAAATTAGTTTCACGCTGTACCCGCATACAGCAGGGTAGGCAGAGAAAACTTAGTGTTAAGACATTCCTATCCCCCCTTTCCGTCGAAATTTTCGAAACATTGCCTATTGAATGGCAGAACTTTTAGCTGTAAAAATTACTAAAAGAGCAATGTAAATACATTCTAAGCAGTACATTGTAATCAAAAAGAGTATAGGTCCTCTAATCAATGTCATTATCACAACACGCACCTAACGCTATAAATCAGGAGCATCAATAAAAGACTCCATCGTAATCAGTGTAACTGTCACAACTAAAATAGAAAGAAATATAATATATTTATAAATATTATAGGGTTAAGTTAATATTACATTTATAAATCTAAAAAAAAAATCTGCTTCACGCTGTATCCCGCACACAGCAGAGTAGGCAGAGGGAACCTAGTGTTAAGACACTCTGTTCCCCATTTTCTGCTGAATTCTGAAGACATTGCGTGTTGAGTGGCAGAACTCAACGCCGAAGTATAAATGTAAGTATATACAAATATACCATTAATCGTTTATGCCGTTTTTTTTTGGCTTCAAACATATTTCTATAAAATATAAATGTGAGCATGATGATGACCATGCACGATGGGCTTGGAAAAACATTTCAGCATTTTCCCAGTCGATTTTTTGTTCACTTGAACCTATATACTTTTTCTTGCACCCAGTGAGGTAGACAGAGAGGACCTAGTGTCAAGCACTCCATTTTTCATTCTGCATTCTGCTCGAATCCGAAACATTTAGTGTTGAGTTGTCGAACTCAATGACGCTTTCCGCTTATACTAACCAAAATATGGCTAGTATAAGCGGAGAAATGGAACTACTTTATTCCTCCGTGTGCATCAAATCCACAACCATCGCGTTTACAGTCCAAAGCTAACCCACTGCGCCTCGACAACCTCATTTTGTATTCTGACCATTAAAAACTTATAAAATATATCTAAAATTTCATTTCCAATTTTTCTTCACGGTATAATAATTAGCAATCATGTAATATAATTTTATTAAAAATATAATGAAGCCAGTCCTGGCACAAGCATGCGACTGTAAACACGACAGGTTGTGCGTTCGATTTCCACTCTAGGAATTGAAGTATTTAATATTTTCATTTATTCGCTCTGGTCCCGCCAAACAACGCCTCCAGAACACAGCGAAAAATGAAGTACGGAAATGGAGTGTTTCAACACTATTCCTAGCTATGCCCCTTCTGCCTGCTATCTGGAAAAAATGAACATCATTATTTGAAACAATTTTAAGTATAAAGATACAAATAGGTAACGACAAAGGTAACAACTTTCAATGTCTAAACTACGGGAAGCAATTTAAGCTAATAACTTGTGAAAAGTGAAAGAGTAACAAAACTTTTCATTATTATACTTCTTTCACTGTAACTAAAGTAAAGCCGGGTTTAAAATAGGCACAATACAAAGCCGAACGAGGCCGAGGTAAGGATCGACCTGAGGCTGCGGTCACTTCAATTTTAACTGTTACATTATAAATTTCCTTAGAACAAACATTTATATAGCAAAAAGACATATTTTACACGTAATAGTTTTCATCTATTAATATTATAAGGCCAGTCGTAGCACAGGGGCTCAGGGGTGTGGGACTGTAAATGCGGCTGGTTGTGGGTTCCATCCGCACTCGAGGAAATGAAATATTTATTTCAATTTATATTTTAATTTATTGGCTAGTGTCGAGGCAAAGTCCGGCGTCGACTTCCGCCACTCAACACGCAATGCCTCCAGAATTCAACGGAAAATGGAAAACGGAGTGTTTTAACACTAGGTTTCCTCTGCCTAACCTACTGTGTGCGGAATATAGCGTGAAGCTGATTTTTTTAAGTAATATTTTACTATCTTAAATACTGCTCTTTTTTACTTTTCGACTTGCACACACTTAATAGTGAGGTAATAGTCATTTAATTTTTTATCGTATTCCTTAATGATTTTAAACCACGCATAGATTTATACTATTTATCATAAACAATAGAAACGAAAACTATTTTGAAACTATTTCTAATCTATATATTTCTATAGTAAATGTGCATTCTCTAAAAGCAACTTTATTAAGCTTGAAATAATCAAGAAAACTGAATTATGCGGTAGATGGCTAACCCAAATCCTGACACGCTATTCTACAAAATCTTTTGTGCAACACAATACGTGAATATTGGATATAGGATCGTGAGATCAGCTCGAATGCAGTTTACCTACACCCGTTCTATATCTTTGGATAAGATTAGACTTATATTATGTTTCACATTACAAATTAACAGTAACGTTGTAAACATTTACTTATGTGGAATATAATATTTTTTTATTTTCTTTAGCTTTACGTTGAACTCCGTATACAAGTCAGGAAGAGGGAACCGAGTATTAAATCACTCCCTACTTTCCAGCCAATTGTTGAGAGCCAAGAGTGTGTTGAGTGGCGGAACTCAACTCCGCTCTTTGAAATTTTTAGAAGCGCGAAAAAATGAAAATATTTCGTTCCCGCTAGCGGCAAACGCTGGGCCGTGGCACCACAAGTGTCTATACATAAGTTAAATATTAAGAAAATATATATACTTATAAAATCAGGACATCTGCAGTAACAATAAAAATACTATTTTAAAATGGCCCAATTCCATATTAAACAAAGAGAAAACAAAAAATTGCAACGCAAAATTTCATACTAAAATACAAGGACAGCAGGGCATTAAGGGATTGTAAGGGCTGTCTTAACCTCGACGTGATTTATAAGCTTCACCTGCAAACACACATGTAGCATAAGAACCTATTATTATACGACAAGAAACAGTACCTCTCTCATGTATAAAATAATTTGATTAGTTTTCTTTGACTTTTAGATTAACGATTAGAAATAACAAAGCAATGAAAAAGTTTTTATTGATGTTTTTTAATATTTATTGTGTTAAAATAAAATATATTTCTTTATTTTTAAACATTTTTAAAGTGTTATTCCACACTTAGGAATCTAAATAAGTATTTATATTTCTTTAATTCTAAACTCAACTAACGTTCTGATGAATTGTAATTGTTTTTGATGGCGGAGTCCTGAAAAATCCATACTAACCAATAGCTAACATGTTGGGATTAGATATGATGATAATGAATATGGGATTTTTAGGACTCCGCTCATGACACGTATCACAAATACAGGAAGTATTAGAAAGACAAACAAAAATTATCAAACAAGGGAAACATATATTAAGAAACTTCATTCCTTTCCTTCCTCCCAATTTTTGAGATATTGCGCGTTAAGTTAAGACGGACTCGAGGAAGAAAAGGAAATAATTAGTTTCATCGAGTGGCAATCAAATGCACAATCGTCGCGCCTACAGTGGGACACTACAATAGCCTCAAGATATTATATTATTTAAAAATTATACACCATGGACTAAAATTCTATATTTCGCAATCGCAGACAAGCACTTATATTTTATTTAGATTCGTGTGTAGTTTACTTCAGTCATTGTTAGTAGTCTCCCCACAAACTATTTTTAAATAGACTCTTCATCTCAAGTGAAAGTTATACACTTTTAATAACGAATATACATAAGTATACATAAGTATAGCTCAAAAAAAATAACTTTAGAAACTTTATGGATTGATGATTGCTTAATTTTGTATATTCTATTTAAAAGATGAGAAATGCTAATAACATTTCCAGTTGGTAATCTTTTTTTTTTATTGCTTAACGCTGGATCAGGTTAAACACATGGAGCTTAGTGTTCAGACACTCCACTCCTCCACTCCACTACTTTTTATTTATATAATAAATATAATAAAAATAAAACTTAAAACATACATATAACGTACCAAATAAATACTATTTAATTAAATATATAAATAATATAAACAATTATAAATTAAAAAAAATCTGCATCATCAAATTATAAAGTCACTGCTTACATTGTTTGATGAAAATATTCAAAAAAACATTTAAAAATAAAAAAATATACCCATACAATATGTATACTCTGTGGTGAAATATTTCCGGAGTCATTAGATGCGAATGCGTATGAGAATGTCACAAAGACATTACAATATCTGATCGATGGCGTGCCAAGGTTGGCGTGGCGTGCTGAAAGAGCTCTCGGCAAGAGACGAAATATGCATGCCACATTGATTTTCAGTAAAACTGATCTATTTATATCTATCTGTCTGTACGCTCGTTTCGCTTTGGCTGTTTATAAATGATCTATAAAGAGGATCACTTGTTCCGTCATTTGTTTTATCTGTCTGTTGAATAATATATATATAAAAAATAAGCTTAACATTTTTTTTATATCTTTGAGAATCGCCAGAAATTTTTAAAAATATACTTACGTTATATTATAGTTTTTATGCTTTGTAAATACAATAGTAATGATCAATAAAGCAGCTTATAGTGATATAAATATATTAATTATCTTAAATAATTAATAATCTTTACATCTTAGTCAATAACAGACGAAGAAAATTGCTTTATTGTGACTATACGTAATAATAATGTACAAAACATTTTTTTAAGCTTCACGCTGTATCTCGCACAAAGCAGGGTAGGCAGAGGGAACCTAGTTAAGACACTCCTTTCCCCAGTTTCTGCCGGATCCTGGAGGCATTGCGTGTTGAGTGGCAGAACTCAACACCGCGCTTTGCTTCGACTTCAGAGCGAAGAAATGGAAATACAAATTTAAAAAAATATTTCATCTCCTTGAGTGGGGATCGAACCCACAACCAGTCGGTTTTACAGTCACAGTTTATGCTCCTGCGCCACGACTGGCCTCATATACAAAACATAAAAGTTAAAATTAACCAAAAAATATTTTTGCAATAAATATTTTTAAATTAAATTTTGGTAAATTTTAGTTACATATTTCCGGATGTAAAAATAATCAAAAAGTTAATACAGTTCTTGCAACGTAAACGCGATTACGAACTGTCATACAAACAAACTTTTTTAATAAACGTAACATCATACTACGGCTTAATTGCTTCGGAAAGTTATCCGCTATCTGTGACAGTTGGTAATTCGTATAAATGTTACTTTTGCTACAAGATACTAAAAGCCACATTTAATTTTAACTGCATTTAAGGTTATGGGAATGAAAGATTTAATTCGTATAAATGACCTGAATGCGACAAACTTTGCAAAAGGTGAGGAACTAAAACATTCTTTTTGCATTGATTTTATTGCTCATTTAACCTATTGGATAATTAGAATTTTATTTTTTTATTTATTTTAGTTTCACGCTGTGTACCGCACATGGCAGATTAGGCAGAATGAAGCTGGAAACTTAGTGTTAAAACACTCCGTCCGTACTAAACCCCTCCTGTTTCGCATTTTTAACACGCAACGCCTCCAGAAATCGGCAGAAAATGGGGAATGGAGTGTCTTAACACTAGGTTCCCTCTGCCTACCCTCTGCCACTCGAAGAAATGTATTATTATTTATTAATATTTTCATTTCTTCGCTCTGGCAATAAGGCAAAAAGCCCGGCATTGAGTTCCGCCACTTAATACGCAATACGAAAGTTTTGACGAAAAGTGGAGAACGAAACGTCTTAACACTACGTACCCTCAGCCTACCTTGCTATATGCGGGATACAGCGAGAAGCTATTAAGAAATATTTGAATGAGAAAATTTTGAACACAGAAGTGAGATAATTTCAACTGTAAAAAACTAAATATATTGTGTATATGGACATGC
The DNA here is from genome assembly GCA_021202915.1 of Heliconius himera. Taxonomy (NCBI): domain Eukaryota; kingdom Metazoa; phylum Arthropoda; class Insecta; order Lepidoptera; family Nymphalidae; genus Heliconius; species Heliconius himera. Next base: position 264,674 of record JAJHJA010000076.1, read on the forward strand.
ATAGAAGGAACATTTCAAGTTACTTGATGGTCGTACAGTAAACTTGTTACTATTAATTCACTATCAATACATAAAAAATATATTATAATGGGAATGCCCATCATATTATGCCAGAGTTTTCTTATAAACATTTGTAGGATTCCGTAAACATAAAAACTTAACCCTTATAGGTTCACTTTATTTATCACCTTTTAGAAGTTGTACTTCCCGTTGACCTACAAATCTGAATTTAGTACGGAAGCCTCAGTCGGCGTGTCCGAGTTGACTTAGAAGCTTAATTTTTTTTATGCTTCAAGGGACTATAGACTAAAATACTTGATACCTCTACACAACCTCGAAATAAAAAATAGTCTTAATTGAGGGATAGACGGCCAACAAAGTGATTCTGTTTCAAGGATCAATTGTCAAAAACTATGACTAAATTTCCAATTTCAACGCAATGATCTCCAGACGAAAACTTGCAAATTAAATATAAAATTTATACTAGTTTCAAGACGCGATGATTTTCTACCTGGATTTGTCTGGGGGAAAATCTTGATCTAGTATTAAATTAAATTTATATTATATTCATTATATTATAAATGCTAACATTCTAAACATTTTTTTCAGCTTTAGTCTTTTTCCGCATTGTACAGCAGTTACGACTCTCCTCTACTCTAGCGGAGAAATTAAAATAATTTTAATATAATCTTTCTCCCAACTGGAAATCGAACCTACAACCATTGTGTTTACAGTTACGTGTCACGACCCGCCCTTATTTGAATACACCTGTTAAAATTTATCATGTATGTTATGTAATATATAAGCAAGCGAGTGACTACTAATTGGAACAAATATGTGCCAATAAGGCGCTCGTCTAAATATCAAATTTCTCAACACAAGATTTAATATTGAATTTTATCGAATTTATTAAGCATTTTCCTTATAGCCTTATGATGTTACAAAGATTTATGTAATTCTAACAGGGGACAATAAACATATGAAATAAAATATTTTCACAAATTAAAAAAAATGTGAAAAGACGTTTGTGTATTAAAGGTTAATACTAAATTAATGATTTTATAAATGGTAACACGCCTTGGAAATAAAATGCTGGCTTCTATCTGTTTCAAAGGTATCACTGTCACAAATAATTAAATATGTATTTTTATAAAATTGGTTTATAAAAAAATCCCGTTGAGTTTCTTGCGCCGGTTCTTCTCAGGTCTGAGGCATTAACTTTAGTGAAATTGTGGTAAATTATTTGTTTAGAAAACGTATAAAAAAATTATTAACGTAGATTAACTTAGCAGGAAACGGGAACGACCTTATATTCTATGAAAGGCTTGATTGACACTTTGATCTCCTCGCTGTGCGTCCTCTACCGCATTTATCATGGGGAGTGTTCTGAAGAACTATTTGACCTGTTACCTGCCGCCGAATTTGCTAACCGCACAGTACGTCCCCAGCTAAAATATCATCCACACCACCTGGATACATGGCAATCCACTACTGTGCGGTTTCGTAGGAGCATCCTTCCATGCGCCACGCAACTGCGGAATGGTCTACCCGCAGCAGTGTTTCCAGGTCGATATGACATGGGTACCTTCAAAAAGCGCGTCTATCGACCTTAAAGGCCGGCAACGCACCTGTAGCTCCTCTGGTGTTGCATGGGCTCGTGGGCGGCGGTAGCCACTTACCATCAGGTGACCCTAACATTCGTTTGCCTTGTCCTTTTCCATAAAAAAAATAGATTAACGTAGCGGGACTCGAACCCACGCCTCTTGGAAACCGACCTGGTGGAAGTAAATTGTTTGACGTTTAAAAAAATTAAACATGTAGGTAACTTCTTATTTTGAATAAAATTACTTGACTTTGACTTTATTAGTTAGAATTTCAGTTTTTTCTGTAATCTTAGTATTTATATTTTAATTAATACTGTGGTATAGAAACTATAATCATTTCCACTCCGAGGAGAGAGTGCCAATTACATGTTTTCATTTCGCCTTTGTATAGACAAAGTGGATAGCCACTCTGGTAGGAAGTAGATCCACGCTGGTAGAAAAATTGTGGCGTTGAGTTACACTACGGAATAGCTATAGTATTAAAAATTTAATGGAAACAACAAAACGGAGTGTTTTTAAACTCTCAGAAGACCCTCCTAGGCGGGAAAAACCGTATAGATTATTAAAAGAAATTTTCCCGATATTTTCCATCGTAAAAAATCTAATTTAACATTCAATTACCATAACAATAGATATGGTTACTCAAATATTTATACAGTACTAGCGTGCCCAATTTATTCAATAAAGTAGCCATTAAAAGCACTTATCAATATTCAAACGTATACTGACGTATACTTTTTTATCCACTTCGGCTCTTGTCTGTGTTTTTCAACTTGTTTTTCAATTATAGAAATTACTCCATTGTAAATAGCTTCTTCAATATTTACGTGGATAATGTAAGCGAAGATATACAAAAAATATAAGTAATATTGTAGGTAATTTTTATATTTTCTTGATGTTCTTAATGTTGTTGTCATTATTATAATTAATAAGTATATTACCAGAGGAAATGAAAATACATTCCCCGAATAGTGCTCGAACCCATAACCATTGAACTCACAATCTGACCCTGTAACACTGCGCCTCAGTGGCCTTTTAACACAATTTAGATAACGAATGAATTAATTGAACTATAATGTAATTAACAAAAATATATAAGTAATCCTCCTATATATGTAAGTGCCTATTAAATTTGTATTCATAGCACAATTGAGTTGTGCAATTCAATACATAATTCCACATATATTTTTTAATCCATTGTTAGAAAGTTGACATTACCTTTGTGCTTCTGGTCACGATAATCCTAGAGCAAGCTTTTTTAATAAATATATTAATCCTACAGCGTTCCAAGAAATAGAATTTATAAGAATGTGAAATGGAGACTTGTGTATATAGGAGGATTACTTATAATAGAAAAACCAGTGCAGTGTGAGTCGGACTCGCCCAGCAACGGTTCCGTACTAATTTCAGGTTGTATTGTCAACGGGAAGAACAACTAACAAAAATTCACAAACTTAAATTAGCAGTCGCATGCAGTAATTTTTGTATGTAATAAACTACAATTATAAATCAGCTTCACGCTGTATCCCGCACACAGCAGGGTAGGCCGAGGGAACCTAGTGCTAAAACACTCCGTTAATATAATAAACTTGTAATAATTTATATCTGTAATTTATAATTTCACAATTTTTCGGAATTTTTCCTTTATACTGCAAGTACTCTTCTTGCTAAGTTTCGTTATAGTACTGGACCCTGTAGGTTCTGATTACGCAACGAATAAAATTGATAAACTTAAACTTGTGGGCGTATGCACTCATTTTGCAAGAAATTAATTAAAAATATGTATTTTTTTCTATGGAAAAACGTATAAATATTAATTTCTCAGATTTTTTTCTTGATTTGTATTATAAGATCTCACTTCACCCCAATTTCAAAAGAAATAAAATGGTATGAAACTAACATGAAAGGTAAATTTAAGCTTGACGTTTACATCAGGAACAGGAAACGGAAGCAAACAGAGAAGTAATATTTTAATAGGGCTGTCATCTAAATTCTTGTGAAACCAAGGACCGTAAATTTGATCGTAAATAAACTGTGAACCTCGAATTACTGGCTCATAATTTCTACCCGTGGTACCGCAAATTGTAACTAAACGTGAAAAGTTATATATTCCCACATTGCCCATATAACATATTAGCGGCTTAAATTATATTTATGCATTAAGCATAGATAATTAATGAATTAAAATGTTAATATATATTGTCTGTATAAAAACAGAAAAATAAATTATTAATTTATTTACGCGAAATGATTAAAGTATTTATTAATATAAAAAAATATTTTATTTATCAAGAGATTTAAAAAACATACCGTGTAAAACTTTAAAAGCAAATAATCTGTCTATAACGTAACCGAGGCAACACTTATGCAGTTTTTATTATGATTTTATAGCGTTTTTACAGTATTTTTAATAACTGTACACATGGAAACGTAAAATAATAAATCAATCAATACATTTACATAAATGCCGTCTGAAGGTCAAGCCACAAATAGCCTTTATCGATAACCGACAAAAATATTAATCGTTTACCAACCTTGATTTTTTATTTACAGAAATTGACTTCAGTACAGCAAGCACGCTTGCCAGTGCTAGTGGGGTAGGGCAGGAAGCACTTAATTCATTTACTTTTCAACTTTAGTCTTAGAAGGAAAGCGCAGAAAATCTAATTATGGATGATTTTTTTCTCTTTTACTTGCATTAAACAAAGATTTATGTCCAGTAGTTGGTGGCACCAGGCATGGACGAGGAATAAAGAGGACTCTGCCCACCTAAGATTGGTCTTGTGCCCTCATTTTACTTATTTTACTAACAAAAAAATTACAAAAAAAGCATTTAAACAAATATATCTGTTCAAATCTTGAGTACAGGTTCATCCCCGAAAATATCTCTAGAAACTCTCATGCTGCCAGGCCCTGTTATATGTTTATTTATATATTTGTGTAGCATATAGGGTGTGATTATTTTTTCTACCCTTGGAAATTTATTTCCTTAAATAGCAGTGACAAAAACGAATCAACATACATATATAAACATCTAAATATTTTCTTAATTATTCGAACCAGAACGACATTAACATCAAGGTAAAATAGTAAATAAACCAGCTTCACGCTGTATCCCGCACACAGCAGGGTAGGCAGAGGGAACCTAGTGTTAAGACACTCCGTTCCCCACTTTCTTCCGAACTCTGGAGACATTGCGTGTTAAGTGAACTCAACACCGGTAAAATAGTAAGAAAGCAATGTAATAAAAAAAATCCAATTTTGAAATTACAATAATTTTATGCTGATTAAAACTTATAATACGAAGACACTGAACAAACACTAAGCCGCAATTGTAAATTTCAATTAACATTTTCTGAACCCGAGTGTATTTACCTTTTAATTTTATATTCATTATTTCTTACCAGACACTTTCATTTTCGATTAGTTTAACGTTAATAGTTTCAAGAAATCGCCAGGCCAGTCGTGGCGTAGGGGATCAAGCGTGCGGGACTTTAAGCGCGACAGGTCGTGGGCTCGATTCCCACTAACAATAGGTTCCCTTTACCTACTAAACACCTAAAACATGGTGTTCAGTTCCGCTACTTAACACGCAATGCCTCTAGAGTGCAGAAAGTGGACAATGGAGATGTCTTAAGAGGAACGAAGTGTCTAAATTACTTAGGTTCCAAAGCTGCCTCTGCCTATTCTTATGTGCGTGATACAGAATGAAACAAAAAAATCCTAATAGCTTTTCAAAATGGCATCATGGTGCAGTGTGACAATGTCTCATTATAAACGCAATAGCTGTGGATTCGATTTTCACTCGTTTCTCTGTTCTTGTACACCCACAATTCAACACAACAACACGGCGTTTAGTCCCACAACTCAACACGAAAATTGTGCAGAAAGTGAAGATTAAAATATCTTAACACTAAATTTCCTTTACCTACAAAAGTGTTCGTGAAAATGCATTTTTCTAAAAGAAAGCTGTTTATTGTCATATAAATTAAATCGAGTAAAGCTCATCCTTAATTCAAAGTATGTATATGTATGTGTGTATGTATGTGTATGTAACGTCTTAATTCAGGATATTATTAAGCAGTCGGTCTCTAGGACTTGAATCCGCTGTAATACAATATAGTTACTTTAAATTGAATATCGGAGAAATGATAAGAGACAATACTTAAGTCGGAAGTTGATAGCATTTTCAGCTGTTCCAATAAAGAGATAAGAGTAAAAATAATCCAATTCGTAGAACGTAGATCATTATTAGATATATTGTAGAGTTTTTTTTTCTTTAAGATTATCGTTATAATTTAGTATATTGTTTTATATACATACTAACATAGTAGAAAAATATGGTATTGTTAGTGTTTTAAATCAAATCAGCTTCACGCTGTATCCCGCACACAGCAGGGTAGGCAGAGGAAACCTATTGTTAGGACACTCCGTTCCCCACTTTCTGCCGAATTCTGGAGGCATTGCGTGTTGAGTGGCAGAACTCAACGCCGCGCTTTACAAGTTAGGGCTTTAAGAGGCTGCTATATTATTTTCACTGACTTGAATTGTGAAAAACTGACTGAAGTAATCAAAATAAGCCTAACTGGTGACTTATAATTAAATATTATAACTATGACCTATAGAGTACATAATATTTTTATATTTTACGGTGTAAGGATAAAACGTATATAAATAAATGCAATAGATATGTAGATTCAAATCTCAATTGAGATAATGTACATAGTCGATTTTCCGATATAGGTTGTCAACGTTCTTTAAATTAAGTGAAGAGTGAGGAAAGGAAAAGTCCCTGTATCTATATAATTCAGTAATTTTTCGTTACTTAGAAATAAAAAAGAGATGGCTACAATAAAAAAAATAATACAAAATGTGAACGAACCAAGTACTGAAATAATAGTTTTTTAATAAAAGAAAGAAAGAAATATTAAATTTGGTAATTAAGTTGTTAAAATAATATTTATAAGTCCTAAGAAACTTTGACTTGAAAAGAGGACCATTTACTCAACCGTTAAGTGCCATCTATATACATAAAGATTCCATACGATTTCCAACTGTTAAAAATATATAAAAAATCATCATAATGTAAAAAATCTTACGAGTTAAAACTGTCACGAAACTGTAGTTAAAAAATATCACCATTTTATACTGAACCAGTTTAATTATGCAGGAACACGTATCACTTTTCATCCTATACCATTTTCTACTTAACGATATTTTTGGAGCGAATTTTTGTTGTTTCAGCTTCATGCTGTATTCCGCAAGTAGCCGGATAAGCAGAGGGAGCATAATTTTAAGGCATTCCACTCCCCCCTTTCCGCTGAATTCTAGAGGCATTGTGTGATAAGTGGCGGAACTCAACGCCGCGCTTTGCCTCGACACCAAAACATGGAAATTATAATATTATATATTTCATTTCCCCAAATTGGAATCGTTCACATTTGTTCTTCTGCGCCACTACCCGCCTCTATACCGCCTCAATATCACAAATATTTAGAATATTCATACAAAACTATAGATAAAAACAAAACAAATGTCCTTTGTTACAGTTTCTTACATAAACAAAAACAAGGTGATTTTCTTACAATAGCATGTTTTTAGGACACGATTTAATATATCCGTGTCTGTTCCCGACACGCTGTCTAACACAAGTCGAAATGATAAGCTTTCAATGGAAACTGTTGCGTTAAAAACGTCCGACAAAAATGAACTGAAACAAGTGAAGAACTTGTAAACTAAATATATTACAATATTATTTCCGTTTCTAAGCTTTTTATATAAGTATCCACAAATAAGTGTAAGTGAAGATAAAATAATCTCTCTCTCTCTGGCTTCTAGTTTTTTTTTTAATTAGTTTATTTTTTGAGGGAGGCTACAGGCTATTTATTACATCATGTGAATCGTTCCGATATAACAGACTGTATCGTTAAGGGTACTTTGGGAGCTTTAAAACTGTTATGTATAATTATACATACGAAAAAAGTATTTAGTTTTTGACTTTCCCCGTCACTTTTCGTCACCTTTCACTTTCCATCTCTTCGCTCTGGTATCGAGACAAAGCGCGGCGTTGAGTTCTGCCTCTCAACACACAATGCCTCCAAAATACGATAAAAAGAGGGGAACGAAGTGGCTTAACACTACGTTCCCTCTGCCTATGCTGCTGTGTGCGGGGTATAGCGTGAAAATTATTTATTCTATACCTAGTCCAAAAAAAAATTAAAGGCTCGAGAAGAATCTCATAAAACACATTTTTGAAGTATGCTAACAGATTTTAAAATTAACCTTTTAATAAAAACATCGTTAGTATGCAATATAAATATTATCCTAAAGAGAGAAAATACTCTACAACATAGAATTTCAATTGCAATTTTTAATAAATGAAAATAGCTTCGTTTGTATGTAGTAGTGTTGTATCTACATACGTATTGTATTGTAATAATCTCTTATTACATTTATTTTTATCTTTATTCTTATAATATATTATATAAAATCAAATCAGCTTCACGCTGTATCCCGCACACAGCAGGGTAGGCTAGTGCTAAGACACTTCCTTTGCCCGCTATCCGCCGAATTCTCGAGGGAGTGCATGTTGGGTAGCGGAACTCAATACCACGCCACGCCATGTTACCACGAGCGAGGAAATGAAAATTTAAAATATTTTATTAATATGTAGATACATAAAATATTTCATATTATAAGGTACAACCGTCGCGCTTTACAGTCGCACGCTTATGCCCCATAACAGATTATAAAGTAAGTTCACGTAGATCGAGAATGCAGAGGATGTGCAAAAAGATAAAGAAATTATAAAAAAAATTCTGAAACACCTACTAATATAGTACTAATATTTACATCTAATTTATACTTGATGGAAACGTATGGCTTAGTGGTCAGAGCGCCTGGTTGGTTTCCAGGAGGCGCGGGTGCGAGTCCCGCTATGTTAAATTTTTTATAAGTTTTTTAAATAAATATTTTTCTTTCCTAATATGTGTGGAACACTTTAAAAATGTTTGAAAAAATATATGTAGGTTATGTTTCAAGCAATTAATAACTGTTATCAATTTAGTAGTATCGATCTTTAAGAATAGAACATGTAATTTCAATTTAACTGTGTCGTTTCGTTACTATCAAATAGTAATATACTGTAGAACAGCAATACTCAATATTATGGATATATATTTTTTGTTTTTAGTTTCACTGTTTCAGGAACCTGTGAACCTAGCGTTAAAACTCCATGCATATTAAGATACATCCGTTCTCCTCTGTCAGCCGGTTTCTAGAGGCACTGCGTGTTGAGCGGCGGAACTCTACGCCGCGCTTTGTCTTGTTACCAGAGCGAAGAAATGAAAATATTAAATATTTCATTTCCTTTAGTGGGAATCGAACCCACAATCTGTTGCGTTTACAATTGCACGCTCGTGTCCTTGCACCACTATATGGCCTGAATGGCCTCACTAAATTATTAGGGTAAAATATAAATTTAACCCAGTGATTTTTTTTGAGCAGTGAACCTATATAAAATCTGCTCAAAGAGAATGTCAAAAAGAAAATACCAACTACAAATATAATTTCAATTTATATTTTATCTAATTATTAAAAAAAAATACAAATAACGATTCCATTTTTCTGGTCTTATTATCTATATATATAAAAGGACTTGTGCTGACTGACTGAGGTAAGACGCACGCAGAGCCGTAACCGCTGATGGTAGAAATGTGAAATTTGGGCAGATGTTTATTTTCATATTCTGGACCTCCACTAAGAAGGGAATTTGAAAAATTTTAACCCTAAATGGATGAAACATGGGTTGAAAGTTTGTATGGAAAAAAAAATTAATCTGTACCGATTTTAATAAAATTTGAAATTTAGACTCTTAAAAATATTTCATTGAACACGTGTTTCATGGTTTTTAAGAATTCACCCCCTAAGGGTTCAAATAAGGGGTTGAAAGTTTATATGGAAAAATCTTTAAATTGCCACCGATTTTTATAAAAATTTAAATTCAGACTGTTAAAAATATTTTATTGAACACGTGTTTCGTGGTTTTTTTAAAATTCACTCCTAATAGCGGGCGAAGCCGCGTGCGCCCTCTAGTATAATATAAAAAAATCACTTATTTAAGTATTTTCGAGTCATAAGCACCCATAAAACGGAACGCCGGCACTATATTGATTGACGTTGACAAAAGCAAATATATCTTTTCAAATGTCTAATATCAAAGGACAGACACGCCCTCGTATCGCGTGAGCATCACTCGTAAAATATCTTCGATTGAACCAATTGTGCATTTTCTTAATTTCCTATTCAAATTTGATGGTTGCAGCAGACGGAATTTTATATAATATTTGCTTCTTCATATGAGGCCGGTCGTGGTGCAGCGGCACAAAGTGTGACTGTAAAACCGACTGGTTGTGGATTCGATCCCCACTCGAGGAGATGTAATATTCACTTAAATTTATATTACCATTTCTTCGCTCTGGTGAGGCAAATCGCGGCGTTGAGTCCTGCCACTTAACACGCAATGCCTCCGGAATTCGGCAGAAAGTGGGGAACGGATTGTCTTTCGATAGGTTCCCTCTGCCTACCCAGCTGTGTGCGTTAAATTACAGAAAATCTTTCAACTAAGTCTATTAAACTTTTTATAGAACATTCTTTAAGCAGTTAAAAAGAACGTTTATTTGACATATTTGATTTATAGTAAATGTAAAAAAATCTTTTCTTTAGAAGCAACATTTTGTATAACATAAACATAAAAACAACTACTTCCATAGATTAAAATTAAAAATTACATCAGTTATTATATGACTATAATAATAATAAGTTTAATAAATGTACACAGTTGCACGCTACAATGGTTGTAAAGCGCGCTTTAAAGCCGCGACAATGCCATTCAACTCGTAGGTACTAGCATGTTACAGTACTATACAAACTAATCTTCATATAAAACACATTACACTTTTATAGTTGAACTATATGTATAGTCACATATATAACATATGGTACAAAAAATATTAAAACGGTTGTGATATATTATACTTCATTTTGCGATATAGCATATGAAAAATAGGACGACGGCCTCAAATATATAATAATAATAGTTATAGTTATATTAAATAATATATTATTACAAATATATAATAATATTTGAGGCCGTCGTGGCCCAAGTGCACAAAAGTGTGACTGAAACGCGACGGTTGTGGATTCGATCCACACTCGATGGAATGAATTATTATTTCTTAATATTTTCATTTCTTTGCTCTGGCAAAAAGCCCGGGGTTACGTTCCGCCACTTAACAAAACGTAATGCTTCGCAAAATTCGGCGGAAAGTGGGGCACGGAGTGTGTTATCACTATGTTCCCGCTGCCTACCCTGCTGTGTGCGGGATACAGCGTGAAGCTGATTTAATTTTAAAATTTAAAATAGAAACCCTAGTGGACTTAATGCTTTCTATTCTTACCTTCTTGCCAAATTTAAAATTTTACTTAAGAAACAGGAAAATTTATTCGGAAAAGAAAAATGGATTTTTACGTTTCAAAGTCAAAAAAGACGAGTATAAAACATATATTTTTTATTATTATATTATTATATATTAAATATATACTATTTAAATTTAAAATAATAAAAAAAAATATAAATAACCTTAAAACTATAATTTAAACCAATCTATATATATAAAAGGACTTGTGCTGACTGACTGAGGTAAGACGCACGCAGAGCCGTAACCGCTGATGGTAGAAACGTGAAATTTGGACAGATGTTTATTTTCATATTCTGGACATCCACTAAGAAGGGAATTTGAAAAATTTTAACCCTAAAGAGATGAAATAGGGGTTGAAAGTTTATATGGAAAAAAAATATAATTTGTACCGATTTTTATAAAATTTGAAATTCAGACTCTTAAAAATATTTCATTGAACACGTGTTTCATGGTTTTTAAGAATTCACCCCCTAAGTGCTCAAATAAGGGGTTGAAAGTTTAAATGGAAAAATCTTTAAATTGCCACCGATTTTTATAAAAATTTAAATTCAGACTGTTAAAAATATTATATTGAACACGTGTTTCGTGGTTTTTTTTAGAATTTACTCCTAATAAGCGGGCGAAGCCGCGCGCGCCCTCTAGTATCTATATAAAAACTCGTAACACACATAAATGAAATTAACCCCATTTTGAAAGTTAATTTAGATTCTGTGATCTGTTCAAAAATAAGTATAATATATTAGTAAAGATTAAGACATCTTAAATATTTCTTTTTCATTCAAAATGTGTTTCGAATAAATGAAACCATGCCAAATTTATAAAATGCATAAAGTAGAATTATTATGAAACATATAACTGTAAACATGTGTGTCTGTAAAATACATCCACTTTAAAATATATAAATGTAAAAGTAACTCAAAATCACTAAATTGATTTAATTTAATTTTAAGAGCAAAACGCTTTTAGTACAAAAATATGCCGAGTTTTCCTTCGAATAATTGAATAATCTTCGTACCTACATATATGTTTAAGGACGGCGCGTTTACAGATAAACAACGGTAGTGGGTTCGATTCCTACTTATGATATATTATTTTTACTATTTGTATATACTTATAACAAGCTAAATCGCGGAGTTGAAAATTGGACGGAAAGCGGGGAAAGGAACGTCTTAATACTAGGCTCCATCTGTCTACCCTGCTAAGTGCGGGATACAGCGTGAAACTAAAAAAAATCTTCTTCATCATTTTCTTTTGTTCTTGACGTTATACAATAGTACAATATTATTTACATTCTCAAATAATACACTCGTGTATGCGTGGAACAAACAGAATGTTTTGTATAACAGGCCTCGGCTTAGCATATAAACCCACATATTTCGCTCAAAGAGGCCTTTTACGACACACAGGGGTATGCTTAATGTAAAAAAATATGAAATTAACTAAACAATTACAACTTGTAAGGCAATTTTAAATATATATTTTTTATTATTTTTGGTGCACTTTTCTACGCACTATATTTGTGAATATATGGGTTTAATTGTTTAAAGAAAATAGAAGCTGTCGTGGTTTGGTAATTTTTAACGACGGTTATAGATTTGATTCCTACTTGGGGAAATGAATTAGTTTTATTTTCCTAGTTCTGGTAACAAGACAAATGTTGAGTTCCATCACCCAATATGCAATATCTTGATAATTGCCGGAATGTGAGGAACAGTGTCTTCCACACTAGGTTCCTCTGCTTTGCGGGAAATAACGTAAAGCTCAATAATTAAATTTGATAATATTAGATTTTTATTTGTGTTGTACCTAGTTTCATTGAATGCATTAGCCGAGAGTTCAAATTTCAGTTCAGTTCAGTTCAAATAGAATGGCTCTATTCATAACGTTATGCTTTACCATTCCACATACTATGATGTGAAGAAGCAAATGGTTAGAAACAAAAAAACAAGGCGATAAGTTCACTTTTACACAATTTTTTTTATATATATATATATAAAAAGTTGTGACATCGTATGCACTAGATGTTAGTGTATGTACTCATGCTGCATATCGAATAGCGTCAATCTTAGTGTCATGTTGACATAACTAAGTGGTTCACCTGGGTGATGTGAGGTTATATAAAGTAAAAAGGTAAGGTATATAAGAAAAACATTTTTTTAATATTATTAGTTTTTGTTTACTTTCTTCTTCTTCTTCATAAATTTAAGTAATGACTAAAAAATGGAATTGAGAATATTCAATATTATTCGTAGATTATTCCTTAATTTTATTGTAAAATGTTTTCATTAAAATTAGTCTATTCCCAGGTTCCCTCTGTTTACCTTCCTGTGTGTGAGATATAAAATAAATCTGTGACTTGGTGAATAGTAAAATAAAATATTTGGATTCCAAAATTGAACAAATGACATTCCTTGAAGAAGAAGAGATTTCTTATTTCCTTTTCATTGACGCTAAATCTTAAACGAGCATTGCATGATGAACGTATTTCACTAAATAGTTTACAACAAATGGTCTTCCATTTTACAAAAATAATATGTTTTCCAAATTCAAATTTATTTATGCAAAAAAAAAAGCAATAATTAGTCCACGTAACTGTCATTAAATTATAAGTTACATAAAAAAACATACCTTAAATAAAAACTCCCTTAAATCCTTCTCTAGCAAAATGCACAAAACACAAATTAAATAAAACAATATTTCATAAACAAACGTTACAAGTTTATATAACTGTACGAAAGTTATAGTACGGTAGAGCGCGGAACGTAGGGCGGGCGGGCGTGCGCCGTCGTAGATACGCGATAGCCGACTGACGTGAACTAAGTACTTGAAACTCTACTACACATACAAACTAGAAAATTTTCAATTCACTCAATTGAATTATTTTTTTTTAAATAAGTCTTACAAATTGCGACAGCCATTTATAATTTTTTGGCTGTGATACAAAACACAATTGTTTAGTGTCAGTTTATTCTTATGCAATTTGTGATCATTTCTATTCATTACATTCTATTTTTTATCTCGTTATTTTATGTAAATATGTATTATTTTATTGTTCTTTATATGTTTTTGTTTTCATTTACTAGTAACGTTAGAATTGCTACGTTTATACTAAACTATTAATAGTAATAGTAAATATTTCCACAGTATTTTTTAATATAACAGTCATTTTAATAATAATAATAAAACTTTTATTATTAATTGTTAAAATGACTGTTATATGCTGTCAAAGGTGTCAAAGGTGTGGTTATTAAGTTTAAAATTTCTCCTTATGGGTAATATTTCAGTCTAAAAAGAGAAAAACCGGACAAACGTATGACGGGCTCGCCTATCATCGATTCTGTAAAAAATTAAAAGCTTTTTCTGTAATTCAATCTTCTCTCGATATCTCCAAGCGTTTCTGAGATACAAATTCTTGACAGACAAACAGACAGAAAGACAGACACACAATAAAATGATCTTATAAGGGTTCCTTTTTTCCTTAAGAGGTACAAAATCCTAAAACTGGAGACATTTATCATTAAACTCAATCAATGTAATCATAAAATTACAAAAGACTCATTAATATAAAAATACCTGTAAAATAAAATTCTGTTAAATTTCCCAATCTTTTATTACTTAAGGTTAATAACGCATATTTGTATTCTGTGAAACGTACGCTGTTATTAATACTTTTCATATTTCATTTTCAATATCCTCTGCCGGAAAACCAGATAGCGGATTATAGAAGTCATTCGAAACAAAACCTTTTCATTTCTTAATTTACGGCATTTCTAGTGCCAGTTGAGCGCTAACCCCCTCGCCAATGTCACTTTGTATGGAGAACACACGAAGGAGGTCACACGGTGAAAGACATATTATCTAACACAGTAGAAGAATAAATGTTAAAAAGAGATCCAGTTAAAATACAGCTTTCACTTATAAAAGAAAACTATATTTATTATATATTTACAATAAGTACACGACAATGGGTTAGTTATAAGCAACATTTTAGTTGAATATTGTTCCAACATATTTTTTATTTATTAAGTGAATTTATGATCTGTCAATCCGAATAAAATATATTTTATTATCTATGTTATTAAACGTGAAAGAATAATGTCAAATAACAATTACAGAATTAAGTCAGCATACTATATATTTTATATTTATTTTTATTTATTCGATTTGCAATTTTAACCGTATATTGCTATAACAGCTGAAAAGTAAGTCTTTTGATTTATTATTTTATCATCTCCTTCCATCTCTTCCTCTTTCTTCTCTCTAAATAAAGAATAGAGAGTGAATTCCATCAAATCAGTTTTAATACAACGCTCTCTATTCTGAGTAATTGCTAAATTTATTACATAACACTCTTCGATCTGAATAACAAAAATGAAGTGAAACTTTCCTCCGTCTAACCTAAAAATGTTCCTAAAAAGAACGGAAAATGGAGTGCCAGTAAGTCAATAAACTACAATATCTCCTAAGAAATCTTTGCCAAAAGTATACCGATAAAACGGTTTATAAAAGATGAATTATGATACTACACTAAAACTTTAAAGCAATATCCTTAACTATTATTCATACAAAGCAATAGTAAAGAAATGTTGACTCTACAAACATTCATTGCGTTTTCAAAGCGCGTATCGTATATTTTTAGTGTCCCGTGAAAATAAAACATATCACATGTTAGAATTCACATGTATTCATTAACGTTTCTATATATTTCAGTCCACGATATATCCGAGACTTACTTTTAATTTATATCTCTTTATGTTATAATTGAAGTAAAATATTGCTTAAGCGAACTTTATTTTATGTTTTTTTTTGTATATAATCACATTCCATAAAATTATCCCGCAGCAAATTTTACAAATATTTTTTTTTCTTCTTAGTAAATATAAAAAACTTTAATATCTTGAGTATTGTATGTGCATATTTAGAAATATATTTCTTTTTTAGTTTCACGCTTTATTCTGCACACAGCAGGGCAGGCATAGGAAACCTAGTATCAAAGCTGAGGGAACCTAGTACACTCCAATCCCCACTATTCACCGAATTTTGGAGGCATTGCGTGTTGAGTAGCAGAACTCAACGCCGCGCTCTGCCTCCAACCAAAGTGAAGCGAATGAAAATATTAAATATTTAATTTCCTCGAAGGAATCGAACCCACAACCTGTCGTATTTACAGTTTACACGCTTGTATCCCTGCGCCACGACTGGCGACTCCTAATATTTGACTTAACTGAAAACTTGTAACTAGAAACTTAGTAAACATACTATAGTTGTATAAAGTTAAACAGTCATACGAAACTGCTTCGTCGCTCGTGTTGTCGCATATAAAACAAGGTGTTTTAGCGTTTTCAAAGGCTAAATCACCTTTTTATTTTATTCTTTCTGTATACGTTATAAAATGATCTACTTGAATAGTATTATATGTAGCGAAAATAAGCGTCCAATGCAGGTAAAGTTCAGTACAATTTTAGCAAATTTTATAAAAAATATAAAGCATACACGGCTTAAGCATACAGCACGTTCATATAGCATAGCTTTCTTCAACTGTAAAATTTATTTTTTGGGTAACATCTCTTGATATACGTACATATAGGTAAATATACCTTAATATTTACAAACGCTGCCCAACTGCCTTAGCAGAGTAGGCAGAGGGAACTACTAGTGTCAAGACACTCTGTTCGCCGCTTTCCTCAGAATTCTGGAGGTATTGATGGTTGAGTGGCGAAACTCAACGCCGCGCTTTGCCTCTACACCAGAGCTACGAAATTAAAATATAAATTTGGATAAATATTTCCTTATCTCGAGTGGGGATCGAACCCACAACCAGTCGATTTTACAGTCACACTTTGTGCCGCTGCGCCACGACTGGCCTCACCAAATTATATTCTTTTAATCATGATTTTATATTAATAAACAAGAAAAGTAACCTGAGAACCTCAAATGTCCCAAAACCGACGATTTCCGGTAATGATTTATTCAAATTAGTAACAAGGGGACCCACGCCGTATGTTACACTTGTACATAATATATATCGAAAATTGAATTTCCTGGATGACTCGGAGGACACCCAATTCAATTTGCAGGCAATACGAGTTTGTGGGGTGTAACAAGTAGGTGTTTTAAAAGGTATTTTCCGCTGGAAACTTTTGTGATGCAAAATTTGAAGCTTACAAATGCTTATATACTGAAAATAGCTTTGTCTTCTCCACTCTGTATGATGAGTTTTATAATTTTGATTGATTTATATTTATTATACACATGAGGCCGTCGTGGCGCAGGACCACAAGATGTGACTGTAACTCGACGGTTGTGGATTCGAATTCCACTCGGGAGAATGTATTATTAATATTTTTAATTCTTCGCTCTGGCACCAAGGCAAAAGCTCGGCGTTGAGTTCCGCCAATCAACACGCAATACCTCGAAAAGTTCATCAGAAAGTCGGGAGCGGAGTGTCTTAACACTAGGTTCACTTAGATAGTGACCCTGCTGTGTGCGGGATACAGCGTGAAGCTTGATTTTAAAAAATTATAACTAAGTAGTAAAATGTTCCCTACTCTCCGCCCTGTTTTCCAGATATATATTAGATGTTTAGTGGCGAAACTCAACACCGATCGTTGTCTAAATAATCAATTTATATAAAACTGGCACATTGTTGTCTGTCTGTATTAAATTACATTTCATATTACGTGTGTATATATAAAAAGAAAGAAATATATCGTAATATCTAATTTTATTGAAGCTCCATTTCAAAATATAGATATTTTACTATCTCAATAAAGATAGTGAATGTTAAAATTTCCATATGAATTGTACTTTGACTACAAAGTAGTGCCACTGTGAGAACAATACACTCGATACGTGTCAGTACCCAATATATATCGCCAATATACTTAAATGTTTTGTGAAAAATTAACTAAAAAGTATAAAATGTAGATGTTTTTTTTTTTATTTGAATTAAGAATAATGTAAGAAGGTGACGGGTGCTTCTCAATTCCTTTTTACTTTTTAATAACTTTTAGGGTTCCGTACGTTTTAAGAAAAAAAGGTACCCGTTGTTTTTTTTATACAGCGTATTTTTTTTAACTATTATTTATTATACTTCATACTCTCGGTGGGCGAGTCTTGTCTTGTTGTCTTGACTGGTTTTTATTCTTATATTATTGCATTCTTCTCGATCCTTGATAAGAACGCAAAATTTCACATTAAAATATAAAGATTGCATATTACTTATTATGCAAAATTAAATATCATCCTCACTCTGGAGGCGTGGCACTCCCTTACCGTGCCGTTTCTCCCACGTACCATATAACCGGAATAGTGTACGTGCGGCAGTGTTTACGGGTCGATATAACCTGGGTTTAAAAAGCGCTCCCTGTATCTCCAAAGACAAGGTCACAATGGATCAAATTCCGACCTGATTCTGGTGGCTACACGTAGTCGTGGGCGGCGTTGAACGCTTACAATCAGAACAGTCAAATATTAGTTTGCTTTGTCATTTCTACAAAAAAAAATAGCTATTATATAGTATTTAAACATATAAAAATCAATATACTTACACATAATATTAAAAATCGTAATATTTAACTGTTAAAAAACAAACATTATTAATATTTTTTTCTAATAAAAATATTTTTTTTATCTTGAATTAACAAATCGACTTGATTGACTGAATTATTGCTATATTTCTTCCACGAGAGTAACGTGAACCAAATCAGGATTTATAAGTTGCGTAGAAAGTGTCAACAGTGATAGCGAATTTATCATACTACATGTAATATAAATTTACATTGATCAAAAAAAGCTGTGGAAAATTTGTGAGAATATTTCTCATAAATAAATTATTACCAGGGTTTTCCCCCTGGTAATACTACCTGGTTTAGCATTGGGCTTCTATGACAGAATGCCATATGAATAGCTGTGTTTGATCTTCACATAACCAAGTGAATCTTAAATAGTTTATAAAGGATTCTTATATGTATAACATTTTTTTTATACTAATCTCATACATAGGAAAGCAAGCGAGTGACTGTAAACGTAGTTGTGGGTTCGATTCCCCCTCGAGGAAATGTAATATTGAATATTATCATTTCTTCGCCCTGGTGTTCAGACGAAGCGTAGGCTTTCAGTTCCTCCATTCAACACGCAACGTGTTGAGTATCGCCATTCAACACGCGATGCCTCCAGAATATGGCGGAATGTGGGGAACGGAAGTGTCTTAATGAGCAGCAGAGTGTCTTATCACTAGGTTCCCTCTCACTACTCCGCTATGTACGTGTTACAGCATGAAGGTACAAAAAAACGATACATAGATCTTTTACTTGAACGAGACGACGCGCGACGGCAGAAATAATTATGTGTCGTCCCATGTATACTAATATTTATATTTTTCTCCCGCTGATATGATTTAATCTTATATTCGTCGCTATGATAGTGTCAAAAGATAAGAAGTATATTTTGAATGAATACCATATTCTTTTGTATCTTCATTCTTTACGCACCTTAAAATAATTATAATGTAGGAAAAGATAAATTCATTAGTGAAAAATCCCTTTTTCCACCGGCTGCTAGTTTTGCAGACAGATTGGATGTCAGCAGTGAAATCGAACGTCATGCTTTGTCTAATTTCACGTAGTCGGGTAGATAAAAAAGGGCTAGTGTCAAGTTACTCCATTTCATGTTTATTATTTAGTGATGAAAATCAACGTTGCGCTTTGTCTTACTAATGGAGGAAAATGGAAAAATCATTCTTTCGAGTCATCAAACCACCCATCCATCCTATTTACGATTGAACGCCACACGATTCCGCCACAATGCTCAAGACATTGTGGCGGTGTCGTGGAGCAGTTGCCGTGTGATCCCGGCCTCGAATAGGATCATCCTGGTACTGGTGGTGTCGTAAGAGGCGACTAAAGTACGTGTGGTAGAGTCACGTCGCCAGCAATGGCAACACGCATGGGCAGACTCGACCGGATCAATACCACCCCCGGCATTTAAAACCGGCGTTAAGTAGTGGCTTTATGCCATTGCGTTTCGCATCAGGTAATGCCGGGCTCCGGCGCCCAACACACCTTAAAGGCCGGCAACGCACCTGCTCCTCTAGTGTTGCACGGTGCCGTGGGCGGCGGTAATCACTTACCATCAGGTGACCCGCACGCTCGTTTGCCTTGTCTTTTTCCATAAAATAAAATAAAACATAAATTGAAAATTAATTTATTAGAAAACAATTTAATTTGATCATCCTACGTTAATCAGCTTACGATAATAATACCTTAAACGTTTATTTTTAACTACTTAAACATTTATTTTTAGATATTTTTTGACGGAGTTCCAAAGGATATATATTATTCAATAACTGGTTATGTGCTACATATGTAACTGCTTTGCATGGACATTGGATTTAATTCAAAGGTAATAAGTACTTGCTGCATCATCTTTCTTTTTAATTCAAATAATATTTTCATTATTTCGATGATTTCGTCGAGGCAAAGCGCGGCGTTAAGTTCCGCCACTCAACACGCAATGTCTTCAGAACTCGGCGGAAGTCTTAACACTAGGGGGAGTGAAGTGTCTTAACACTAGGTTCCCTCAGCCTAGCCCTAGCTTAAATATAAATATCAAGAATAAACTTTGAAATTAAAAGCTTATTTAATACATAAATATTATAAAAGGCTAACCGGCTCTTAGCTAATAACACGAGAACCATTTTATCCCTAATATTGTATAGCCCACTTACATAGGTCTCTAGAGGAATTAAAAGTCAGATTTCGGTTGTAGGTCGAATACGTAGGAACAATATGAAACATACAAGAATCTATTATATTACTTATCTTACAAATTTATAAGTTTATAGAGATGGTTTCTTAAATTTAATATTAATATATTAATATAGGATTTGTACGAATTTCTAATTATTTAATTTCACTCTTTGAATAACTAACTAACCTATAGTTAGGTTCCCTGGTTCCTCTACATATTCTAATGTGTGCGAGATATAGGGTGTAGCTAAAAAAAAATATAAAACGCGGCGGTCAAATTCGGGTAAAAAGCAAAGAGCTCTGTATTTAGGATCATGCGTGAACCTAAAACAAAAGATTGTTTTTTTCAACAGAATATTAACTTTCTTTCTGACGTGTTGGCTGACTGTTGCGATATGCTCTGGCTTCGTTATAGCTATAATGGCGGGTATGGCGTACGGCTATAACTACTCCATAGCAGAGTTCCTCACACTTAACAGTAAGTTGATTATTGTCTAATAACCAAAACCATAAGATAAGTATAACTATTTTCATAATATTTCACGGCTTTTAGTTATTTCTTATCTTCCTCTTTATATAAAAATATTTACTATTTATTTAAATGATTTTTTAAATGGGGTAAAATTTAAATATTATGTAGTGTAACATATTTTTATACCCACAAAATAATTAAATCATGATTTTAGATTATATTTAAACTATTGTCATTTTCCCTCTCTGGTAACACAACGCGTGGTGCTGAGCAGATCTCTCCATCTAAAATATAATATCATGAATTTGGGCCAAGAGCGGAGAATGAGAAACAATAGTGTAGCAAGCAATAAGAACTGCGACGTAGCCTGATGAGAACGTATGGCTTAGTTGGTCAAAGCCCTTGGACGGTTTACAAAGAGGCGAGGGTTCAAATCCAGCTACGTTAAAAAAAAAATCCTAAGTGTGAAGTATCACTTTAAAATGTAAAAAAAAAATTGTCTATAATATTAGAGAAGTAAAGAATAAAGTAATCTATCATATTTTATTTTTGTTTAAAATTTTAAATTTTAATTTAAATATTACATTTAAATATATAATTAATTGAATATAAATTATTTAATATATTAAGAAACAGATACCGTCGGAGTACACATGCAAAGAGGATACTATTATGATACCCCGGATGTCCTATACCCTGAGAGACAAGTCCACGATAAAGGTAATTATGATGAAATAAAAATAATATTATATTTATTAATAATAATATTAGCCGGTCCATCTCCAAGCAATATCAGGGAGTTCCCAAAAATATGAGGCGTGAAAATAAATACAATTATTAAATTGGAAAAATTGTTGGTGAAAAAAGATGATAATAGATAGATAGATGATAGCGGCCGTTGTGGTGCAGTAGGACAGTCATTATCAGATTTAACGCGATGGTTGTCGGTTCAGTTCTCATTTAGGAAATGATTATTTATCCTATCCTTCCGTGTTTTATCTTATATTATATCAGAGCGGAATTTTATTATATAATAGATAAAATCTGGCATCAAATATTCTGTACCAGTATCTTTCAGTTTCTGTACCAATATCTACCATTCAACAAGCACTGTTTGAAAAAAAAATATGAAAAGTGAGAAGTGAAGTGTCTAAATACTAGGTTCCCTCTACCTACCTTCCTATTGTGATAAAGCGTGAAGCTGTTAAAAACGAAGTAATTAACTCTACTTTACTTTCTTCTGCCATAAGTGTGAAATAACACTTTAAAAAAATGTTAAAAAATAATTAACTTTAGCTTACGTTCTCTCTGCTACCCCACACGGAATATTGCATAAATAATGTACTCTACTTCCTTATACGGACTGACTCAGAAAATGGCATGTCACTTAAAGTCTATAATACCTTATAAGGTTACAAT
Organism: Heliconius himera; assembly: GCA_021202915.1. NCBI lineage: Eukaryota > Metazoa > Arthropoda > Insecta > Lepidoptera > Nymphalidae > Heliconius > Heliconius himera. The sequence continues at coordinate 287,397 of JAJHJA010000076.1, forward strand.
CCAAAGTGTAACATTTTTACTTTGAGCTCTATGTATATTTGGTACAATCATTACAATGTAGCGTCATTTTGAATATAAAGCGCATTAAAGTTAAAATATATAAAAGTGCCGCGTCAGTAAAAAAGATTTTACTGGCAAAATATATTTTTTACTTTTTTTGGTTATGAGGCCGTCGTGGCGCAGGTGGACAAGCGTGTAACTAACGCGACAGTTATCGTTGTGAGTTCAAATCCGACTTGGGGGAATTGTTATTTATTAATATTTTCCTTTCTTCGCTCTTGTACCAAGGCAAAAGCGCGGCATTGAGTGACGCCACTTAACACTTAATACCTCAAAAATTAGGCCGAATGTTCCTTCTGCTTACAGTGCTAAATACTGCGTGAAGCTGAAAAAAACAACATTTATTATGTACATAATGATAAATAAGATTATTAATCTTAAACGCCTAATTTGTAAGAGCCATTGTGACAAATGAAGCATCGTATTTTGTAACAGGCATGTATATATTTTGTGCGACAGACAGAAGTTGATTAATCTTTTGTTGTAATAATTGAATATGTTGTTTAAGCTTTTATGTCACTCTCTGTCAGAATATTATATTGTTGCTATACTTACGAGTGTATGTAGTCCTTATAGGCGGAGAATTTAATTTAATAAAACTGTAAAATGAAAAAGTAGTGATAGTCTCCGATTACGTATTCGTATGTGTAAAGCAATAAATAATTTGGTGATAAAAATATATAAAAAAATCATTTTTTATAGTATACATTAACATACATACTCTTACATTCTGTCTTCAGACTATCAACAGGAAATGTCATCAAGCGAGAGGTCAGCACTTCTAAATAAACTGCAAAAAAGCGACGAAATAGAAAAGTACATTGAAAAGCTGTCAAAATATTCCGAAACTAGAAGTTCAGTTGATTACGAGCAAGTTGACCTACCTCAGGTAATAATCAAATTGCGACAAATGTAAAATTGTAACGACTAATGTAGGTTACTTTTCCGCTGAAATTCTATATAGCGCTGGAGAGAATTAGATTTAAGTAATGGATCTCAATAATAAATCACTATATCATATTCTCATTTCCGGTCGCATTTACAACATATTATTAGACAACTTGATGAGTGTGGGTTCGAATATTAGATATGTAAATATTTATAGTTTATATACAATACTTATTAATATAGAGGCCAGTCGTGGCGAAGGAGCGCTCTGGTATCGAGACAAAGCCTCCAGAATTCGGCGGAAAATGTGGAACGGAGTGTCTTAACACTAGGTTCCCTCTGCCTACCATTGTGTGCGGGATAAAGCGTGAAAAAAATATTTCTCCAGTGAGCTTAGATACGGTATGAAACTAGGATCTATTGTTCTAAAAGCAAAAGAAAATCATAGGGAGTAAAAGTGATTTAACTTTATACCTTCATACTGCATCCCGCATGTAGCGGAGAAATATGAAATCCAGAGCTAAGATACTCCGTAACCCACTTTCCACTCTTTTTTCGAGACATTGTGCATTGTGCAATAAAAATAATTTATTTCCCGTCGCGTCACAATGAGAAGATGTTCCGCTACACTACTACCGCCTCTATATTTTAATAATAAATATATAGATTTTTATATCTTAATTTTAGTTTTGTCAATATAAACAACATTTTATTAAATTTACAGAGAACTTATAAGGGACTCGCGACATCACAATATATAATTACGAGTACATCACCACCCACTTTGCGGCTTTCCACATTAATAGAGCAGAAAGCTACCTCCAACATCATAATGAAAATGTTCGAACCAATAGAAACTAAGGAACTAACGAGATTAAAATTCGATTTCGAAGTAACTAAAACATATAGCGGCGAAGATATAGAAGGCATTAAGTATGCAGGAGAGAACAAAGCGTTGGAGAAAATAATTACAGCTGATAATTTCAAAAAGAAAATTTTTACGCCTGATATAAGAATAGTTTTTGATGATTTTACTAAAAGGTATAGTAATGTAATCAGTGCAATCTAATAATTATTGTCAATTATATATTTGCAAAGTTAAATATTGTGACACAAAGTGTGGCGTTAAGTTACGCCACTCCCGTTTCGAATGTCGGAAACTTAAAAACAAAATATTTGTACATTTAGGTTACTCTCTACTCTACTCTCTCTCCTTCCCCTCTCCCCACCCCCTCCCTATCTCTCTCCGCCCCTCCTCTCCCTCTCTCTCTCTCTCTCCCCATGTGTCTTTTCGTATTATTTTCGTATAATGCACGATTTTTCTCGATATTACATGAAGTTCGTAATTATTTGTTATCATTAATATTCTTTCATTATAAAACTAGGTTAAATTTTAATTATTCATTAGGGAACTTAATGCCTGGATCGTAACAATATTATTAGTGTAAGTAATTTTGTATATGCCGATTTATACAAAAAAAAAGTTTTCAAGCCAGCGTACAATGACTAGACTGGTTAAAAATTATAAACTCAGTGACTTTTCAGTTAAACCTCAAATGCAAAATATGGGGAAATAAGATAAGAAAATTAATATAAAAATCCTTTTTTTTATAGAATTTAATTACATTATATATTTTGCTGTTAATTAAGTAAGTTGGCGTCAAATTTATCACTGTCATCGGTCCTTTAATCTTATATTTTTTTCAGTACCCGTATAAAAATGAGACACTTTTGGCCGACCACACCGCCCGCGATCAGGAAAACAGTGCCGATGTCGACAAACAAAATATTGTTTAAAAGTATATGAAATAAGAAATATATTGTTGAGCATAAATTGATTTTTATCTAATATCTAAATATTTAGAAAACCCCACCTAGTCTAATAAAATAGTATAGTATTGATAGACATATTATTTAATGCGATTGAGTAAATTTTATTATATTTTAGAGTGGAAAAATATTTATGAATTTTATTTTTTTTTAGCTTCACGCTGTATCCCGCACACCGCCGGGAATGCAGAAAGAAACTAGTTTTAAGACACTCCGTTCTTTGGAGGCATTGCATGTTGAGTGACAGAATGCAACGCCGCGCTTTGCCTCGACACCAGAACAAACGAACCTCGACTGAGAATCGAACCCACAATTTATCGCATTTACAGTTGCCTACAGTAGCTCATTAAATCACAATGTCTCAAAATCACGCGGAAAGCGGATGAAAGAGTATCTTCCAATAGGTTATCTGTGGCCGTATAGCAATAAGTATTTTTTTTTTGTTATAATAAAAAAATATAGTAACAAAAAATCAATATGTATAAGTAGTTGTAGTAGTAAAAATATTTATTTTCAAAATCAAGCGGAAAGCGGATGAAAGAGTATCTTACAATAGGTTATCTGCGGCCGTATAGCAATAAGTCATTTTTTTTTGTTATAATAAAAAATATAGTAACAAAAAATCAATATGTATAAGTAGTTGTAGTAGTAAAAATATTTATTTTCAAAATCAAGCGGAAAGCGGATGAAAGAGTATCTTCCAATAGGTTATCTGTGGCCGTATAGCAATAAGTAATTTTTTTTTGTTATAATAAAAAAATATAGTAACAAAAATCTATATGTATAAGTAGTTGTAGTAGTAAAAATATTTATTTTCAAAATCAAGCGGAAAGCGGATGAAAGAGTATCTTACAATAGGTTATCTGCGGCCGTATAGCAATAAGTCATTTTTTTTTGTTATAATAAAAAAATATAGTAACAAAAAATCTATATGTATAAGTAGTTGTAGTAGTAAAAATATTTATTTTCAAAATCAAGCGGAAAGCGGATGAAAGAGTATCTTACAATAGGTTATCTGCGGCCGTATACCAATAAGTCATTTTTTTTGTTATAATAAAAAAATATAGTAACAAAAAATCAATATGTATAAGTAGTTGTAGTAGTAAAAATATTTATTTTCAAAATCAAGCGGAAAGCGGATGAAAGAGTATCTTCCAATAGGTTATCTGTGGCCGTATATCAATAGGTCATTTTTTTTTTGTTATAATAAAAAAATATAGTAACAAAAAATCAATATGTATAAGTAGTTGTAGTAGTAAAAATATTTATTTTCAAAATCAAGCGGAAAGCGGATGAAAGAATATCTTCCAATAGGTTATCTGTGGCCGTATATCAATAGGTCATTTTTTTTTGTTATAATAAAAAAATATAGTAACAAAAAATCAATATGTATAAGTAGTTGTAGTAGTAAAAATATTTATTTTCAAAATCAAGCGGAAAGCGGATGAAAGAGTATCTTCCAATAGGTTATCTGTGGCCGTATAGCAATAAGTCATTTTTTTTTTGTTATAATAAAAAAATATAGTAACAAAAAATCAATATGCATAAGTAGTTGTAGTAGTAAAAATATTTATTTTATATTTCATTAAAAACGTGTCGTTTACATCTTCGTCGTTTACAGCTGTGTTGTCCGAAAATGTAACCGTTTTCAATAAGATAGCTAAATATTAGCATGTTGTGTCGAATTGGTCAAACCACATATTTATTTAGGACGTGCCAAAATAAAATTCTACGGCTGGTCTTCCGTTATACATAATTCACGTCTTTCCATACATTCCATACGCCTATACATTTTTTTCTTACAAAAGCAATTGTCGATATTTTGTGATTAAAAAAATCATAGATTTTTAAATGTGAATGTAACACTTGATTTATTTTATATTTCAAATCGTTCCTTTTTCTGTGCAGACTGGACAAAAAGCAGAGTTTAGTTATGTCTCTCTCTCTCTCTCTGATCCTCTATATAAATTTGATCACAAATGGATGAAGTGAGAGTACGTTATTTATAAATGTATAACGGCGTTTATTCATAATAATTGTAGCTCTACTATAAAAGAAGCTTAAATACAGTGCAAAATAATTAAAAAAACAGCTTCACGCTGTATCCTGCACACAGCACGATAGAGAAAGAGGGAACCTTGTATTCAGAAACTTCATTCCCCACTATCCGCCGAATTCTGGAGGCATTGCGTGCTGCTGCGAGTGGAGATCATTATATAATATGAAATTGGGAAAAAATATAAAACTTAAGGAAGAATAGAAAACTCAAAATTAAATTCCATTAACATTTATTAAACATTATCGTCGACAGGCCGACACTCTGTCCTATCCTCGATTTTCTTCGCATTGCTCCTGTCTCTTATTTGTCGTAATGCCTCCACGAACAGATTGAAAACATGATCTTTTAGTACATTAGGTATAGCATTTAGTAAGTAGCCATGCACAAAAGAATTTGCAGCTTTACGATCTTGTAAAAAATGTTCTATCTCAATTATGGATAGTTCTATTAGCCTGTAATTGAATCATAGAATGCATGTCTTAATTTATTTACTATAGTAAATATTATTAAAAATTATTATAATTATTTACGATTACGAGTTTTTCGAGCAATATCCGCTCAAAACAAATTAAAAAACAAACCTGATACATACTGTCAGGATAAAAAATTAAATTAAAATAAATGTAACAAAGGCCATGCAATGCAATGAGGCCGGTCGTGGCGCAGCGGCACGAGGTGTGACTGCAAAACCGACTGGTTGTGGGTTCGATCCCCACTCGAGGAGATGAAATATTTACTTAAATTTATATTTCCATTTCTTCGCTCTGGTGTCGAGGTTAAGCGCGGCGTTGAGTTCTGCCACTCAACACGCAATGCCTCCAGAATTCGGCAGAAAGTGGGGAACGGAGTGTCTTAACACTAGGTTCCCTCTGCCTACCCTGCTGTGTGCGGGATACAGCATGAAGCTAATTTAATTTTTTTTTAAAATGTAACAAAGTTACTCCGAAATTACCTTCAGATCAGATTGAGGAACGGAAACTTTTACCATAAAAGTTTTTCTAAATAAGTTCTTTGTCACGGATGCAATATCAGTCTGGCGTTATGTTACAGTTACGGTTTATTTTGGTTTACCCAAAAGTATGATATGATTTTCTAATCGAATAATATTATACTATTTACGCACTGTGATAATTAAAATTATTCTAACTTTGGAATTAAAAAGCAAGCAAAGACAAACACATTACAAGGAAAAACGGGGTTATGTCGCTAATATCTCAGAGAGAGCTCAATTCTAAGTATTTTTGTTAAACTTAATTTTAAAATGAAGGAAGCTTACCTCCAACCCGTAGCATCAACGACCGGTTCCGTTTTATTCAAGTCCAATTCAACGTTAACCGTAAAGTCCTTTATTTCCGCCACGAATTCATGATCTCCTTTTACAGTATTGTTTTCAAATACAAGACTACCACGTACCTGTTTGTTATACCTTTCTTTACCAAATAGCTCACTGTTTTATTTTGTTAAATATACTTTAGATAATATTTTTACTTTTATATTAATAGTTTCATCTTTGAGGCCAGTCGCGGGTCGCAAGTATGTGACGGTAAACGCGACAGATTGTAGGTTCGATTCCCATTCAATGAAAGAGAGGAAATATTTAATATTTTCATTATTTAGTGTCTCAATTTACGCAAGCACGTGTGAATAAATCTGATACAATTTATCCATACAAATGTATAAACATTAATATCTGACATTGACATATCGGAATTTCTGTCGTAGTCTAAACATATCATGAGATATATCTTCTAATTATTTATAGCTATGCTAAATAACAATTACACCTCATCCCAATCATTAAAAGAATCCACTTTTACATGTTTTTCTTTAAATTACATTATTTGAAAATTTGACTTACCATCATAGAGTTAAATCTAAATGCTTCAGCTATTTGTGTTTCTTGTATTTTGAAAGGACCGCCTGTATGCGAGGCGTATAATGTATCTAAGCCGTATAACGTAACATTTGAAACTAGGATACGGTTCCAACATTTGCCCTCCTCTTGGCACTGTTTTAAAAATAAAATAGAATTAATAATTTGTTTTTTCTCATCCTCATTTTTTTCCTACATAGTAGATAATGTAGTGTGAAAACAATTCGTTTTCCAATTTTCGCTTTATTTCGAGTATATTTCATTAAATATACTGGAGTGTTTTTAATGACAACTGGACATTGAATTCTACTAGAGGAGTCAGTGTCGAGCTATCAAAGCTAAGAAATATGAGAATATTTTAGTATAATTATTCTCTAAAAATTCACCCCAATCAATAAACATCGTTTTACGTTTATTCTTATATAGTTTAAATAAAGAAAAATAAGCTTCACGCTGTATCCCGCACATAACAGGGGCATAGAAAACCTATTGTTAAGACAATCCGTTCGCAATTTGTCACTGAGCGTTGCGTCTCAGGCTTTGCCTAGACACCAGAGTTGAGAAATGAAAATATACATTTAAATAAATATTTAATTTCTTCGACGACTAATCGAACCTATAACTAGTAACGTCTGTAAACAGTCACTTACTTGTGCCCCTGCGCCACAACTGGCCTCTTTTCTTTATTAATTTTAGAAAAAATATCTATAGATATACATTATTATATAGTTAACAATATTAATTTAAGAAAAATTATCAAAATATAAGTTTCTGCTTACAGAATAAACAAAACTTTCCATAGTATACATACAACAATCCGAACCCAACACTAGTATTAAAAGAAATACCCGAATTTATGAAAATGTTACCAGCTAGCACATAACTCTTACAGTAAAATTCCACGATACGGCAGCAGGTTTTAAATCAACTGTCACTTTTTCCAATTCAACGGTTTGAGTATTAATAAGAAGAACGATCTCATCTAAGAACTTAGCACTGTCTTTGTATACTTTATCTTGATAATCACTAAAAATCATAAAGATACATCTCTTGTCAAACATACAGTAAATATAACAGAGTTGAAGAAATCTTAAAAAAGAAGAAAGCTTAAAAAATATCTATAAAAGAAAAGTTACGACAACAAAAGGCTAATAAAAATAAAGAAGGTAAAATAAATAAAGAAAGTTCAGTCACTACTTACCGAAACTTGGCCAAATAATCGCCAAATATGAGAGTTGTATTTATATAACTAAACATTGCGGCGTTCAGTTTTGGCAACATTTCTTCTCTTATTGGCCTAGTTATAAGGAGTTCTAATTGCATTCCTTTAATATAAAAAAAAAACTATTTTACTTTAAATAATTAAATTAGCTGCTTTCATATAGCAAAAAAAATCATTAAAAAATCTGGTTTACTAGGATTTATTGAATTAGTTTAAGCTTACTCTGATCTTGAGAAAAGTATGGAGCTATCACTGGTGGGCCTCCAAAATGATATTGTGATATCTGTAGTGTATAAACAAAATATATGTATTTAAGTACCGATGACTATTTATTTATTAACATTGTTATTTATAGTAATTTATTTCACTATAAACACATAATAGGAAGTAAAATTTACCTCTACGTTAAATTTACAGCCTTTAACACGAAACGTATCATGTCCCAAGTTTACCGAATAACCGCTCAGTTGTACCAACGCGTAACCAACAAGCATGCATCCCTCAGCTACGATTCTAAGATTAAGAAAATATATGATTAGGCAGATTTTTTAGTGAATGCCGTTTTTTTTTTAATAATGATATTTTTTTCAAATATTAAAAAAAAAAATTGTCTATGTGCTAAATTTAAATAAAAAAAATAATAGTATGAGTAGGTATCACTTTGTTAAGCCTAATTATTTTATTTTTCATTATTATGATTTACATTATTATCTATATAAACCTGAACCTGACTGACTGAGGTAAGACGCACGCACAGCCGTAACTGTTGTGCCTAGAAACGTGAAATTTGGACAGATGTTTAGTTTCATAATCTGGATATCCACTAAGAAGGGACTGTTAAAAATCCTTACCCTAAAGGAATGAAATAAGGGTTAAAAGTTTGTATGGAAAAAAAATTTAATCGGCATCGATTTTTATAAAAAAAATTTAAATTCATACTCTTAAAAATATTTCATTGAACGCGTGTTTCATGGTTTTTAAGAATTCGCGCCCTAAGGGTTCAAATAAGGGGTTAAAAGTTTATATGGAAAAATCTTTAAATCGCCAACGATTTTTATAAAAAAAATTATTCAGACTGTTAAAATATTTTATTGAACACGTGTTTCGTGTTTTTTTTAGAATTCACCCCGAAGGGTGCAGGTAAGCGGGCGAAGCCGCGCGCGCCTACTAGTATAATACATATACATAAAATTTTTGTTGTTAAATTTATTGCCAAGTTTATAGCTAATAAAGATGAAAATGTATATTTTTCTTCAAATCAAATCAAATCAGCTTCACGCTGTATCCCGCATACAGCAGGGTAGGCACCTAGTGTTAAGACACTCCGTTCTCTAATTTTTCAAGGCATTACGTGTTGAGTGCAGAACAGAATATTAAGAAATAATAATTCAATCTCTCGAGTGGGGATCAAACCCACAACCGTCGCGTTACAGTCACACTGTGCTCCACGACGGCCTCATCATTTATATACCCTGAAAAGAATAATTATTCTATCATGCTGATCAATTATCAAACTCTATTTTATCTTTTCCTGAAGTCAATTACCGTTTAAATCACAATTAATCGATATAAATTGAAACACAATTTATAATTCCGATTGAAATTAAAGCTATAACAGGTATTTATTTCGGAGAGGATTTGTACTTACGCCAGCTGACCCACTCTTTGCACTTGTTGATAACTAAAAGGAGAAGTTTTAAAGGGATCTTGATCTGCTTTCGAGAATACAATATCGGATTGATTTCTAAACAACTCATATCTTGTCTCAAATATCATCTTACTAAGACCTGCATCTATTTTTAAAACATTGGAAGCTAAGGCGAATGTCACTTCCGGCGATGTTATGTGCGGCAAGCTCATTAAAGTCGTATCTAATAATAATCTGAAAATAAATAACCAAAGAAATCACATTTATTTTCTAAATAACAAAAAAACATTTTCATATCTCTATATGAAAATGTTTTTATTTAGAAAAAAGTGCAAGAAAGGATGACGTATATGATAGTTGCTAGCTCTTAGATGCGTGAAAACAAACACAAGTAAAAAAGAACTGAATTTTCATTTTTTAAAATTGAAAAACAACGGGTAATGCAGTTAACATGACTAAACACAATATACAATATGAATATTCCAAACGTTGACACGAAGAAGGTTAGTTATTAAATAGATACGTTTTTAAATGAATTCTTTCTGTATTAAATAAATAACTTACAAATCAATCACATTATCAGATAAATAAAAACCCTTAGTTATTCGCAGTGTATCCACCGCCCGTCTCACGTAGACATTCATACCTCTATAACCATAGGTTTCTTTCAAAGACTAAAATGAAAACAAAAATTAGCTAATCAAAAATTATTTTGCTTTGTCTGTACAGTCAAAGAAAGTAAATTGTTCTGAATTTAAATATATTAGCATCTATTTTATCAAGCCATATTAAGATAAGCAGATACTATAAAAAATATAATTGTTAAACTTAAACAAAACTTATTACTTTTAAAAAACTACCATCAACAAAATACATACCAATTGTATGGCGTGTTCAAAAGATCTTCGATGTGCTTGCCAATGTTTTTGAAAACTCTTGAAAACATCTGTAATACAATGCAACATAAATCAGCTTCACGCTGTATCCCGCACACAGCAGGATAGGCAGAGGGAACTTAGTGTAAGACACTCCGTTCCCCACTTTCTGCCGAATTCTGGAGGCATTGCGTGTTAAGTGGCAGATCTTAACGCCGCGCTTTGCCTCGACACCAGAGCAAAGAAGTGGAAATATAAATTTAAATATTTCATCTCCTCGAGTGGGGATCGAACCCACAACCAGTCGGTTTTACAGTCGGAGTTACAGCCACGACTCCTCGCAAAGCCTAAAGCCTCGCAAAGCAATATAGTGAATATTAAATTAATAAATAAAGGACACGCAATCGATACAAAAAACCAATAATAATATACAAATCATTCGAAAGAACGTTTTTCATATCAAATATTTTCCGTCCACTTCGACAAATATCAAAGGTAGGTTTTGCCATCTTTCACATAGTCTCTATCGGAATAGACTAGAGAAACAAACTAGAGAATCCAGTGATGAAACACCATGTCCAATCAGTAAATATACAAGACATACATACACAAAAATAGGTGTCAAACATGAAACCTCCTTTTCGAAATCGGTTAAAAATAAATGCTTACCACTTTCAAAATATTGGTTTATTTTATCTTCCACCGAGGCCGAATTAACGCTCAAAATACCTATAGCAATCATTGTAATCAATATTTTCATCGTTTCTAAAAGAAAAGCCATGTTCGAATATTGATTTGAAAGCAACACAAAAGCAACGTAATGAAAGAAAATAATTAAAATTCCAATTCTTCAATTGTGTTGAAACATGAAATTATATGGTATATAAAATAAAAATGTTATTTAAATTTAAATACTTTCTTGACTAGTTATTTCTCATATAACTATGAAAGTGTTCGGTAAAGAATTTATTTTGAATTATCAATGTTTGTATGTCTTTATAACATTTTATATTACTCTGGCACAATGCAAAAAGAATTGTTGGATGAAATTTGATGAGAAACAATATTTTGATGCAATTGAAGAATTAGACGGTGAGATCATCTATTTCTACTGTTTGTAAAATCTAAAATCTAAAATAATAGTCCTGTCAAATATAAAATAATATCGTTGTTACGTTAGGTAGGTACTGTTATACCTATGACGACATTTATATATTAATACGGCACAAATTGTGACTGTGAACACGATGCGACGACGATATTTTCATTTCTTCGCTCTGGTGTCGAAGCAAAGCGCCGCGTTTAATTCCGCTACTCTACACGTAATGCCTCCAGAAATCGGCGGAACGTGGGGAACGGAGTGTCTTAACACTAGATTCCCAAGGCCTTCCCCATTCCTTTTTTAAAACATGTAAATAACAAAAACCGGCCAAGTGTGAGTCGGACTCTAGCACGAGGAGTTCCACACACATTATCTATAAAACGGCACAAACATCACGTTTGTTGTATGAGCGGCCTTTTAAATTCCTATTTTATTCTGCTTTTTACTATTTCTTATAATAGTGGCAACAGAAATTCATCTTCTATAAAAAAATAACTGTCTAACACTGTCTAGTGACAAATAGACAGTAGAGTATTTGTTTTGTCCTTAGAAACCTTAAAAAAATCTTTAAATAAATATATTCTTAACAATGTTTTAAATGCAGATAAATATGGCGAAGTGAAGAAAGCCTTCCAAGACACGAACGGGGGTAGCAAACTCGATAAAGAAATGCTCGTGGTGAGTTAAACCCTGACATTAGTTTCGGCTAGACGGACGGACGGACTTACGGCGCTCGTAACATTAAACTATATTGACCGTTGAAATTGCAAATTTTGAGTAATAAAAATGTATATGAGCCCGCCGTGGCGCAAGGGCACTAAGGTGTGACTGTTAGGCGACGGTTGTGGGTTCGATCCACATCCGAGAAAATAAATTATAATTTATTAATACGTCTGACACCAAAGCAAAAGCCCGGCGTTGAGTTCCGCCACTTAACACGTAATGTCTCAAATATCCGGTGGAAAGTGGGGAACGGAATGTGTTAAGACCAGGTTCCCTCTGCCTATCACGCTATGTACAGGATACAGCGTGATGCTGATTTGTTTATTTAAAAAAATATGTTCTCGAGCTTATCTAAGTATTGAAGATGATTTAGGACTTATTATATTAAAATGAACGATGGTGGTTTTTATACTAACATTCTTACAACACATTACACCGACGAATACTGATAAGTCCTTGAGTAGCGTGTGTGCGTTACAACTGTCTCCAGATGTATGTGCATTAGAACTTGTGCGTTCTTGAGTGATGTAGTATTTGTCTGTGTGTATATTATAGTAATATATACCAGCCATAGTTCTAAAGCGTCCTTAAGTACTCTAGAGACTCATATTTGTAAATCGCTCTCAACTCTGAGCTCGATCTTAAGATGCCCTTTTCTTTCATAGATTATAATTTAAGAATGAAAACGGCATCTCAATATCAGAGTTGAAAGTGGCTGCCACTAGTACTGAAACTCAAACAAACAAATACAAATATAATAGTAACTATCCTTTTTTCTTTTCATATTTTATCCCGCACATACCAGTGTATACAGAAGGAACCTGGAAACCTAGTGTTACTCGTAAGACACTCCGTTTCCCAATAATACACTTCCGTTCCCTACTTTCCGTCGCAATCTCGAGGCATTGCATGTTGAGTGGCTGAACTCAACGCCGCAATTATTATATGATTTAAAATAATAATTATTATATTATGTAGTAAATATAGAGTTATAAATAAATTATTTTTTGAAGATAATGCTAAAAAACCGTGGAATAGCAGAACGGGCTCTCCACGCAGCTCAAGGTATGAAAAACGAGATACCCGCCGGGATAAATCTGGGTGGATATTGTATGATGAAGATGCCTGATTCAGTTTTGTAAGTAACCTAATAGATATAAACATTTTTCTTAAGACAGATTACCTTTCAGAAAAAATGATACAAATTAAGAAATAAATAACTCAGTCTTTTCCCGCATAGTAAGCACAGTGGGTTTTAAAACACTTCATTACCGCTTTCCGCCGAATTTTATTCAAGACATTGCGAATTGGGCGGCGGAACTCCACTCAGCGCTTTGTCTTATTACCAGAGCGAAGGAATAAAAATAATTCATAACCCAAACCCAAAACCGTTGTATTTACAGCCCGACGCTGCACCACTGCGCCACAATAGCCTCTCAATCTGTTTCAAACAATTTTATTTATTTTTTTAGATTTTTCCATCGATTGAAACTACGCAACAACACCGTTTTTCGTATATTAGATATTAAGAACGATTTGGCCAACTTACAAATAAAAACACAAATCCATCTTAACGATTTACATTTGTTTGGTTCCTACGACTGTACCGTCTCCGCTGCGCCTGGACATTTATTTTACGAACCAACTTTTGGGCAAATTGAGTAAGTGAATTTATGAAGCCGTTTTCACGCTTATTTCTCACTTTATCAAATCTGTTTCAACTTTGAACATATTAGAAACTAGTTAGTAATAAGTTAACAATATTGCTAAGATTCTTTATTTATTGTTAAAATTTTATATGATACTAGCGGCCCGCTCGCGGCTTCGCCCGCTTAAACTACTGAATTATTTACTTAATACACTTGAGTACGTTCGTGTTTTATTATATAATGTATGTGCAGCGCACTTACGATTTCTAATGTGAAAATTATTAAAACTTTAGGTTGCATTTCCGTAATTCCCATAATAATATTCAATTGATTGAGAAAGTTGCATTAGGCTTTGAAGTATTGCGATGCTAAAATTCATTCACCATTCAGTAGTTATCAGTATTTTAAGTAATGTTCGGTTTTTAATTTTTTCTAAGAAAACTATAATAAAAACCGAAAACCCAAAAAGTATACCTCTAGACCCTAGGCTAACAACATACAAAAAAAATCATTAATTTCTATCCGGGAGCTTTTGCGTGATTGGCGAACAAACAAACAGACAGACAGACAAGAATTCTGCTGAATGATTTTTAGCTTCCATAATTGATATATTAACCGACCTATTTTTTTTATGTCTTTCATGTACAGAATTAACTTTTCTACCTTTTTTATTATATATAAGATATATAGATTATGATTATTTTCTTATAATACCTTCCTTATTATATAGAAGTATTTACGATGCGAATGTAAGGTATTACATAAAAAATAACACATTTTTCTCCACAGAATTTTGTTAAAGAACGTCACATATAATATGGAAGGACGCTACCGATTATTAAAAAACCGATTAACCATAGATATGGTTATTTCAGAAGTACAAATGGAAGATGTACTCGTGATGGTAAAATAACAAACAAATTTTAAAGTTGTATGGAGTGCCTTGTTTAACGATTTTTTATAAATTGATGAACTTGACGCCTTAAATTGACGCAGAAATATAATAATTGTTTTCTTATTTATTTCAGTACAGAAATAAAAACTCTACACTAACAATTAAACTGTACAAAAGAAATGTTGGTAAATAACACATTTATATTTATACTGCATACTGTTTTATAATAAATAAATTAGCTTCACGCTGTATCCCGCACACAGTAGGGTAGGCAGAGGGAACCTAGTGTTAAGACACTATTCCCCATTTTCTGCCGAATTCTGGAGGTATTGCGTGTTGAGTGGCAGAACTCAACGCCGCGCTTAACCTCGACACCAGAGCGAACAAATGGAAATATAAATTTAAGTAAATATTTCATCTCCTCGTGTGGGGATCGAACCCACAACCAGTCGATTTTACAGTCACACCTCGTGCCGCTGCGCCACGACTGGCCTCAATCTATCCTCTTTTATCCTCAATCCTCAATTCCTCCTCAATCCTCTTTTATAATAATACCAGTTTTTTCAGCTTCATTCTTTATCCAGCATAACAGGGAAAAGAAGGAGGGCTTAGAGTTAAGACACTTCGTTCTCAGCTTTTCGTTTGAATCACCTGAATCCGAAACACTGTGTGTTGTTACGCTTAAGCTCAAAGAGGATACATGTCCGACTGACGGTTAACATATATTTAAAATGCAACATTGCAGTTGAAATATTTTGAGGTTAACTGTAATATTTACACACCATAACACTATAGTAATAGGTTGTCCACTGGGACATAGGGATTATGATTATATATTAGTAGTCTATATTTGATTAGTCAAGACCGGTGTTGGTTTTCGGCGCTCAGTACTCAATATGAAAATGACCGTAATGACTTTTTATTACATTCTTTCTGTCGGTATTAGAGCAGGCTAGTAGTCAATAATTTTTTAAAGACATCTTTTTAATATTTACACGTTTCCCGCGTCTATTCAAACAGCTTCCCAAAAATATTATTAAAAGTAATATGTTGATAATTTTACAGATATTTTCTTGGAGAGATTAAAGTTGGATTTAGATAAATGGCTTAAAGATTACTTTAATGACTACCTTATGTACTTCGTGGTTGCTGAGAATCCTGAATTTGAGTATGAAAATACTATACTATACTATATAGTATTATATGAATCATATAAAAGCAAATAAAACAATCTCCATTCATATCAAATTTGGAATGTTAAATAAAACAGATCAAATCAAATCAGCTTCACGCTGTATCCCGCACAGGGCTGGGTAGGTAGAGCCTCAGAGGAAACCTCGTCTTAAGACTCCGGTCCCCACTTTCCGCCGAATCCTGGAGACATTGTGTGTTGAGTGACGGAACTCAACGCCGCGTTTTGCCTCAACACCAGAGCAATGAAACGAAAATATAAATTTTAATATGTAAATATTTCATTTCCTCGGATAGGGATCAAAGCAACCAGTCGCGTTTACATTCACACATAAAGTGTGCGTGTGTGTGCCTCTGCGCCTCGACTGGTCTCAAATTAAATATAACATATTTTCAAATTATAATAATTCCAGTCATTTTTGAAAGAATACTGAGCGAAAATCGATATATATTATGTAATATTAAAAAGTAAACTACTTACTTCTATAACATCATAAAATAATTTTGCATATTAGGTTCTGTTTAATTTGGAAAAAATATTAATGTTTTCTTCTATAGGTATCATTAATATCATGTACATGTATATAAAAAAATCAGCTTCACGCTATAACCCGCGCCAGGCAGGGTAGGCAGAAGGTACCTAGTATGAAGACACTTTGTTCTTTTTTCCACTGAAGTCTGGAGGCACAAGCAGTTGATTCTACAATTACAGTTTTTCGCCGGTAGTGGCGCAGGGGTACAAGTCATAAAATGTAAATGTATATATGCATATATTTATTTCTTATTTTTAATAAGCTTTATTTACAGGCAGTATTACAAAGAAAAAACAAAAGTTCTTAATAACTACACGACAAAATTCATTGATGTAGTAATTAATCGAATAAAGGAAGTGAAGGCAGACGCCGTACAATTACCAAAATTTACTATAAACGATAGTATCGATAAGGTATTCGATAATAATTATTAAAAAAAAATTAAGTACACAAAAAAACAATATGTTAATATCAAACCATTTGTGAAAAAAATACAGAGTTCAAATACTCTTATAGCGAATATATTAATATATAAAATAAAATGTGCCCCTTTTAAATATAAAAAATACACAAATGTATTTTTTCTCTACTTACAAAAAAATAGGGTTGCGTTTACAAAAAACAAAAAAAAGACTCCAATAATGATTGGTGATGACAATGACAAGTAACGACAATAAATTTCTCTCTTGTAGGAAATAAGATTATCGAATGGCGTTTTGCGTGGTCTAGATAGTGTGTACAGGCGATCAATAGCTACGGACGGTAAGGAACTCAACATCCGGCACGTTGATAGCGTTGTTGGTTTTAGCGACCTGAAGGTAGGTCCACTGTACCATATACTCAACTATTTTCTTAAATTTGCGTACTTTAAGAGCTTTTTTGCGCAGAGGGAATCTACCTACCTAATCGTGGGTCCGATCCCCACTCGAGGAAATGAAATATTTACTTAAATTTATATTTTCTTTCCTTCTCTCTGGTGTCGAGGCAATGCGCGGCGTTGACTCAACACACAATGCCTCTTGATTTCGACGGAAAGTGAGTATCGGAGTATCTTAACACTAGGCTCCCTCTATCTACCCTGCTGTGTGCGGGATACAGCGTAAAAATTATTAGACAATTATGAAAACCAGAAAACGTATATTAAAAACTAAACTCTTCACTAAACTTTAATAATCAAATATTTTAAAAGATAGAGTTGCTATTTTTTTTAGATTTACACTGTATCCTACACATAACAGGGTAAGCAGAGAAAATCTAGAAACCTAGGGTTAAGGTAGTCCGTTCCTTTTATGGCCCATGCGTTTTTCACTTTCCGCCTTGCAAGCAAGCATGGCGTATTGAGTAGCGGAACCCAACGCCGCAATTGCCTCTTTACTAGAGCGAAAAAATGAAAATATTTAATGTCCCATTTCTTCGAGATGTCCAATTTTACCCTCAACCTCTGCGCCATGACTGACCCCATTCCTCCTATCCTATCCTCAGTTCCTTTAGTTATAGTTTTTTTTTTCAGTTAACTTACAGATATGATGCGATACTTAAGGCCGGATATCCGCCAGTAAAAGGCATGTTATTTTTATCAGCGGATGACCTAACTGCACATATGAGAATATCATTGATAAAAGATCCTCCAGCTGGCGATATTAATTTCAAATTTTTAGAACAAACAAAGTGAGTACATATGTTCTATATATCTTTGTTCTATATATATTTGTTTTATATGTCCTTGTTATATCTATATTTCCAAAAAATCCTTCCTTCTTCTATATTTTAATAGGTGAGGTGAAAACTTTATAGCTTTTACCCATTTTTACAAAAAAATTGCATTCTCGTCGTATGTGATTTAGCACAATTACACTTTATATAGAGAATGCTTAAATAATGTTTTCTTTTTAATATTGTATAGTAGATACATTAAAATTAATAAAATAACTATAACACTACTACCATACATTTGACAATACATACATATATATATGTGTACACTTTTATATTCATTAAGTGTACAGTACGGTCAATAAGCCCTGAAGTTAAATTTCAAAAAAAGTCTTACGCATTGTTCACTCGGAGAAAAATTATTAAATATATCTACAGCTACATCTCCATGGCAGTTATATATTTTTTATTTATAAAAAATAAGCTTCCTATGTTAAAAATACCATTAAATAAAACCATGACATATTTTATAAGCAGATAAGTAGTATAATAGTGAGGAAGGGAAGCGACTTTAATGGGAACCTAACACTAGGTTCACAGGTTCCCTCTGCCTACCCTGCAATGTGCGGAACACAGCGTCAAGCTAAATCTTGTTAAAGATAATTCGAAAATATTTGTTAAATCTTAATTAAATAAAAACAAAACGTTGAATATGCCGCTAAAATTAACATTAACAAGATAAACTACTTCCTTTACAGACCAGAATCACTAACCGTTGAAGGTCCCGCCAACAGAGTAATATCTAATTTTAAATATTTGCTGGAGCGTCATATAATTGCAATAATGGTTAGCACGCTAGTTCACAATATAAACATGCTGAGCACTTTGGATCGCTGTGGTACGCATTCACTTCTTAATAATATTAATAAAATTATATATTTTGCTCCTATAAAATAAGGTCGTGGTGCAGTGTACAGCGTCTGACTGTAAATGTGATATTTTTTTTAATATTTTAAGTATTCAAAAAAATATCACATTTACAGTCAGACGCTGCGCAGTCGTGGCGCAGCGGCACGAAGTGTGATTGTAAAACCGACTGGTTGTGGGTTCGATCCCTACTCGAGGAAATGAAATATTTACTTAAATTTATATTTCCATTTCTTTGCTCTGGTGTCGAGGTTAAGCGCGGCGTTGAGTTCTGCCACTCACGCATCACGCAATGCCTCCACAATTCGGCAGAAAGTGGGGAACGGAGTGTCTTAACACTAAGTTCCCTCTGCCTACTCTGCTGAGTGCCGGCCCTGCTGGGATACAGCGTGAAGCTAATTTAATATTTTGATTTAAAATATTTTTATATTCTCGTTCGAGTAAAACAAAGCACAATTTAAGTCCCGCCATTCAAAATATGACACCGCGTCACGGAAATTAGACAGAACAAATATAAAAACAGTGTTATAACACTAGGCTCTCGTAGGCGTACTCTTCTAATTGCGAAAAAAATAAATAAATAATAAGTATTTGACAACATATTTTTAGTACCTGGATATATACCTTCTACCAAAGATTCGTCTGAGCTAAATGTTGAAGACGACAACCAAACAAATTTAAGCAACATTCCCTATGATGATATAACCCCAGAAACATTATCAAATAGACATAGTGATAATGAAGATAATAGTATAAAGCAAGACACTAATGAAATAAAAGAAATTATTGATGAAAAAAATGAAACTATTAATGAAACAAATGAAAGTATTAATGAAAAAAAAGAAACTACTAATGAAATAAAAGTACAGGATTCAGATAAAAATAAATATTTAACATTGGCTTACTCTACTGAAAATGAGAATAGTGAATTGTCTTCCAATAAGAAACATCGTAGAGGTAAAATACTGCGACAGAAACAAACTAAGAAATTTGCATTCAAACACAATTTGAAACGTAATAAACGTTATTAGTTTGTTGTTAATCTGTTTCTTTATTGTAATTTAATTGCTCAAATATCTAAACTTTTTTGTTAATATAAAACTAGTTCTGAAACATTATCATCCTATTCCTTAGTAATTACTTTATCAATTCAATATATGGACATGAAACCAGCTAACTACAATGTTACGAGATCAAATTAAACTAGAAGCGAATCATGAATTGTGGGGACCCAAAATTATTATTTACCTGGGCCTGCTAATTAATTAAATAATTGTCATCCAATTAAAAACTAATTTTAATACCAATACTGTGCACCACCAACCAGGTGTAAAAAAAAGACAAGACAGAAGTAGGTCACGCATACTGTACATAACTGTCATTGCAAAGATTCAATTTGCAATGTGTTAACATTAGGCTATTGATTTCTTAACAATGCCAGCTCTGCAGAACTGCCTCTTCTCAGCAGAACTGCCTTGCGAACCGGTGGTAGCTTTTTCTTTTTGTTTATATGTTCATTCAAAGATTCAAAAGTGCTTATGGAGTCTAGTAGAATAAAGAATATTTTGAATTTGAATTTGAATTTAACAATTGAAACTATTATATATATTATAAAAACTTTTCTACTGCAAATTCTTTTATTTGCTTTTCATATTTTAAGATTTTGTGAATTCAGAGTAGATAAAAGAAGTAATAATTATAATAATTTAGTTGATACACGGTCGGTCTTATAGTTATATGTTTTCGATTTGCTACTTTTCTATAAAAGATTTCTTTTTGGAGACCGTGCCGATCATTGTATTTTTTATAAAAATAATCGCTCGTGTAGATGCGAGATCACAGGTGGATGTAAGACAGCGTTACCAGAAGTCTCGATTTCTAGCCCAAAAACTGTAGGTAATTACTTAGAATTATAGTCTATAGTCTGGCAAGAGAAAATGCTATTTAATAAAAAAAAACATTTTTAAAGTATTATTAGAAATTTATAGACGTATATATTTTATACGTTTTTAATCTTTAATGTATGTGTAGTAATCACCATTGGACGCTATATTTAAAACTCAAATTTGTTCATCATCTGTTCATCTGTTCGTCAGTTTGTTTGTTTTTTTAAGCGCTTACATCTCTGGAACTACTGGTCGGATTTCCATTTTTAGTTTTTTTTATGAAAGCACATTTCTTAGGAGTACTATAAGCTTTATAATAAGATTACGGTATAATTCTAAGTTAGCTTTTAATAACAGAATAACAATAATAATGAACGCCATTTTGATTCGCTATAAGTTTGTTCGTTCGTTCGTTCGTTTTATAACAGGACTTTTCATACCCTTATCCACAGGCCTAAGGTTGCAGCCCAAAAAGCCTCTTAGTTAGTCCACCCATGAATTCAATTGTAATATGATGCAAATAGCTTAAGTGACCAGTGATTTTGTTCATGCTAGAAATGTTTTGTTTTCGCATAATCTCAGGATGGAGTTGGAATTCAACTCTTGCTAGTTTTAAGCCACCGTAGTATATGTTCACATTTGAGTTCTATTATTGTATCACGCTGCTACCATGTGAAGTGGCCTTTATCACTAAGCTCTATGGACAATTGTTTTCTCTATGCCTAGCTATTTTTTTTATTCGTAGAATGGCAATAAGGCTTGCTACACACGCAACGATATATCAACGATTTGAACCTATGCTAGCTTACGCAGTAAACACGTCGTCCTCCGGAAAATTATGACGAATGACCGATACTCGACCTGGTTTAGCTATTTTCTCTTAATTTTTTTTATAATTCATTAATTCAAGTGGGCATCGATCTTACAATCTGATGCGTTCACAGTTACACTTGTGATCCTGTGCCACGACGGACTTCAAATTTTCTCAGTATTTTATTTATTTTTAGTGGAAATCAAATACATAATCTGTTTTCGTTCGTTTTTATATCACTATAAATTGTTATAGTTTTTCGCGAAGTCCATTTCTTCCCTCTTCCAACGTATTACAGCGATAGAAGTGCACACTCACATGAGTTTAGTGAAGTACTGCCGATCTAGCGATCGCCATCCGCACGCTTCGATTAATTGTGCAACAGCAATCCAGAACGATTTATTTAACGAGAATTATAACTGCCACCAATGAACAATAAATTGCAACCATTTCTCATAAACACGACCGAAAAATCTATCAATCTGGTTTTCATAGATTTATCGTTAAGATATATCGTTGCGTGTGTAGCAGGCATAAGCCGTAGTGACTTATAAATTGACAATACATAAATGTCAATTGTCAAATATTATTATTATTTGTCTTCTAGGTTGTCAAATTTGATGTGGCATAGGACAATTTCGTTTTTCAATATGTTTTGGAATTTTCGTGTTTAAATTAGTGACAAATAAATTATACTGTGTCCGATTAATTAACTTTTGTAATGAATAATGGTTACCAGAAAATGACGGAAGAAGAATCTGTGGATATAGAAAAGGAGCTCGATGAGCACCTAACTAAAGTTCAACCAAATCTTCAAGATGTTATCAAAAGAGTAAATAAAATTAATATAGTATTCCCAATAACTTTTATTTTACATAAGTTTAACTACTTTGTTTGTATTGAAACAAAATTATGACTTACTCGCGTTTATTTAAATTTTTCAGAGCTTTACCAATGTTGCTCTGCAACAAACAAAAAATGGAGAAAAACCAAAACCAGATACTTTAGAAGATACATCATACTTTGCCAAAAATACACAAGTGTAAGTTTATGGTGACCAATATTCAGTAAATAAATATATAAATAATTGATGTATATATGTTTAAATATTTTTTTATATATTTCCAGGAACTTGTCAAGATTAGAATTAGTTAGGCCTCCAACTTTTCACATGCAATCAGTATCTTTGAACCTAAAATCCATGTTCCTATCATTACGCTGCTCACTTGGGGAAGTGAGTGTAAAAGGACTGTACAGTGCATTTAATGAAAACCTTTACAACCTCATACCTGTCATGGCTGAAGGACATGTTCTGTAAGAATACTTTCTCAAAAGCAACAAGATTATTTTATTTTATTAAGTACTTATATTTCATTTTTTTTAAAACATAATTTTGAAACTCAACATCACTATTTATTTTAACAGAGCAAATTTACAAAAATATTTCACTTCTCCAAGTTGGGATTGAACCTACATCTTTTTGGCTAGAAAGTAAAGGCAGATGCTTATTTCAGCTTTATTTCAAAATTTCAATTTCAATAAATAATTGAAACAATATATTCCTTAATTATTTTTATTTATGACATTATTAAATTTATAGGTCTTGCTTAAAAAGGATATAAGGTTTGTTATCTATATTTCAATCAAATAAAATCTTAATAAAAAATAATTATGTTATCAATAATAGTATTTTTTTTATATAACAAATCATTAAAAACAACTTATCACTTTCCCTTTGTAATTTTTAAATTTGTTTCCCCTCCATTTTTTAGCTTATTGAATGGTAGAACTCTACATTGTTTTTATTGTCTGATAATGTGCTATCAGCCTCATAATAAATTTATACTATCTTTCATATTTCAGTATAACATTGTCAAATATGACAGCAGATGTGAAAGTTGGCTTAGTTCTAGAGGATGATGCTTATTCCTTTATTAATCTTGGCATAGAATTTATTCATGATGAGGTACTTGTTAAGGTAAGCAATTAATTTGTTAAAAATATTACACCATATTTAAAAGACCTCTTCACAAAAAGTAAACAACCACAGAAGAGCTGATAATTTCGAAACAGTTGAACTTCTTCATAAATCATGATTAAAAACACTCTTGTTTAAGTCACATTTCAAACAAAAAAATACTAATGAAAATTGGTTCATTAAGTTGAAAGCTAAGATGCCACACCTCTGTCTTGTTGGAAGTTAAATATTATTTTGTATGGTTTCATAACCAAAACTTTTTTAACCATAAAATATATCATTTAAATATGTAATTTTTCCCTTGACATCTATAGTGTATTCTACACATAGTAGGGTAGGCAGAGGGAAACCAAGAACCTAGAGTTAAGACATTCTGACACTCCATTCCCCATTTTCCACTGAATTCTTGAGACATTGCATGTTGAGTCGCAAAACTCAACTGCTCTTTGCATCATTACCAGAGCTAGGAAATGAAAATGTTAAATATTTCATTACCTCGAGCGAGAATTGAAGCTACAATCGTTGCTTTTACAGTGAAAATATGTAAATATTAGAATTAATTGAAATCTATTTTTATAGTTATCATGGCCATCGCCCCAAAGAGGTGGGGGCTACGACTTTCTAACTACAGAGCAACTTGCCAAACATATAGGTAAGATATAAATATACAAATTTACATTTAAACCGCAAAAAAAATATTTTATGGATAATCTCAAATGTTTTCATATGTTGAAAATATATATGGAATAGAATATATATTTATAGACTCAATTATTAAATCAAATGAACAAACTAATTACAAAAGACTTATAAGTAACTAAATAACTGTATAGGTAAATATTCTAATTTTAAATAGTGGTTCATTTAAAATTGCTTAATGCTTAGATATATTACAGCATAATACTATTTTAAAACAATACATAAATACCTTATCACTATTTAATGTTATTGGATGCCAAACATAAAATAATGATAAAGACTGTTTACTATTGTATTGAAAACATATTGTAAATTGTATTTAATTTATCAAAATATTTTGTTGTTAAAAAAGTGTATAAGTTTAATATTAATTTATATTTTTAGTAATTCATATAAATGTTTTAATAAAGTTAAGTCAAGTTATTCCGGTTCAAGGCGGCCGGTCGTGGCGCAGCGGCACGAGGCGTGACTGCAAAACCGACTGGTTCTGGGTTCGATTCCCACTCGAGGAGATGAAATATTTACTTAAATTTATATTTCCATTTCTTCGCTCTGGTGTCGAGGTTAAGCGCGGCGTTGAGTTCTGCCCCTCAACACGCAATGCCTCCAGAATTCGGCAGAAAGTGGGGAACGGAGTGTCTTAACACTAGGTTCCCTCTGCCTACCCTGCTGTGTGCGGGATACAGCGTGAAGCTAATTTAATTTAATTTTTTTTAAGTCAAGTTATAGTGGTATAGAGCAATATTGCCTAACTGAATGTGTAAACACAACAGTTATGGTTTAGACATGTAACACTTTTATATTTATTTCTCATCTCTAATATGTGACAAAGACCATTGTTGAGATTCACCACTCTTCAAGTCTTGTATTTCGACGGAACGTTATGAACGGAGTATTTTGACACTAGATTCTCTCTGCCTAACCTAAAAATTCAGGAAATATATGTTTTTTTTTAGTTTCATGCTGAATCCAGTTCTGAGGCGTGCATTCCTCTAATGCATGGCTCAGAATTGACAGGATTCATTTCATTCAGCATGCCTTAATACCCAAACACCATCCAATTAAATACATTGTGTGTTGAGGGATGAGAGTTTGTGTTTTAGCCAGTGCAAAAAATTTAAATAATTTATTAACCCAAGAGGGATTGAATTTACATAACCCACGCTAATGTGAAATGATGCACCACGACGGAATTGGATTTAAAAATTACTAATATACAATTTCTTCATATCATTTCAGATGACCTGCCACTTACAGCTGCGATATCTCTTCCCCTATTTGCATTGCTTCAACAGAAATTGGAAAGGCATTTGAATCAAGTGCTGAAACAAGCTACAAGTGTCTCTGATGTTGTGTGTAGTAACCCTAGCATGTTGGAGGCGTACATGTAAGTTTTTTTATGATTATGTTTACATTTAAAATTATAATTACAAGGCAAAGTGGGGAACAGAATGTCTTATCATTATGTTCCCTCTGCCTACCCTGCTGTGTGTGGGATACAGCGTGAAGCTGATTTTGTAATTTAAGTTGAAACATTACTTTCTTTTAAGTTTAAATAATATAAAGCAATGTTTTAATATCTCTTAAAGTCTTATTTACACTTATTTACTTGATATATTATAAAAATATAAACATTATATATAAACAGTAAATGTTTACACAATAGTCAAAGAGTTGTTAGACTGTACTTCAATAAAAAATATAAACTGGTTGATGTGCTAAAGAGCTTAAGTAGATTCAAATAGTAAAGATTGAAGTCATGTAATATAGCCTCCCCTGATAAATGAAATATCCAGCAATGCTTATTCCAAAATAAAATCTGAATATTAGTTTGCAATTTTTTTATATGTTTACAGATCAATGGTTGACAATTTGGCGCAAAATGGCAACAGAATTGTGGACTTAGTTCTGATAAATATGAGAAGAACTCTATTTCAAACGTGTCGAGAAGTATTAGAACTACCTCCCCTACATGCTACTTTTTTGCATAAGGTGCGAATACCAGACCATTTTTATTTATATTTACGTATATTGTACCGTTTGAGGCCGTTGTGGCGCAGGGCACAAAGGTGTAACTGTAACACGACGATGGTGGGTTTGAACCCCACTCGAGGGATTGAATTATTTTTTATTTATATTTTCATTTCTCCATTCTGGCAACAAAGTAAATGTCTGGCGTTGAGTTCACTCAACACGCAATGCCTCGAAAAATACACCGGAAAGTTGGGAACAGAATGTACGACTATTTTTTAAATTAATTAAAAAAAAACATACTAGTCTAACTAAATTGTCAAAAATTGCAATATGTATCACAAACATCACACCATCAATGTTTTTTTTTACTCTTCTTGGAATATATTTATGGTACACTTATAGATTACACTAAATATTCTTATAATAATTTCAGATAGGAACAATATCGTTTATAGGCAAATTTGATACTGATACAGGGTGGGTGAAGAACTTGGCGACCATCAATCGCATCAACGACGTCAGTGTAACTCGACCTGATCCTATGAAAACAAGCTTTCACGTTACTCTTAAAATAAAGGATTTACAGGTTTCTTATATTTTAAATTTTATTAAAATATCTCGTTTAAATGTTCCTTGCTACCTCCCTGCCACGAGTCCCTTTTAACCCATTTATAAATAAGCAATGGCATAGTGTTTTCATATTTTTTATTGATTCCCACTCAAATAAATGAATTATACTCATTTTCTCACTCTGGTAATAAAGCGCAGCGTCGAGTTCCACATCTCAACAGGCATTGTCTGGAAAATTGGGTAGTGCGTGAGGAACGGAGTGTCTTAATAC
This sequence comes from Heliconius himera, assembly GCA_021202915.1. Classification (NCBI taxonomy): domain Eukaryota; kingdom Metazoa; phylum Arthropoda; class Insecta; order Lepidoptera; family Nymphalidae; genus Heliconius; species Heliconius himera. The sequence goes on from JAJHJA010000076.1 coordinate 314,714, forward strand.
TCTCTGCTTATGTTTCTATATGCGGAGTACAGCTTGTACCTAAATAAAACACCAATTATCTGGTCCCCAGCTGTAAGGATCCGTGATTCCGGAATATCAATCAGATAATATATAGATGTGGGCGAGGTCAGATTGAAAATTTAAAAGACGTAACAGTAATATCAAATTATCCAGATATTTGTTAATCCGTATGCCTAATGACGACGATCAGTCCAATAAATCGAAATTGTAATGTATAAATATATGAAAATTTTCTTCCTTTTTGCTTTTTATGTAATAAAGAGTTTTTAGTGATAATTTTTTTTCCCCAATTCAGCTCGGCTACGACTCGTACCGCATGAGGGGCGTGGGGGTGTCGTGCGGGGGGCGCGTGGAGGCCGCGCTGGCGGACAACGCGCTGCACGTGGCGCTCAGCGTGGGGCTCGCGCGCTGGGAGCCCTACGCGCAGCTGGACGACCTGCGCCTGCAGCGCCTGGAGTGAGTCGCGAGAGCACTACAGTCGACGAGTCGCGGCCATGACTCGTCGACCGTAATGTATATAAATATATGGATAAATTAAAATAAACAATCTTGGACAAACAATTTCTCAAAGATTCGGCGAAAAGTGGGAAACGGAGTGCCTTTTCCTATGATATGGAAGATACAAATCTAAAAAGAATATAATGTATAATTTAAAATTGAAATGTAATGTATCTTTTTAAGTGTGCAAAGTTTTGTATCCTTATCTTATTTTCTATTTTTTAACAGTGGCATGGACCTCCACATAAGCGGGCTCGGTCCCCTCAGCGCCCTCACTGGCACAGTGCGCGCGTGGTCGCTCGGCGCAGCTACTTCACTGGCGGCACCTGCTATTGCCAATCAGCTGCAACATGAGTTAAGAACAGCGTTATCTGAGTTACAATTGTGGGAATTGTTACATGCTAAGCAGTAGAAGGTATACGGAATATAGATTATCTTTACATTTAAGAAGAAATCTATAAAAACGTTTACCATGAAGTATAGACTATTATTCTATATGAATCATAGCTCATAATGTGTTGAAATAGAAAATAAAAACCTATATACACTACGGTCTACCAGTTGTAGCCACTTTCAATGCGCACAAAGTCATAAAATGAACAATGCACAAAAGTTCAGAAAGCCCTATGCCAAGCCAATCAAGGAAGCCAAGACTCAAGTAAGTTTTAAAAAATTAACAAATACCACAAATAATACCTCAATAAAATAAATGAGTGAATAAAATGAAACTTTGCTTTATATTATCAATATTTATAACAGATTAAAATATGAAATATCAAGAAATAAGAAAACTATCTTTGATAAATATAGAAATGTAAATAAAATATTATGTTTTCTGTTTAAATGCGAAAATAATTTTATATCCAACCATCTACAACAGCGAATAATAAAAGTACAATTATTGTATTCTAAGCAGAAAGAAAAAAAATTGGATTTGGAATGCTTTGTTTTTTTTTTAATTAATTTTATAAATAAAAAGCACAATAACTGTCAGAGAAAGTAATAAATTATGAAATTACTCTCCATATTGACTTGTTTTAAATATATCATAATTTTGTCTTTATCTTGACCCTGGTACTGAGGTAGTTGTTGCGCAGCGATATAGCGATTGTCCGTAAACGCGACGGTTGCGGGTTTGATTTAATTTGATTTCCTCGCAATGTCTCGAAAATTGGGCGGTGTGTGGAGAACGGAATGCCTTAACAGTAAATTTACTATGCCTACTACCAGTACGCGAAATATAAATATATAATGTGAAGATAAATAAATAATAAATCAATAATTGACACTGATGTGGCTAAGTATGTAGTTTTAAGTCCAATTGTCAGCAATATGTATATTATTAATATAATTGTTTCTTCAGTATATTAAACTGGAAATTGGGTTCCTCATATCGGGTCACCTTATATAAATATATATTATTTAATAAACTGGTCTAAAACGATCTCAATAATAGACGTTAAACAAGACTGACGTACATTATTCTAAAAATAACGATTTATTCAAGTGCCTTAGGTAATGTAAAAAAAAAATATATATAAAAAAATATTGCAACTAATTAAAATTTTATGTAACTTGCCACTTCTATATTATGCTACCTTTCAATATTATACTTTTAATTTTTCTCTCACAGTAATATAAATAAATCCATCAAAAATATAATAAACTGTTATACGAGCCAAAGTATAGAAAGTATAATAATTTTATTTTCCTATTTCAATAAAAAAACATCAAAACTCAAAAGTTTTATAACTTTGATCTTAAACCTGTATATTAACCATTCATTTAAAACTTTTTAAACAGTAATTTAATATATAATGTTCATCCACTACATATAATTTCACATCTTTCAATCTTTTACATTTTCTAATATTGAGTGATAGATATTAAAACAATTTTTTTCTTTATCATAAATGTATGTAGATATAAAACATTGAAAACCTAAATTTTAAGAAAAAATGGAAATACTGTTGTGCCTTACTTCGTCCTTATCGTAATCATTTATAACTATTTTATATAAAAAAATTTACACTTGTTAAATATATTAAGAAACTAATTTCAAGTAAGTGATGCACTTTTTAATAAAATAAGCACTTATAAAAAAATATGCACATTTAATTTTCTAGCAATAAAATTAATTGTATTGCTTATTTATTTCATTTTCTAATCATCACTTTAGATGCCAGCGAGAAAATGTGTTCAAATACATGTTACTTGGAGCAATAATTTTGTTGTAAATGTTTTCAACTTTGATATTAATTGTTGTTAATTGTTAGTATATTAATAAAATCGCTCAACAAATTGTTGTAATTTATTTATTTAATTTGTACAATTTACGACATAAATAGTATGTACTATTCAGACATAAAAAAATCACAAAATTTTATATATTTTTATAAATTTGAAAATGTTCTTTTATATGTATAAATGAGTTTTGTGTATTTTTTTTTTCTTTATTAAATCTATAAATTTTGTACTTTCCTGATTTACCGTACAAGACAAGTGTAATGTGTAATTAACATTTATAGGTTCATTTATGTAAAATAATATCTTGAATAGAAATAATTGTGACATACCTATTTGTAAATTTTGAATTTGAAATGATTGGTTGTGTTTTAAGTGTTGAATTTGAAACTGTTGTATTTGTACAATTTGTTCAATAAAATTAATATTGACTTTTTTATTCCTTGTGATTAGTACTTTATTTGAAGTTAAATAATAACAGAGACTGAGGTAGGTCGTGGCGCAGGGGCGAATGTAAACGCGACAGGTTGTGGGTTCATTTCCCACTCGCGAAAATGAAATATTTAATATTTTCAATTCTTCGCCTGGTATCGAGGCAAAGCGTGGCGTCGAGTTCCACCACTATTCAATACCTACAGAATACAGCAGAAAGAGCGGAGTGTCTTAACAGAGACTTAGACTCCTTCTGCCTATTCTGCTATATGCAAGATACAACGTGAAGCTGTAATTTTTTAATTATAAATGCCAAATATTTTTTCAAATGTTTGCTGCTAGGACCTTCTTTATTATTATTTTTAGGTAACTATGACAAGTCTTTCAACATCTGTGTGCAGATACGATTAATACGATACTTGATGACAAAAAATGCCATTTACATTATTATTTTAATGAAAATAACGCAATTCAAATATATTCTATAATATACATTAAATAACAAATGCACAGTATGAGATTCTATTATAATTTTAAAAGTGAAATATAACAATTATATTTTGATTCAATTTCCAATATTTAGTTTATTTAGAAATGGGGTTGATACAGTCACTATTTTGTTCTACGATATTTTGTGTGGAGAGGTATGTAAAGTGCTTTTGCCAAATATTATTTAACATTAGCCATAAGAACCTTAAAAGTTACCTATTCTGCTGATTTAGGAAACTTTGCTTTAATAAGTAGCCAAATTCCACGCCACATTTTTTCTTATTATCTCTCGAGAATACGTTATATTTTCGTCTTACGAGAATTTGAACCCATAACGCACGAACAATGACTACTTAATTAATGACTTTGTTTATAATATTGCAGTTACAGTTTATTATATTGCTGCATCTCCTATATAAAACGACAGATAAACAAAACACACTGCATTCTACACTTTTTACCTGATTTCGTATTGTTGTACGTGTTGAGAGTTGGAATTTCACATCACAATTTGTCTTATAAGAGATAAAAAATATAAAAAACACTTCACCATCTCAGCAGTGGATATCGAACCCACAATAATCAGATGGGCGTTCAGACGCTGTACCACTGCACCATGATGGTCTTATTGGATTAATTTTATATACACTGTTATTCAGAGTTTTAACGTGGACATGTTGCGCATTTGTGCTGATGCTACTGATGTTTAGTATAATTGTGTTGATGGTCTATGGGATCTCTGTTGGCTACCATTACGCTCAAAAAGAACTTTCGTCTTTTGCAAGTGAGTCGGGTTTAATTACTTGATTTTAGTCAGCTTCACGCTGTATCCCGCACACAGCCGGGTAGGCAGAGGGAATCCAGTGTTAAGACACTCCGTTCCCCCCTTTCTGCCGAATTCTGGAGGCATTGCGTGTTGAGTGGCAGAACTCAACGCCGCGCTTAGCCTCGACACCAGAACGAAGAAATGGAAATATAAATTTTAGTAAATATTTCATCTCCTCGAGTAAGGATCGAACCCACAACCAGTCGGTTTTACAGTCACACTTCGTGCCGCTGCGCCACGACTGGCCTCGAATTACTTGATTTTAGTAATTTATTTTATTATTATATTGTATTTTTGAAATATAAATCGAATTGAAAAATAAAATTATTAAAATCATTTATCTTCATTATACCGCTCGATTAAAACACAATGGGATTGAGTGCGTTATTCCATTTAGAGATAAAGCCTACTAACTTGACTGTTTAATATCTCGAATAAATAAATTCTTCTAGTGTCCTCGAGATCGACAACGGAGTCAACTGTGGTGGGAAAAGGTCGAAGGTCAGGACAGGAGGGCAGGTCTGTTGTACGCCTCGTCGCCGTCAACCAGTCCGAAGTGGAACACGCGCCCGCGCCTATGCTTGGTGGATTTTTATTTATTATTCTTTGTCTTTTTCACCTGTAAATTTCTAAATATTTTTCAGTATTTTAAAAACCTGTCCATATCCATTCTGTTATTTCGCCTGTGATATTAATCGTAAAGCTATAGCGAAACATAAAAATAGTAACACGTTACAAATGAATAATTGGAAGAATTCCACTGATCGGTGGGCAAATTCTGCTGCGTTTGATTGTTTATAGGGAATTTTATATATTTTCAACCGCCTCATACTGAATAGATATTATAATACAATTACATATATGTAACTATAATACACTGTTACAGAGGTATACCAAACCAAGAAACCAGGCGAACAAATCTATTTGGAGACATCGGAAACCCCACTTATTGTTCTTGAAACAGAAAGGTTTGTCACTCTTTTATAACAAGCGTAAAGCGGTATCCTATGCATTTATCATAAGAATTAGATCGTAAAGAAAAGAAAGCGGACTTTGCAGATTAGAAAAACTAGTTATAGTCAAGTCAATTCACTCGACGAGTACCATAGTAGGGACGATGAATTTATTTCTAGAGAATTTTTTTGGGAGGGGGGGCTGAACTTACCTTTGAAATTTTGCACTTTGGATGTTTGTGTTAACATTATTTTTTTTATTTTTAGAGGCAAATTGTGAGTAAAATTTCTGGGATGGTCACCAGTATATTTCGGAGTGGGAACGGACCACTGCCCCTCCACTCTATCTCCCATCACCATCCCTCTTCAAAATCTCAATTTTAAGCAGCCACGACACAACGACACTACTATATATGTACTGTACACGTTTTTATTAATTTCAGACCGCCACGAGAACCGGAACTGTCTTCACAGGAGCGAGAACTAGCGCGGAGGCTTATTGGAAGGTTTCGACGATCTAAAAACATCACATCTACCATTTTACCTTTCTTTAGGCCATTAAATAGTACGGAACCACCAATATTAATAAGTGCGTCTTAAAAATTATACCTATTTTGCTTTTATTTTTATGATTTTTATAATGATTTTTTTTGGTTTTTGTATTATGTATACTTATAAATAGATTGTACATCAATAAATATTTTAACAAATTTTAATATTTTTATTCAAAATTATTTTTTATGAACAGAAAACATTTTATACATACTATTATTAGATAACAAGCTTTAATTGTTAAGCGACAGTGATTTTTCTAAATAAAGTAGTGTTGTTCAAATTAAAGGTAAAGTTATTTTTATTCGATTCAGGCGGGTTATCGATGTCGCGGCGGGCGACTCGATGAGCAAAACCACGTTGCACCGCCTTGTCCACAGAACGCATCACGTGACCTCGCTGCGGTGGGCCCGATCGCAATGCGCCGGCAGCTTCTGCAGCTTTTTCTAAATAAAAAATTACATAACGAATTAGTTTGTACTACAAAGTATATTTGTGGACTCTATAGGAGAAAACTTAGTGTTTAATATATTCTGATTAATGTAGCTTAGCTTTGTCTTGGCTAATTATGTTTAGCATCGACATAAATAAGTTGAGCTTGACTTTGTTTCATAATAAATAATTATAAAATTATAAAATGTTTGTCAAGAAAATATTTTTTAAAATAAATTAAATCATATCAAATCAGCTTCACACTGTATCCCGCCCAAGGTAGGCAGGGGGAACCTAATGTTAAGATACTCTGTTCCTCACTTTTCGCTGAATCTAGAAGGCATTGCGTGTTGAGTGGTGGAACTCAACGTCTCGCTTTGCCTCGACTCCAGAGCAAAGAAATGAGAATATAAATTTAATTTCGTCGAATGAGGATCGAACCCACAACCAGTCGCGTTACAGTACAGTCAAATATTTGTGGCCCTGGGCCACCACTTTTAAAATAAAAGCTTTTAAAATAAAAACATTCTAAAATATCAGTCTCTGTTGTAAAATCGATTTTATGGTACTATTTTTACTTTAACGTACCCATAGCTTCAACAGAATTTTGAACAAAACAATAGTGGTAGCCGATTCCAATCCCTAAAACCATCACAGTTATAAGTGTTATCATCAAACAGCACGTTAACATAGCACACACGGTGCATAATGATATTCTGAAATAGAAAAATATTTTTTACCGGAAACTGATCTTTTTTTTTTGTAATATAATTTTATTTTCGTCTCTATGTGTTGAACAACTGATTGCTAAGTAATATTTTAATAAAAAAAATAATTAGCATATCTAAATAAGCATATTTAGATTGTCCAAATTATTATTATAACAAATCTAATAGAGGCCAGTCGTGGCGCTGTAAAATCGACTGGTTGTGGCTTCAATCCCCAGTCGAGGAGATGAAATATTAATTTAAATTTTCACTCTGGTGTTGAGGCAAAGCGTGGCGTTGCGTCCCGCCATTCAACACGCAATGCCTCCAGAATTCGGCAAACAGTGGGGAATGGAGTGTCATAACAGTAGGTTTCCTCTGCCTAGCAAGATGTAGCGTAAAGTTGATTTATTTATTTATAAATCTAATGTTTTATACCCCTTATATTTATTACCTCTCTAAAGCATCTAAAACGATGGATACAAATGAACTTAAAGAACAGCACACACAGCCCATTTCTAACTTATTATTAACATAATGTTCTTAGTATAATCCCATCTAAGTTCTGTTATTATATCTTCATTTTAAAAGTATGATAAATTTAAAATAAAAAGAAACCTCGATTAATAAGACAATAATTTAGTAAGTATGTCAAATTTGGACGTAATTCAAAATCATATTATTTTGTTCCTAATAATTGAATTGTCTTTAAATTATAACGCAAACAAAATTCTTTAAATTATTTTATTATACACATAAATAAATAGTTGATATTATTATGAAATAGTTTAATAAACTATTTAAAAAATCATTTTATGGGGTGAATAGATACAAAACCTTCATGGTGCTTAATAAACACTTTTTAGTACGTGATTAGATAAGTAAGTGAATACTGATATTAAAATATGATTGTTTTTTTATTTAATGTCGGAAACATTGTAAAAATCTAACATGAAGTTAAAAACTGATGCTATTGGTCCTATTTAATGGTGTTTAGATTCAAGAACTACGTCTGTGGTAACATTTAACGTCTATTATCAATGACAGCTTACTTCAAATTTGTCAAGCAATATGGCAGATGAAAACATCGGAAAGAAGAAACAAGATCATAAAAATACGAAACGTATACCGAATAAAAAATATGCTCTTAAAAAGCGATTACCGACGAGGCCAGTTGAGGGCGATAATGTAATTTATGTAACCAAGAAGACTCATTTTAAGGTAACCACAGAATAAAATCTAAGTATGTTTCATTGACATGTCATATATTTTTGTTTTCCTCCAAAGGCTCAATTGGACAAATGTTGCGAACTTCTTGCTAGAGGAGAAAAGGAAATCATTTTACATGGACTAGGTGCTGCTATTCAAAGATGCTGCAACCTTGCCCTGCAACTTGAAATATTGTTTGCTGGAACATGTCAAATCGAAGTTAACACTGGAACAGTAGATTTGATTGGTAAGTTACACATTTACTTCTTATATTACACATATAGAGGCCAGTCGTGTCGCAGTGGCACAAAGTGTGACTTTATAATCGACTGGTTGTGGGTTTGATCCCAATTCGGGGAAATGAAATATTAATATACATTTATGTTTTCATTTCTTCGCTCTGGTGTCGAGGCAAAGCGCGGCGTTGAGTTCCGCCACTCAACACGCAGTGCCTCCAGAACTTGGCGGAAAGTGGGAAATGGAGTGTCTTAACACTAGGTTCCCTCTGCCTACCCTGCTGTGTACGGGATACAGCATGAAACTGATTTAATTTTTTAATTTAATTTAATTTTATTATTACACATATGTTCTAAGTACAATATATTTTTAACAGATGACCTGGAGCCACTGACAGATGATGTAGATTTCGGTGCACAGATCAGGCACTCATCATCTATTCATATCAGGATATTCAGGACAGTATTGCTTGGTGCCAATCAATAAAATGTTTTTTACACTAAGTGAAATTGTTATGTGGATAGGACTGACAGTGTTTGAAATATGGATAAACTTAATAACTATAACAATATTTACAGCTTTACTAGCTCTTAAAATTGATGGTGTGGTGAACAGTGCATGGTGGACAATATTCGCTCCCTTATTTGTAAGTGATGCAATGAATGCATATTTTTGTTGCATAGTATGTATAAGGATGACTTTAGAACATTCATATAAAGCCTCTATACACAGGGCTTCTTGGAGTTGTATATTTTTAGGATTAACATTTGTGTTCAAGTTTTTACTATGTAGAAAGCTTCAGGGTGATTCAGCTATTGAGTACAGTGAAGTGTTTGCACCATTGTTTATTTTATTGCAATTAATAGCTGTCAGAGCATGTCAGCTACATCAATAATATTTTAATTGTCCAATTTACCACAATAAATTATAAATAATTAAAACAAACTGTTTTTGTTATTATATATTTCATGAAAATGACAATTCAATGTTAGTACTAAGAAAATCAAATAGTTTAATGAAACATACTGAAGAACCCACCTCTGGGCTTCTTCCCATCTCCACCAAAGGCAAAAGTAAAATTACTATTTTGAGTTTGGGTGATAGAACATTTATCTTCTGATTGTTTATTTCCAAAGAATGACAAGCCTGTTTTTTTTAAACCTATAAGTTAATAATGCAATGAAAACAAAAAATTAAGAATAGTATTCACTTGTACTTAACATGTGTGTAATATAAATTTTATTGTGAGAGCAGAGTGGCTCCCTATAAATCTAGTGGTTGTAGGTTCAATTCCCACTCAGAGGAATGAACTAAATGTGAGATGAAGCATGAAGCTAGAAAAAAAATATACTTATAATATAATTCATTATTTATTTTAAGGTTACCTGATAAGAAATTAGGAACTTCTTGTGATAATACTTGTGCATTGTCACTAGTTGTTGGTATTTGATCATCAGCTTTTGGTGATAGGAGAAGACTGGAATCTGAGTAGAAAAATTATAACACTGCAATTTTTATTGATACTTAATATATGTCTGTTTATGCATATTTATTTACTAAATGTTGGCCAACACAGCACAATATGGCTATTAATGTGACAGTTGTAGTAGGTTTGATTCTCACTTAGCTAATTCATTATTTTCATTTCCTGGCTGTGATAAGGAGACTAAATGCAACATTGAGTTTTTCTACTCAACATACAAGATCTCGAAATGGTGCAGAAATTAGGAAGCATAGTGTTTTAACACTAAATTTCCTCTGCCTACCCTGCTATGTCACTTACATACAGTATAATAATGAACTTGCGAAAGCTTACCAATGCAAGGAGGTAAATCACTCTCTTCATATCCTAGAGTACTGACAGATACATCCAAAGAATCTACGATTCCTTGAGGGCCATGTGTAAATAAGAAACCTGACATTGATGAGTCTTTTTGATCATCATCTTTGTTCTTAAAATATCATAGATTATATATGTAATGTATTATTATAGTAATTAAGAGTAGATATAATAATGAAATTATCTACAACATCATAATTATAGAAATATTCTATTTTTAAAGGATAAAAAGAAAATTCTGATCTCCACAACAAAAGTAGAGCCTGTACACATAAAAATATACCGAAAATTGGATATTTATAGTAATATCACGAAAAGACTATTACAAACATATGTTAACGGAATTCAAACATATAAAAATGAATGATATTGCATACGAGCGGGTTTAATTGATACGGAACCCTCGGTACGCGAGTCTAACTAGCACTTGTTTTATAATATAGTATAGTATAGAAAAAAGTAAACAAAATAAGTACCTCATTAATAGTTTCTGGAGGAATTTCATCGTCACTTATTTTTTGGCTAGACTCAACTATATTGACATTAGCAGGTTTCTCATCAACATCCATTGACTGAATTTTGTTTTCATCAAAAAATTTTGATTTCACTGCGTTATCAGTTCGCTTAAAAACATTTAATTTAATATAAGTCTATACTTCCGACCGTCGCAATCAACGGTACAGTGTCTGTGTAAACGCGACGACAATGGAGTCAATTCCGACTGGTGGAAATGAAATAGGTTTTAGGGATTTTTTTTTAAGTTTTTAAAATTTTTATAGTGTTATTCCACACTTAGGAAAGAAAAATACTTATTTAGAAAACGTATAAAAATTTGAACGTAGCGGGACTCGAACCCGCGCCTCTTGAGAACCGACCGGGAGGCACGTCGTCCTAAATAAGTAGGTTTTAGGGATTTCATCGCTCTAAACCACTACATGTTCAATATCCTCAAAATTTGGGCAGTGTGTAGCTAACCATGTATTGGCCAGGAGGAAATGAAAATAACTAATTCCCTAGAGTAGATCGAAATTCCTCAACTATCGCATTTACAGTCAAAAACTGTTCCACTACGTTGCGGCGGATTTTATTTAGCATGAAAAAATATTGATTCAAGCGTTTTACCATCAAAGTTACGGAATTCTTAGTATAAGTGAATTGCGGCGATAAGTCAAGATTGTGTTTTTTGAATACGATTTCTTTAATTTTTTTGTAATTTTCGTCACTAGTGGCGCTGACGTCGAATTGATTGTTATCATCTTCATCCATTGCGTTCTCCAAATCGATTATATCTGTACTTTTAACAGACATTTCATTGAAAGTAAATTTTTTCTCTTGAGAATTCTAAAAACAAATTAAAAATAATATTATAAAATGTAAATTACACATACATGTAATATTGTTGTAAATAACCTTTGTAATTTTCTCCTCGGCATCAATTTGGCCTTGTGTGTTAATACATTCATTCTGAAACGAATAAAAGTTAATTGATAATAGAAAAATGACATCTTAAATCGTATTTTTTAAATGTGTGTTACTGAAAATAGACACCATTTTTTTAAATATATGTATAAAATAAAGTCACATTGTGATTTTTTCTTTTGTTTAACAAGTTTCCCGTACGCATAGAGCCACAGGGAGGTGAGTAGCCAGAGGATGTCGTCCTCCTCTCTTAAAGTACTAAGACACTGGTGCTAGCTTCGTATTATTAGTTAGTTAAATACTATGATAATAAAACACAGTAAACTTAAAAATCATACTACGTTTAGTATAAAAAATAATAATTACTTGACTAAAATCCACAAATTGTGAAGGAGGAACCAACACATTGGACGTTATTGGTGTATTTGTGTAATCAATTTCTTTAATTTGCTCCTCATCCTCTCCTGGATTTTTATTCTAAAGCATAGACGAATCTATAATTATCATATTTAGAGATAAAAATGTCTTTTTTTTAATTCAAAAACGGATTTCATTGCCGCTTTTATCTTAATACCAGAATAAATTATTTTTTAACAAAAAAAAAACGACTTCAAACAACGAACTAAACAATAAAATATAATTTTACATAATGAATAAAACGTACTTTGATTTTGTTAAATAAAAATAATTAAAAAAGATTTTATCATTTTGAAGTCGGTGTCAAGCTAATGCTACAACAGCCTTACTACAATATCGAATTACTGAGCCTGTTTGTATTACTTGGTGCCGCTTTCGAAATTATATCTTTGTTTTTTGGTTGTCCTCTGTAAAACTTTAAACTTAATTAGGTATAATTGTGTATGCTAACATTTTGACATATTGACAAGAACATACATAAAAAATATTCAAGCGAATTGTGAACCTCCCCCTTCTTTGAAGTCGGTTGAAAATGTATTTTAACAATGTTTTTCTATGTAACTATTACAGATATTTATATTAAAAAAAAAATGTTCAAATGCAACCGGATCCCATAGTCAGAACCCTTCGCCATCGCAGTAACCGGAATCGGCTGGCATATTGAGTTATTCATCCATTTGTCGCGCATATACCTAATGCAAATTTAAGACATATATGATTTTCTCATTTGACCATTGTCAAAGATTGAAAAAAATAGCACCACACGGGAAGCACTAGCTTTCAAATAAAAAAAATCTAAATCGGTTCAAAAGTTCTGAAGTAACAAACATAAAAAATACAGTCGAATTGGTAACCTCCTTTTCTTATAGAAGTCGGTTAAAAAGAAATGAAAATACTTCATACCCCCAGTACAAGTCAAGTCTTTCACGCTGTGCCACGACGATTGAGTCTTAACACTAGGTTCTATTTGTCAGCTTGCTATATATTTTAATGAAACCCAATGATAAATTTGCCAGAGCGACAAAATGAAAATATTAAAATTTCATTCCCTGAGTGGGAATAGAACTCACAACCCTCGCGCTTATAGTTACACACTTGTGCTCCTGCGATACGACGGCCTCAAAAATATAAATATTGAAATTTTATATAACTTCTAACGTAAAAATACAATACAAGACAGCTGTACAAATCGTACAGCTTAAATATATAATTTAAACAGCATACTAAGATATACAGCATAAAACGTAACGTGATATCTGCTGTTTAAGATATATATATATATATATATAAGATATATATATATATATATATATATATATATATATATTTAGCTTCACGCTGTATCCCGCACACAGCAGGGTAGGCAGAGTGAACCTAGTGTTAAAACACTCTGTTCCCCACTTTCTGCCGAATTCTGGAGGCATTGCGTGTTGAGTGGCAGAACTCAACGCCGCGCTTAACCTCGACACCAGAGCGAAGAAATGGAAATATAAATTTAAGTAAATATTTCATCTCCTCGAGCGGAGATCGAACCCACAACCAGTCGGTTTTGCAGTCACACCTCGTGCCGCTGCGCCACGACCGGCCTCTATATATATATATTTATAATTTTAAATAACAAAACACTTACTTGGTCAGAACAAATAATCTTCTCCTGGGCATCTTGTCCTATTTTGTCAACAATTTGCAACGCGCTGCAATTCACCTTAGCAACAATGTCGAATGCTTCGGTTTTATCCAATTTTATATCTTCTAATATATGAATCAACTTCTTTTCAGAAAAATTAGATTTCAAATCAACAGATTTTTCATTGTTTTTAGAAAAATATGATGAAACGTATACGTCTTTAATCATCTCTTCCGTTTTTATTTTCTTAGGCTGATTATCTAAAGGCTCAGAATCAACTCTTTTCGTAGATAATTTTTGCGAATCGATTTTTTTTATCTGCGATATATAAATAAATAAAAGAGAAAAATTTAACAATTACTTATATAGTAAAAATGGTTTGTCAAAGAGAGTGTAGACTTCTAGAGGCCGTTGTGGAACTGATAATTAATTTTTCGTTTTGGTAACAAGACAAATCGCGGCGGTTAGCTCCGCCACTAGACACGCATCGTCTCGAAGATTGCGTGGTCTCTGCCTACCCTGCTATAAAGAAAAGAAGCAGGTTTTTTTTATTTTTAAATTTACACCGACAGACGTAAACTTCGAATAATGGCTCCATAATACATTAGAATAATAAATACAAATCAAAATGCTTTTACCTTATCTAATTTATTGCTGAAAAAGTCTAAATCAATACTCGGCAGTTGTAATTTTGGCACCTAAAACAAAGTTAGTCTATTTATACAAATGTTAATTCAATTCTTAACTTAAAAAAAGTAATTTCAAATAATTTTTAACGTACTGCTATAGTTTTTTTATCCACAGTCTTAGACACATTGAGCCAAGAATCTTGTATAGTTTTACTAGCGTTTGATGCATTATTATCAACTGTTAAGTCTACTTTCAATATGGTGGTGCTTTCATTAGAATATGTTACATCTTGAATATTTTTCATCAGTTTATTTAATTCGTCTTGTTTATCATATATATTTTTAAGAGCAACAGGTCGCTCGTGAATCATATATCTTGCTAGTTCTATTATATTTTTTCTGTCTAAACAAAGAAGCTCATATTTTTTTTTATTAATATCGTTAAGTATTTTTTGTTTCTCCTTAGCTAACTTGGTAATATTATCATGTACAGTATCTTTTTCATTTATAGTCTGAAGATATTTTTTAATGAAAGGAATATTTTCATATCGCTGTTTTGATGATATCCAAAGCTGTTCATATTTTTTAATACCAAAGTTAACTCTTTCAGTTGTAGCTATAGTTCTCTCTTTAGCTAATAACAATTCCTTCCTTAACTCTACATTTGATCCTTTTATAGTTTCGAGAGCTACTAGTAAACTAAAAATATGCGAAAATGTATGCAGACAGTATTGAAATATAACTACATAGTAGGTATAACAAGAACTTACCTTTTAACTTCTTGTTCAGCTAGCCTGATCTCGGTTTCCAATTTTAAATTACCGTTACTTATAAAATTACATATTTGCTTTTGTTGCTCACTTTGCTTTTGTAATTTATTTACTAAATAACTTTGAGCTGTCAACATAAAATATTAATTAAAAGAAACATAGCTTTAAAATATTTGTTTTTTATTACGTGTTGCAGTAGGTATACCGCACACTTAGTTGGACAACGTGACCTTCAGCTTGTTACAACTTATTTATGTTGTTAGCAGTTATTTAACTTATATATGTTATTTAAATCGTAACAAGCGTACAAAAATTTCGACGTAGCTTGATTAAACAACTTTGAACTTTGCCGCTAATATCTACGACTCCATCGGAAATTCGGAATGAGGCGTACGCGGCGGTTTCCCTTTAATAGGTTTATGACTGCGTGCGTCGTTCTTGACAAATGACATTTTATTTTACAACGATAATTTTCTAATTTATTTTGTTTGAAAAAATCACTTTCATTTTAGGGAAAATATCTTTTTTTAATTGTATTAGGCTTTTATAGAGTAGCTATAACTGTGGTTTCATTTAAAGTGGTGCTGACAAAAACACTCTCAACAAAATAAGAAATAATACCTTTTATACATTGTATTGAGAGTACAATATTCAATTGTGATTCATCCACTTCAGTTGATATTTTTTCCAAGGCTTGAACATCATTTGAATCAGTCATTGTAATTTTATTTTGTTAATATTTGTTATTGTTCTTTATCTTTATTGTTTATTTATATATATTTTATTTCTTATAACTAAAACTTCAGTAATGAAAAAACTACAAAATGGCTGAGTATAATGGCGGGAAATGCTTTGTTCTAAATAAAATCAGCAAGTGCCGTATAATATACAGCCTCACTTACAAATAAATACCTTCTTGAGTTTAAATAATAAGAAAAAAAGTTTGTATTTTAAATTATATTTTTAATCTTTACTTATATTTTTTGGTTAGTATATTTAAAAGAATAATACATTATTATTAACTGTTTAAAAAAATAAATCAATTAACCTGTAAGTATACATGCAAAAAAAAACTTTTAAATGCTTTCTCATAGGTTGTTTCTCTCTAGGTTGTTTTTACGCGAGTAAGGTTTTAAAAAAAATATATTGCTTTAGGTCTTTCCTTATTTTAATGATAGCAATTTACTTTAAAGTAAATATTATTATGTAAGAATCGTTATATCAATATTGTACTTCTAACGATTGACGTTGAATCTCATTTTGCTAATCTCTAATATCCGTACAAGATTTTGGCGCCAATAAACTTTATCTTTTTCTCTATGTAATATAACTTATCTTTAAAACTCCGCCACTTTCAATTAAATATTTAATATTTTTCTTTCAGGCATTTCTTTCTTCTTTCATTTCAAATTCTCCCATAATTTTAAAAGGTTGAACAATAAAATAACTCTTTAAGATCAAAATATTTTTATTACATATAGACAGAGCTTAAAACAAATGAAACAAAAGAAATTTAATACCTAAAATTTATTAACAAAATAGTGTCATACAGTTATTTAAAATAACAAACATAAATGATAATTTATAATACAGCCTAGCATCCTAAATAAACCAGGTACTTTTTATAAATTTATCCCACAATTAAAAGTAAAAAAAAAACAAAGTCACGTATGCAGCACGAAGGAATGTTGGCTAACGCTAGAGGTCAATCACATCCTCCATACACTTGTTTACACTGACCATAGACGTAAACACCCGGACAGAACAACTTTTAGCACCGATTTATATTTATATAAAATTTACTTTGACATGTAAAATATATATTGTTGGTTAAAAAGAAAAGTGGCATAATTAAACACAAATATTTCAGGCCCGTGCGGCCATTTAAATAGTTTATTTTTTGCTGAAACTTTAATGATAATATATACGCTTTAAAATGTACATATTTATATATGTAAACTTTAAGATGTTATGTTTTTATTGAGTCTGTAGCACGAAATTACTTTTTTCATTTTGAATATAAATAAATAATATAACATGTAATGTACTCACTCCGTTTTTTTGATAAGAACGACAATGTATTTCTAAGTACATATTCGTTCTTGTATATAAAACACAACCGCAAATCATAATAAAATATATATATATATTTGTCTCTAAAAATTCCAATACTCTAAGAAACATAACTTTTGACTTTCTATCTGAACCATGTATTGAGAGATGACAATTTTCTTTAAAAATAAACATATACTCTGTTGTGTCGACGAAGTATTATAAATAATAGAGTGACTTTTCTATGTCAAAATTCCCAAACGTCATTTGCTTCGTCTAGTCCCCTTGGTACGTTATTCTATTAAGTGCCTTTAATAATTAGAGCTAATATATTTTGTTTCATCCTCACACTGTATCCTGTAGTGTTAAAACACTCCGTTCTCTACTTTCCGCAGAATTTGTTGAGTAGCGGTAGTCATCGCTTGTGCCCATGTGCCACTACAGTAAATAATCTTGATGTTCACAAATTTATACCGCTTCTCTGAGTAACCGGCGATATATCTTTTTAAAACGGTATTATATAAGGTCGTTTATTTGCCCAGCCTAGGTCTCCACGTCTACGCTTCAAATTTCCAATGCCCACACAGTCCAAGTGTCCATGTCACACATTCACTTTGGCAGTGTAAATTACTAGCTAGCACCTATGCCAATATCAAGTCAAGTCCAAACAATAGTTTTATATTTTTTCCAAACTCTAATAATACTGCTCTTTACAAATCATATTCTATTTTATACAACAGCTTATTATAATACATTGATATAAAAAAAATATAAACCAAATCATCTTTCACATCTATACCTAAATAATGTTTTATGCAATATTTTCTCTCAAATAGTGCAAGTCAAAAGTGTTTATAATTATATATAATACATAATATTTATTATTATATTTTAGAAGACATTATGCTTTCATAAAGGTAAAATTACTTTTGGGGCACATGTATGAACATTCCTAATGTTTACTTTGGTAGCATTACATGATATCAATAGTAACTTTGTATTTCAAAGGAATGAGTAAACAAAAGGTTTAAATGCAAAACAACCAGACAAGATTTATTCACCATTCCACCGAGGGTATAAAAGGAAAGCACATTACTCTGGAATAACATAATAATAATACTTAAAAATACACTTTATAATAACTACTGGGTCCCATTAAATTATATTTTTTTACTGTACTTTTAAATGAACGTGTTTCGCACCGCCAACATTCACTAAGTGCGCGGCCGCCCGGGCGCGCTCTGCGGGCGGGGCGGCGGTGGGGATACGTCTACTTCCACAGAGGCAACATCAGTCGAATATTTTCAATTTTTAAGGAAAATAGATTCTCACCAAAATATTTAGCCGTCGTCGACCGCGGCGGCCGACAAGGACAGAACAGCGGGTCGCCCGGAGAGCGGACGGGGCTCATTAACTGTAGGGCTGCGGGTGCAGGATCTCGGTGAGCAGGCGCTTGAGCGAGTCCACGCCCGTGAGGAACCCGCAGTCGGGCCCGTGGTGCGGCGTGGCCGTGGCCAGCGGGGACTCGGCCGCCGCGCCCGCGAAGGCCGTGTGCGCGAAGTCGATCATGCGGATGTCCACGCGCTCCTCGGGCGCGGGCGCCGGCGCCGGCGCGGGCGGCGTGGCGGGCCGCGTGCGCGCGCGCTTGCTGGCCTCGGCCTCGCGCGCCGGCGCCGGCTCGCCCTCGTGGCGCCACGACTCGCTGCTGGTGGACGAGTAGGCCATCCAGCTGTCGGCCGAGTCGGGGCTGGGCGGCTGCTGGCGCGGCGGCGAGCCCGCGGCCTCCTCGTAGCCGCCCATGGTCTCCTCCGAGTGCGGCACGAAGGGCTCGCGCGCGTCGCCCGAGATCTCGTCGTGCAGCGTGGACATGTCGAAGTGGCCGGGCGACGGCGCGGACTCGGACGAGCCGGACGCGTCGCCCTCGTACTCGGAGGAGGCGCCGGCGTCGTCGGGCGGGCCGGCCACGTCGCCCTCGAACACGATGAGCAGCGAGCAGGAGTAGAAGCGGTAGCTGGTCTGCTTGGCGATGGCGCGGCGCAGCGCGTCCAGGTCGCGCAGCACGCGGCGCACGACGCGCGCGCGCAGGCGGCCCGCGCCGGCCGCGAAGAAGTCGCGCAGCGCGTCGCGCAGGCCCGCCTCGGACAGCGCGCGGCCCCAGTACTTGTCGCGGCGCACGCAGGCGCCCGTGGCGGGCACGTGCACCTGCATGCCGCACAGGCGCACGCCCAGCGACGCGGACGTGCTGGCGGCGCACTTGGCGATCTGCTTGGTGCGCTTCTCGGCGCTGGCGTCGTCGCCGTGCTGCCGCGTGCCCATCTTCAGGTCCAGCACGCACGGCCGCCGGTACGACGACGTTATGTTCTCCATCATCAGGAAATCTGGTATTTTTTTATGATATATCATTGCAATTATGACGATTAGAATTAAATAGTCGTTAAGGAAGATTATCTTAGACGCATTAACAACTTACATTGCTTGTTGGAGTTGTCCATGTGCGCAATGCTTTTGAGTACTTCGCTAGCATTGCCATTTCGATGCACTTTAAATCTGTAACAGAAAGTATTACAATAAAGTAAGTCCGGAAAGGTACAGGAGCGATGTCGATAAGGAGCTAATTGAAACACAAGAGTTGGCGTTATCTGTTATATTGTTACATTGCAATCAAACTGTATGATTTACCACGACTCCACGACGCACGTCACATTGGGGGCGCGCCGTGTGCTCGCGTTAGTGGGATAGTCATGTAAGTATTGCGATGGTATGAATTAATGGCGACGTCGGAGCCGGACGCGCGTCGGCGTACGTCTTAGTTTCTGAAATATGATAAAGGACACATGACAAGTGTCGAGGAGTGACGGCTCGAGAGCGACCGCGGGCCGCGCTCGGATACGCACTTGAACACGTCGTCGCGCTTGCGCTTCCCGCTCAGCGACTGCTTGCGCCCGTTCTCGTCGCGGAAACATGGCGAGTACCGCTTGTCCAATTTGGTGCCTCCCGAATGCGAGGCCTGCATCACGCCTGCAACAAACGGCCCACACATCATTGCTTGCTGCTATCCGCACAACAAAAACTCTAACACTAATCTTTATTATATATACATATATTATGCATCACTTTATCCTTCTTGGCAACCATTTAAACATTTACAAGTTAATATTTGTTGGTGATGCTATAGCATTGAACTGAACACTCCAATTTTACTAATAAAAATTTTAAAGTGATCGGTGACAGGTTTGGCAGTGATATCGTTAACATGATTTTATATTCTATATCTACTCTGTAAAATTTGTTTATTTACTTACTATGAGGTATTGTGCTTTTTCCAGCGTTAATTTAATAAATGAAAAGTGAAAATATATAATTTACGTAATTTTAATAAGGGTTTGTATATCTTTTGTAATGAGTCGTTGTAAGAGGGTGTATGTATGTATTTGTTTTGATAGTGTATGTAGTGCGTTACACTACACCACGTAGTGTTTTGTAAAGAATTATGTGAGTGTTGTGAATGTAGGTTTAAGTAAAGGTTTACAAACCCATAATGTAAAATTACCGCTAGGGCGCTATTAGAGGCGGTTGTGTGGAGAGCCGCCGGCGTCGCTCCGCCCGCCGCAGTGCCGCAACCCTTGCGACAACAAGGAAACTAATATTGTGTTCCTGACCCCTGACCCGCTCCCGCTCCTCCTCTCATGCTCAAACCCACCAGCCGTATCCCCAATCCTAACAGAACGTATGCCAGTCTACTTCAAATACCACTTACTCCGTATATTAATAATAATCCGGTAATACTAACAACAAACTAAACCTTTTTTTATTAGAAAATTATTATTCAAAATTATTAAATATTATCTTTTATTTATACTTATGTTTTATCTCTGATACAATGTTTGTTTAACAAATTTATTTTTAAATTGATTCATTAACTATCAAAAAATGTCGACTTAATGACTTAATTAAAGATAAATTCGAATTTTTATCGTAGGATAAGCAGTATTGTAAATTCCTTTTTCCATATTCATACTTATACAATCATAATTTACAAATCGTATAAAATCTAAACGAGGTGAATGAGGTTATGCGAGAGACGGAGACCGAAGCGTTTGGCTCTGATCTCTCTGGCTATCCCGTTAGGGATACAGCGTGAAACTAATTTGAGTATAAAATCTGTTCAAAGTTATTCTACTTGAATTATTAATATTTTTTATTTTATTTTATTGTATGTGATTTCTCTTAAGTAATATTATTTATAATAAATGTCGAATAGAGAGCCTTTTTTTAGAATAAAATATTATAATATTGTACATTTAAATATATTTTATCCTACTTATAGTTGAATTTATTGACGTCGAAACGGACGGAAGGCCAACATAGCCTTCCGTGTGTTTCGACGCGTAACAGTTTGCAGTTACTTTCACGGTAACGCTCATTAGTTAGATTATAGATTTACAATTTTACTGTGGCAACACTATATTTATTTAAATAAACAATGGCGGTCGGCGGGTTTGTTCATCGTCACACAAACATCCCTCTCATGCACACAGCTCAGTTTGAAATGATGATCACGATTCAATTCAAATGAGCAGCAAGGAAAGTTTTATCCAATAATACTTTAATTATATTATTCCATCATATACGCTTAATGCACCGACAGTTAGTCGAGTACGTCGATAAAAATGTAGCGGCGATATTGCGCCGTTACGGTACTTGGTCATCTATGACGCAAATACTTGATAAAAATACAAAGAGTATCTATTATAACATTCAAACATTAAATACTAAACAGCGAAACAGGTGAGAACAAAAATAAAAGCGACAACTTCCTTAGTGCTCGAAAATGCATAAACAACAAACAATAAAATTATTTGTAGACTAAATTGAAAAAAAAAACTGAACATCAAATAAATACATAATGATAGAATAGAAATTAAAAAATAAATATTTAATGCAATGAATGATAATGAGGCATTCAGCGAAAACATAAAAAAAAGCGTACCGAGCAAACGCTTAATCTCCAACTTGGAAAAAAAAATCCGATGCTCACCTTTGTATCTGGGTACGAAACTCTGGATGTCTTCCGGAATGTTCTGGTAGAAGTGCAGCTCGCGTATGTTCAGTGGTTTGATCACTGTGCTGTCATTCAACACCAAAAGTCTCGTGTGCCCGCCCACCTGTTGCGACATCATCAAATTAATGGAGCTCGTGACTGAAAATTCACGCCTGTATCTATCTATACAACTTACATATATTTTACTAAAAATAATGTAATATAATAAAAAAAATCTTTCTTCCTCAAAAGTTTTATTAAGTAAAGATCTTGAATAGTAGCCTTAAATAACACTTATTGTCGACAACAGAAAACAAATTCTCTAACCTATCCTACAAAATCATTTCATACAAGTAAGTTTCAGTTTAAATACCTACATAAAAGTAAAATATCATAGCTTATTTGAATATATTAATAATTTTTGTAAAATATATTTTGTTTTTATCGATCGACAACATTAACTTAAAATTATTAAATTGGAAAGTATTATTTTTATTTATGTACTTATAAGAGAAATAACCGAAGAATGTTAGGCTATTATAATACAAAAATTAATTGTAAATTCTATATCTTTAAATAATAGGCATTTAAAAATATTAAAACATTTATTAGATGTTAATATTATTTTTATACGTATGTATAATATCGTTGTGTTTGAAATTATGATCTATCTGTTAACCTCGAATGGATTCGTTTCGTATAGCTTTTGACCTTTTAATATAATTTTGTCCTCGATATCGATCATTGTTACTCCCATATGTTTCTTATTTTTTTTTACTTTTGTTTCTTGGTTTTTCTGCCCTAAAATGTTCTAATGTAACGCTTGAAATTATTTACTAATGTTTTTAACATTATAACCTGCCAGTGTCAAATATAGTAAAAAAAAACACGAATGATATGAAGCAGTAAATTTTGTAGACTATTAAAAAATGATAAAGATATAGTAGTGGAAGGACTGGTTCAAACATTAAAAAAAAAACAAACAAACGGTAGGTACATTAAAATAAATTTGACTTTGACATATTAAAGTATTTTAATTAGGAACTTCGTCATCTATCAGTAACATGTTTAACCAACTGATAAATAATATTTATGTATATACTTTGTGTATATATACATTAATATATAATAAATTCAACGTATTAAATTAGATAGGTACCTAGTTGTCATTTAAATATATTATTGTATCGATGTTGTATAAATGTTTTCCTTTTACGTGTGTTGTTTTACAAAGTAGAATTTCTACAATATATCGTTTTTATTGTTTTCGTCCGATCACGAATCATGATATAAGCGAGATATGTTTATGTATATAAGACATAAAAATATATAATAAAAATCTTAATCTATTTACTAATATTGTATGCTACACACTGGAGAGGTTTTCATTAGAAAATCTTTATTTTCAAGACATTGATTTAAATGTATTGTGAAAAATTTAAATCAATGTCAATTATTTTGATGAGACCCTACTTGCTTTGAAACGACACGAATTGATATTTCCAGATTTATCAAATTACAACGAACGTATGAACTAGCAGTATATTGCATTCTCTTTATGAGTAAGTATATGTACGAGAAAATTCTACGAATTATGAACATAAATATATAAATACAGATAAATCTGGGTATATCCATGCTAAATTTGAACCAATAATTGTATTTAGAAATTGGACGGAAATCGGAATGTGTTGCATGTAACATTCAATATGACCGTTGCCAAATATTCACCACATACATGATCAGTAATTAAATATTATCTAATTAGATTCGAAATACAAATACGTATCAATTTAACTAGTTTATTGCTAGAAAACTTTAATGGAACGGTGGAATTCGCAACGACAATGGTCCATTTTCATACTTGACTATGTGCCAGTTAACGCGGAGAATTTATTCACGTATAAAGTAATAACATGTTTAGATATGTATAGAAGTACCTAGTAGTAAAGGAAAATGTTACATAAGACAATTATCGGTTATATATTTTATAGGTTATAGGTTTTATTGTAGGAAAGGAAAAAATAATAAATAAGTTTGTCTTTTTTTCTTATGTTTGGTGTATTACTGCGTGATGTGCGTGTAAACACACAGAAAAACAGTGCAACAGATAGACGAACAAAAATAAATGTTACCATCATTTATTATGCGCATTATCTATTCAAGATACATATATAAAAAAAATATTAGCCAACTACTATACTGTAGAAGTCAACTCGTTATCATTGCGATTGTTAATTGCCTCACGGGCTGTAGAACAAAGAACAAGAGTAGGAAACTATGCAATTACGCGTTCATTCTTCGCAACTTATCTGAACAAAGAGCTACGTTTACAATAATTAGAAACGTCATAAATTCTAGTTGCTATAAGCTTTTTTTTTTTCATTTAAGCCTAAAATTTATTTATAACATAAATATTTATCTGTAGCTCTGTGCCGTATAGGCGTGTGTGTGAACACAGATAAATATATGTCTCTAAAATAGATAGAAATTGCAAAACGGAGTGTCGTAGGACTACGTTCTCCCTGATAGATGAGAACACGTAAAAATAAAAAGTGCAAAATATTTTTTATCTGCATTTAAGAATATTCAATACTATTAATTATTCATGAAATTGTAACTGTCATATCAAAAATAAAATTCATCCAGAACGAAAATGATGAAAATTTCAATGAATCGTTAAAGATTTTAAGTATCACGTTCCAATACTATTCTCGAGCGCTGGAGGCCACAGGAAAACTTTGCACAGCCATGCAATAAATTAGAGGAAAGACTCACGCCACCATAACATGCATAAATAATCTGCCTAATGTTTCTTATCTATACAATGTTTACAGCGGTGGAGCTGCAATAGTGTTGTTAAACAAAAATAAATATTAGCCTGTTTAAATTTACAAGTAAAGATATTTTCCATTGTAACCATAAACTAAGTCGCCGCTCAGTGTGCCCATGCTATATGTATGGGCACAGGACAAAAGTTTATTTTCGCCAACTTTCATCAACATTATAACTATGAATATATATATTATAGCTATGACTAAAGTAAATATTGAATATATGGAAGTCAACCGTCGAAGGTATAAGAGATTGTGGGATGTCATTGAGCCTTGCGCTGAACACGTTTAAGCGATGGTGATCGTTCCCTTTCACTTGGAACCACTCTGGCTAAAATGAGGTTTGCACGTATTCATGATAAATCATAAATTACTATTCACATCTCTCGCAGAAACATTCATAGTTAATAAAAAAACCTTAGAATTAGAAGTTCAAATAAAACATAAAAGTAGAGAAGCGTTACCGAACAGGGAAAATGCATAATTACGAATCCATTATAAATTAAATATATAGATATAAATGTTTTTTTGTTTGTTTTACTTTACTTACCTGATTGTTGAGCGGGAGTACATCAACCTCGTGCCCATCATCAGGCGAGAGAGTGTGTACGACGGGCTGCGCGCGCTTGCGGTCCAGCGCGCGCCGCTCCGGCTCCCCCATGCCCCAGCCGAGAGAGTACACCATTACTTCGGCCGAGCCACCGCCGCCGCTGTCCAGCTGGAAAAAAATATATTATTTTTAGTACATTTCTCTTTATTAAGGGTACATTTTATTCTAATTTAATAACAAATTGTACCATTTAAAAGTTACATACACCAAATGGATGTTACGGTAGACGTGTTCATTGATAAGTATATATGTATAATACATTCTGCAAGTTGACTAATCTACCATATTTAGAAAATATGTACAGGAAATCATATGCCGCTGGGCCAATGCCCAACCGTGCCCTACCTTAACAGTACCCCTAAATAGATTATTTAGTTTGATTAATTATCTAGCATTCCATATCGCGTTAAAGGATAGATCACTTTACAGCCAACCCTTGTCTGACAGAATAAATATTAGCTTGTTTAAATTTGTATATAAAGGTATTATTTTCCATTGTAACCATAAACTAAAGTCGCTTAGCGTGTCCAATGCCCATGTTACATGTATGGACACTGGACAAAAGTACATCACTTTCGCCACATTGAAGGAATGATGATCATTGCAGCCAACCCTTGTATACCAAAATGTCTCAAAATATTCTGAACGAAGAAAATTTTTTAATAACTAAATATAGCCAATGATGAGATCATTGAACGATACACTGGGCTTTAACTGGAATATTATCAAAATGATAAGATATTTTTCATATCCACTAAAAATAATAATAACAATGTATGACAATGTTTTCATACGACGATTTATACCTATTTGTATTTAGTGACGTCACGATTAGCGACTTATCTAACATATATATTTAGAAGTTTTGATTTGTTTTTGTACTGGTTGGACTTTAAACAACAGCATACAAATATAAGCAAAGGTTACATTCGTCAAAACTATTAATTTATAGATATTTCGTCATTATTCATACTAGATGGTATTAATAAAGTTGTCTTCAACTTAAGATACCATATCGTATGTAATTATTTACAATTATTCCAGATTGTTACGTTCCTATATATAAATAAATATAAGAAAATATGGCGCCAATATTCACTATCATTATTTACTTGTGTGAGAACAAATAACTTTAAATATTACTACAATATTAGTTTAACAGGCTAAGTGTCACGACAATAATACATAAGTACTGATAAGAAATACACAAAAGCCTTATTTGTAGCTATTTATCATATAATTAACAAGTTTATTTTATTGAAACCATGAGGTAATGTCTATACTGGATCAACATGGGAATATTTTTTGATATAAAAAATCATTTTATATACGTATAACACATATATATTTTTTATCATATTACTCATATGAACTATGAAGAACGAAGCGAAATTTGATATTATTAAATAATAAAAAGAACCAAATCAGCTTGTTGAAAAATTTGAAAGTAAATTAAATGAACTGTGAAGTTACAGGAGATACAGAGAAAAACCGTACCTTTTCATATTTGTTTTCGCAACATTTTTTTTTATTGAGTTTTATTTTATTATCATTATTGCTATACCACTATTTATATGAAATATAAAACAATGACATTATAATTTACATCATAATAATACAAACGCTGTAAAATTATTCTAACGTTAAGCAGTAACGATAAATTTAATTACCTTTGAAAGTATTAATAGAAATTCATTATTATTATCATAATTCATTATAGATTGTATTTAATATTTTCAAGGTGTTTGAGAAACAACAACTTAATTGGAAATAAATAAAATTAACTAATTAAAAGATAGAAAAAAAACACAAAACCAATAAAAAAAACTTATTAAATGATGCAAGATAAAGAGCAAGTTGCACCAGCACTTCGAAATGGCTCTTGACTACAACAATGTGCAAGTGCAATGAAATGTAACGAACAACAATGATTTTGTCGGTGTTGTTTAAAAGATTCAGACGAGAACTAGTTTCGTTCGGCCATAAGCCAGGTCAGGAACCGCGCTGGGAGCTGACCGGCGCACACTGCCACAGTGCGGCCCGGTAACTGACCGGACACTACAAAAAGAACACATAAGGCCCGCGGCGGTCGCGTCTCCACGCAAGGGTACTGTAGGACGCAGTACAATTAAAAAGGGTCACGCAGGTCAAAGCTGGCATAAACATAAAATATACTTAACATTTATATATGAAAAATAATATTATAAGGAAAAAAAATAACGTATGAACATAAAAATATTCATACCTACTATATATGCAAGCTTATTGTGCATTTGTGACGGAACGTATGCCTATTTTTTACATTAAAAACAAACGATGTAATATTTACATACTTCAATACAATAGAATACATATTTTAATAATCTAAATCTTATAAATAGATTAATTTTAATAATAGAATGATCCTAAAAATAAGATACCAAAAATTTTGTCAACAACCTATAGCGTTAGAGTCACAAATATCAATTGATCTTTAATACATTTGAACAGTTGCCCGTGACGTACATATACAGATGCTTGTATACGAACGATAGTGACGTGCGCGTGGCGTCGAAGTTTTGGGGCCGCGGCGTCACCAAATTAGAAGCGATTCCGCGGCGAGATCCCCGCACTGAAGATATATTTGCGTGACGCGAGGCCCCGCCCTAAGCTTTCGGCCGCCGCTATCCCGGCAAACCAAAAAACACCACGACGTCCAAACGTCACAACAAACAGGTACAAAAATAAATGTTCATAAATATATTGCACTGCCAATAATAACTTAGAATAATTGCCAACTGTAAATAACATGAGAGACGGCAGGAAGAACAAAAAATATAATAATTCAACCACTTTCTTCTAGCCAAAAATAAGTTTAACACTATCTAAATATCTTGTATTATATGAACAAAATAATATATAAAATATTGTGAAATTCGCCTTACTATGAGAATAAAATCGAAGTAAATTCGTTAAAGAAAACATCGACTTTTTTATAAGACTATATCATCATAATTTTGTAGTTTTAATTCCATTAAATTTTATTACATTACAATAGAATTTACTAATGTTACAGACGTAATTTTGAAGCGTATATGTTTGAATAACACGAGATAGTGGACATCTGGTCACGTACGAGAACTCAACCAACTAAAACTGGTTTGATTAGGACTCTATCAAAGTTATCACAACAGTACGTTTTAGTAGGTACTAAATTGGAAGTTACAAAAAGATAAAAAAAATATAGCCAAGTGCTACTTCTCTCGCTTAAATTTATTTTTATATTATAGCCAAATTATAAAAAAAATTATAAAAATTGTAGCGTGTGTTAATCTGATGTATAAGTTATAATACTGTAACGTACATTCAATCTGTTCAGTAGTTTTTGTGTAAAAGTGAAACTAACATTTATC
Source organism: Heliconius himera (assembly GCA_021202915.1). Taxonomy (NCBI): domain Eukaryota; kingdom Metazoa; phylum Arthropoda; class Insecta; order Lepidoptera; family Nymphalidae; genus Heliconius; species Heliconius himera. The sequence continues at coordinate 343,945 of JAJHJA010000076.1, forward strand.
CTCCACAAATATTCACATTTATAATATTATAAGTAAAAAATAGTGAGTGAGTGAGTTGTAACTACTTGATACTACTAATATTGCCAACGTTGCCGTACTAGCGTTGACTTCATCGCTTGATCGGGGGGAATTTAAGCTTTATGGTAATTTTTTTGTGGTAATGGAAAAATAATAGACTTCTGGGATATTATTTACTACTAGTACAAGCGGCCCACAATACTGCACAATCGACAACATAATAATCAAATAAATAATTTTAATTTGTTTAACTGATTTTTTACGCTGGCAATACTACCATGCGATTAGTTTGAACGGGACTCCCCCTATCATAAACAAACTTTTATTTGTTCATTGTTATTCTCACTCATACGTAGTAAAATTTGTAAGACAAAATAGATAGTAGGACTAGTACTCTCGAGACAAAGTGCAGCATTGAGTTCCGCCACTCAACAGCAATGCCACCAGAATTCGGCGAAAATTAGGAAACTGAGTATCTTTACAGTAGGATTATTTGGACACACGATAGTTGTTATACATTTATTCATGAACAAAATTTACACAAAAAAATATTTACATGCACTATAGTTTTTTTTTAATATTGAATAAAGAAAAATCGATTTTTATTTAATACACTCTTTTCCATTAATCTCATATTCTTAACCGTTAAACGTAAACGGTTTGTGATATGGATATGAAAGATTCATATCCGATATGTCACCCATATAGCTTAAAAACGAAAACGCATAGACCTTTTCTTCCTTCTTCTCCTTTTTTTGACCCTCATTCGAATAGTGGGAACCGATTTTTTTAACAGTATGTTCGCCCTGCCTAAGTAGACAGACCCTGAATAAACACAATGGATATGGGTTCGAATGCTAATGGAAAGATACATAGATAGATTTATAATATACGTTTATCCTGGTATAATTAAAAAAGGCAGCATTGCATTTTGCTATTAGATCTATATCTTAAAAATAACCCAACAACGATGTTCAGGTTTCTGAAATCATCTTTCTCTTACTAAATCTACGTTACCAATGGTTAGGTTAATAGGTTTACTTATTTCTTACATTTTCTAGCTTGCAATTTTCTACGAATCTCACGTTAAAATATTTCTAAGCATGTATGAAATGTTGCACAAGTCAGGCCAATTTCTTGGCATATCATCAAATGTAACTGGATCATCGCGATATAATTAAAATTACGTTCACAATATTCTTTAAAATAAGTCAATTTCTTAATAAAGAAATTTTAAATTAATTTTTTAGCTTCAATTAAAACACACAATTTATATACGGATGTTCGAAAGGGTAATAAATCAAGGTTCGCTATAAAAATAAATCGGTTGAAGTCGCCACAGATTTGTATTTTTATCTTATCCATAATAGTCCCACAAGATGTGGGTGGTTATTTTTATTTATAGGAAATTATCCTTTATAGAGTTAACAGGAAAGCAATATGTCACATAAAATGGAAGTTCTATTTCTATACTAATTATTTAAATAATAAAAAATCAGGATATTCAGAGGGAACCTAGTGTTAAGATACTCCATTCCCCACTTTCCACCGAATTTTTCGAGACATTACGTGGTGAGTGGCGGAACTCAACGCCGGGTTTTTGCCTTAGTGCCAGAGCAAAGAAATGAAAATATTGATATATTTTAATTGTAATCATTGATTATAAATTATTTAGTTATAAAGTTATCCTTTTTTTCCAAAATATAAACAAACCAACCACAATTATATCAAAGGACTGGCGCCAGCATTTAACATAATTTATGATGTCTCAATATTATAAATATTTGTAAAGCTTAAATGTTTAAAATTATGACTTGACCTAAATAATGAAACAAGAAAATGTCATAGTTATTTAAAAACCAAGACACCTCTTTAAAACAGTGTAAAGAAATGGAATGTTTATTTATTATTATATTATTTGGTCTCTAGCTATACTTAAAGTATATAATAAGAAATAAGAATTTTATAAATATATATGAAAAGTAGGAAATAGGTTAAGTTCACGTTAGTAGGTCGAGACTGGGTGCGTTAACAAACGCTGGGTTGTGTGTAGGTAGGAGGTATTCATAGATTACTGTAAGGAGCGTTTCGTTCAACAAATTTCCACTCCGTCTGAATTAATATTAAAATAAATGTCACATCTTATATGGCGGTGTTTGCGTAGCTTTATTATATACATTTAAATATATTATCATAATATATGCACACGAGTATACCAAAACAAGTATGAAACAACATATTCCTTTATTTATAAAGTGTCTGATTAAACCCAAACGCGTATGGCATACAAATAGAATTCGTCACGGCCAATGTTGTCAATAAATTGATAAACTGGTTAGTTTAGATTAGAGTTTTACCAATATATTATGTGACTAATTTCCAAAGAAAAAAGTACTGCACGAATCAAGTATATTAGATAAGATTTTATTACATATCAAGAATCTGTTTTGACATATTTTTACACGCAAATAGCTTCTTAAAATAAAAAATAATATATAATCAGCCAAATTCATGAAAAGGGACCATTGCCAAGAATTTACTCATCATTTTCATTCATGTCTCAACTCTACTAAGTCGATAAATAGTATTGAATAATAATTTTGTAGTAAAATTTCTTTTAGTTGTATTAGGTATAGAAATCTGTACGAGGCGGTACATTTATAAGTCATTAAATAAAATATTTGAGACAATATCTGAAAAGTGTAAAAGAAAAATCGTTATAATATGTGTTGAATGTAATTTTCTATTACAAATTACTCTTAAAAACATTTTATAAGCTTTCATACTTTTAAATGCAAACAAAATTATTATTGCATATAATAGAAATATAACTTAGTTAAATCATCATTCACCTTGAACTTCAATTATGAATTTGTACGACAACCAAAAATAACAAACAAAAAAGCTATAATGAAACAGACAGATGGTACTATCTTCAAACGGTGAATAGAAATGGGTACTTTAAAACGCAACCATACCCCTACGCATTCTAATTTAGTGCATGGCAACGGCCTAATCTGCAAATAATAATTATAGTCTCAATAGAAGCACGTCAAAACAGTTATTTAACTTTAACCAAGTAACTATTTGACGAAGAATAGACCATTTAGTTATTAATATTTTATATAAAGAAAGAAAGAATGAAATGGAAAGATCAGAATAAAATAATATAAATCAAAAATAAATCAAATAAATCAACTTCACGCTGTATCCCGCACACAGCAGGGTAGGCAGAGGGAACCTAGTGGGTAGACACTCCGTTCCCCACTTTCTGCCAAATTATGGAGGCATTGCGTGTTGAGTGGCAGAACTCAACGCCGCGCTTAACCTCGACACCAGAGCGAGGAAATGGAAATATAAACAAATTTAAGTAAATATTTCATCTCCTCGAGTGGGGATCGAACCCACAACCAGTCGGTTTTGCAGTCACACCTCGTGCCACTGCGCTACGACTGGCCTCAATCACTGGCATAAAATAATATATTTATTTTAATATTATTTTAGTATAATATAGTTAGTATGGATGTTAAGTTTTAGCATGAGCTAGTTTTTACTAGGATAGCGGATATGAGCTCGTCAGTAATTTGAATGTAAATGACTAAAGTTAGCGGTTTCGAAAGTAGTGCTTGCAATATCACGCGATACGGCACGTGTTTTTCGTAGATGCCAAATGTCCCCACAGCCATCATTACAAAAGTAAATTATTAGAGCGAAAATAATCTACACGATCCCTGAAAAGATCATGTATGATGTCTGGTGATTCAGTTTTAGTATTTATGCATAAAATATTACAACATTTCATATAACAAACATCAATAAGATCTAAGTTTCATTTTATATTGCTTATTTCTACTTTACATATTACTAGTCTATCGGTATAGTGGCTATTAGGTGTTGCACTTGAAGAACTGAAGACATTTAACAATTTAGACTAGATTCTTCAATACGATAAATTATTATTTATTCGCTTAGCAGGAAATCAGAGATACATCCTCTTAGTTACGGAATAACAATTAAAAACAATGCTCAACAGAGTTTCCACAAAGGCTTTCTAGAACCCCTTGAAGAAACGTGTCTTGCGACATTACTGGTGTAGGCCAACAGGCAGGTCAAATACGTATCGTCACTTTCACTACTTCTGAACTCAAAAATCTATATAGCTTAGTAAAAACTGTTATTTTTACTTTTTGACATAATATATAGTTAAATAGAAGAAATTTGAATAGAAATAATTTTAAAAAAAATCGCCTATATGACGGCCAAAAAAATAGTCGTTGTATGTTTATTATGTTATAATGAACACTTTAAGAAATAAATAAGTCATACAAACTACAAAATTATGTAGGTCAATAAGTTACAAATTTACGACAGCTTACCTTACCTACTTCCGCAGCCACAGCCAGGGTTACTATAAGGTAAAACATATATTTGTGTATGCTCGACAGCTCTAAACTGACAATGTTTAAATTAACACTATACTTTACATTATCCCGGAAAAGTATAGTCATTTGGCACTTAACATAAATTTTATTTTTAATAAAACAATTTACACTTCCTCAATTAGGTATATTGGTGCTTATAAATAAACCTCTTATACAAACAATCACGAAATTATCACAATTGTCATAGGCATGTCAATTGTAATAGAGTAAAAAATGAAAAGAATTTAGATATTTTTTAACACTTTTAAAGTGTTATTCCATTTCATTCCACTTAGAGATAAAAAAATAAGAATTTAGATGTTTATAATTTAAAATTTCTAGTCATAATTTAAAATTGTAGGCATTGCTATAAGAAAACTCAAATATTTATTGATAAATATTGATAAACACTGGTGACATAATGTATTGAAGAACAAAACCAGTGAGAAATAATCCGGTCAAGTCACAAGTATCAATGTCAAAGGCAAGACGGCAGAGGCTGGCTGTCTGGCTGCCGGAGTTAGTAACAATCTTGCCACCGAGACAATAGGATGAGTAAACAGTTTCACGCAAACCGCGGCCTTGTATGTGTATCGTGTTATTACGATCATATAATATAACAGATCAAGCCTGATTAAAATGTTTCCAAGAATTTCTTTCTTGGGTATTTTCCTTAAGAAAATTTTTTGAAGAAATGCAATATTTCATTTATTAAAATTTAAACGATATAGATGTGTACATTTTTCTTTGTATTGTGAATATCATAATTATTTTTGGTAATAACTAGCAGTACAGTTTAGCAATATGAATGGATAAATATGTTAGTTTAAAACTAAAATTTTCCAAGCTCAGTATGTTATACAATAACAAGGTTATGGTAATATTATCAGATTGTTATTTTTCACCACATTAAAAACAAATAAGAAATACGTTTATTTATTATTACTGTCCTCTACTATACTTCAATTTTACGTAAATACTGAAATAATAATGAATATGTATAAAACTACAAGTATTTTAATGTATTCATTATGAGTTTAGTTAAAGCCTACTAAACATTGTATAAGTAGCAACGACAAACACACGTGTAAAAATTAATGTATTTATGAAATTCGAATGCGTGATATATATGGAGATAACAGCTTAACAGGCAGCGATGCGTGTGACGTGGTAGCGGAGGATCAAAATCATACGATATTTATCAACTCGATCAAGCATCTAATGCGCAACAACGATGGCCCTGTTTTTGAGAGTACCCAAGATTAAATGTAAAAACAAAGCATTGTGTCGTCACGTTGACTGTCACATAAAGACATTGATTTACAAAATTCCAAATGTGTGTCGTTCGTATGCCTCCATTTATATAATAATAGTTTAGCAAGTCTCCTCGTGACATCACAACTCACTTGACTATAAACTTCCTTAAGCCCGTTCGTGGTGAAATCCCAAAGTGGAACACGTTCACGACGAAATTGTCCGTTTCTATCAAAAGCACAAGCACTGCAACAGAATATTGCCCAACACAAGAATCAAATTCTGTGATATCCAGCGAATCAGCTCACTTGGTACAAACAAAGCGTTCGCAATATAAAACGATCACGATCACAAATAAACACTGAGCAGATTTAAAACAGGTTTCTCTTTAAAAAGTAAAATTTACATTAAATAAAAATTCAAAACAAACAGTCAACACGGAACACTTGCTACCTCTGGCGTTGCGCACTAGTGACTGAGACGACGAGTTGCGAACCACGAATCAATGATGGGCGCTGCGGCTGTGTGCTACACAGTTCGTGTGTAAATCGGGTACGCACACATCGCAGTGGAGCAAACCCGCCCGTGCCGAGGCAACACGGCCAGCATTGTTCTCGGCTTTGAGCACTCCCTGGGCTGATACATACTCGTAGCCGCTCGTGATTTTGAATAATGTGAACGAGTGGCCCTTTAATATCTTCTATATATAAAAGAATTTTCATTTAACAGAATAAGCTCTTAACATTCTCATAAGAACGAGCCAAGGTTAATCACAATAGCTGCCCAGTAACTAGTACTATGTCACTTCGTGCTAGTAATTCATTAACTTCGCCAAGTCGCCGCTTATAAAGACTGAATGACTGTAACTCCTATTAATTTATTATAGACTTCGTGTAACTCCTATTAATAATACATACACATAAATACACACACAAATTGAAATATAACATCAATTATATATATTTATTTGCATAAATATATATATCTGTCTTCAGGTTCACCAAGCAGGTAAAAAATAAACTTCACCAATGATAAATTTATATCATAAAATTACCACTGTGGTCAACAAACGATATACACTTTCAAAAGACAATGCCTAGATAAAATCTACTTGATAGATACTTAAGGCAGTTATGAAAAAACACAAACCTATTGATATATAACTGGCTACCGATGTTTAGTTTATATAAATGGTGAAACTGCGTTAATGTTAATACATAATATTTAGAAATATAATATTGGAAGTCGTGTAACGTCAGTACTTAAAACTCCAAATATTTTGGCGTGGCATTGGAAACCGTCCGGAGAGTTTTAAATACAAAAATATTATGGCGACGATAGTTAAACATTGGTTTTACTTTTTATAAATACATTACTGGAAAAGCAAACTAACAATGTTACGTAACATTTTCAAATAAATGAACAAAGTGAAATAAAGCGTTAATATAACTTTGTTGTTTTAATTTTCATATTTAGCATATCTAGTCACTTATGATAACGATAATAAAGATTTTCCATTAAAATCTTAACAACAAGTGATAAGATTTAAGTATAATCGATTTAAGTTTAGATATATAGTATAAACACAAAAGATATGAAACGAAAATAATTATTAAAAGAATTATAAATCTATTGGAATAAAATAACTAATTTCTATATTATGTGCTCTTCTATGCGAGTGTAGGAAATATAATATAAATAGCTACAAGAGTTATTGGCTATAAATGGCTATAATAAAGTGTAAAATTGTGCAAAAATAAAAAATATTGAAAAATAAATACAATTTATCATACCTCCGCTAAATTACTGTCGAATATGGAAGGTGTACCGCCGTGCTCCGCATTGAGCGTCGGAAGAGACGTGCGCCGCGTACCTGAGAGCAACATGGTTTAACATCAACAGTCAATACCGTTGCTAGCATGCACTGTGCAGATATAACGATAAGATAAGCTAGTTTATTCTGCCAAACTGCAATTAAACATGATAATAATATAATCCATACAAAAGTTATTGATTGATGCTTCAAGTTCAATTTCATGTCTGATATAATAATACTTAAATATTCTTCAATTTTACATATATTTTTTTATAAACTCTTATATTTAAATTTTATACTCTGAATTACATCTCAATTACATAGTAACAGTAATAAATGGATTTTTTATTAAATCAGAGGTATTTATTTAACAGATACTAATGCTCTAGCATCAAGTATTATTTGCTGTTTTTAAATGTATTAATGGAAGTTCGTATATTTTTTATTTCTAATAGCACTGGTTCTAACAAGTGTTATTAACAATAAACAACATATAGACGGTGAATCAGACCAAACATTTTTAGCTGCTTATTACAATTTTATATACCAATAAAGCATCAGCGTTAGTGTGAATAAACATTGTATTATCAATTGGGTTGACGCATTTAAAAAAAAATATTTAAAAAAATATTAACCTTCAGCTTATCAACGGATATCCGAATATAGAGCCGCGCCACTGCTCAAACCGAACTCCTATTAATAAATTGTGGAATTTAGTCGAATAGTTAATGATTACAAACAACATTACAGCACCTATGAATCATTGAGTATACGTAGAGATTAGAAGTTCCACGTGCGACCGAATCAAAACCAAGGTTAAGAAAGGAAAACATATATTGTTAAATACCACCGTTAATATTAACTTGTAGATATTATTGTCATAATCCGCTTCACGCTGCATCCCGCACACAGCAGGCAGAGGGAACCTAGGGTTAAGACACTCCGTTCCCCACTTTCTGCCGAATTCTGGAGGCATTGCGTATTGAGTGGCAGAACTCAACGCCGCACTTAACCTCGACACCAGAGCGAAGAAATGGAAATATACATTTAAGTAAATATTTCATCTCCTCGAGTGGGGATCAAACCCACAACCAGTCGGTTTTTACAGTCCACCTCGTGCCGCTGCGCTACAACTGGCCTCAATTATTGTCATGGGCCTCAGAATTCGGTTAATCATGTACATTCATGGAAATTCTATAGGAATATATTTTGAAAATTTATGCGCCAAACCACTAGTTAGATCTGCTTTGTGGTGATCAGAGATCTAGTCTATATAATAGAACCAATCAAAGCCACCGTATAGTAATCAAATTTGCACCCACGAACAAGATATTGTTTCAATTATGTACATGTCAATATTATACTTTCCAATAAGACTTTCAAAACTGTTCACGGTATAATCCTGATATTGACTTATAGTAAATTCCACATTGGGAGCTTCTCGTTTAAGTATAAATATAATATATACAAATTTGCTACAAATAACTTTTTTTTGCTTTACTATGTACCCGCACTCAGACAGGTAGGCAGAGGGAATCTAGTGTTTAGACATTCCGTAGAGCTCCAATTACTTGTGTTCGCATGTATACGTTATGAACCTACAGTTGTGGTCAACAATAGATTTGTAGGTGTTGTTATAAAAAAATTTTGAAGATGGCCAATGTAAATAAAAATAGCATTAATGACTACTATTCAAAACGAATCGTCTAATCTAATACAAAAATTATATTTGAATCTGACTTAAACTAGCTAGCTCATAGTTCCTGAAGAGTACCACTTGTTCTTAAATAACATTTAAAATGTCAAATACAAATAAACAATTTTGAGATATTTTATTTTAAAAGAGAGACTGAATCATTGTGCCAATCTTTTGAATATGAAACCTCATGTTCAAAAGAAACGAAAAAAAAAATCATATCAGTTTATCATTTTACCAGTGCCAGGTAATTGCGACATCGCAACAGTGAGATGACGCCAGTAGCAGTTTTACTTAGAAATATGAAATTTGTTCTTTTTTTAATATTTAAAGTAATAAAAATATAATATTAAAATTTTTTATCGTCCATTAAAAATGTTCGCCACACTCATAAACTAGCAACCCGCTCTATCTATATCTATAATCTTTACCCATAATGAAAAGTAAAATAGCAGCCAATTGAAAAAAAAAATGTTATTTATGGTAATTTTGTCGAATAACATTCTTTAAAATGGCACTTTTTTATTTATACACCGATTGAAATTAAACAAATATAACATGATGAACTGCATTTAAATCAGTTAAGCGGTTACTGAGATTACTGTGAACAAAAGCACAGACAGATTTTAAAGAACATACACTGAAAATTTAGGTTTCAATTCAATTAAACAGTTATTTTGTAGCTATTTATCGAGAAAAATATTTTTATTGATTTAACTTTTTTATTTATGAAACGATTTAAATAAAACAAACACAATGTTAAGGTATTTTTGGCAAAATACAATATTGAAAACTTCGTTCAAATTTTAGCGTGCACGAACGTACAGACAAACAGAAAAAAATAAAAAAAATATTGTTTTAAGTTCTTTTACGTTATTAATCCGAAGCCGAACCCAGGTAGTGATATTATAAAACCGAAGTTTTTCTGCAAATACATACATCCAACAACACTAAGTACTATCAACGCTTACTTTGGCAGTTACTCTGACTGCTGTTCTCTATATTACAGGCACATTTGTTGAAATTGTAGTGGTTTATAATTTTAGCGTGACGGCAAACTTGTCTGATAGTACGCAATAGATTAAATCACATTCGATCTAGTCCAGTTTAAAAAAACATCTGTCGTAGTTAACAAGCAATAACAAAGAAAAAATAGCGTAGGGTAATTTGAATTCGTATTTTGGATTTTTATGGTAAAATGCAAAACTCATAATTGAAAGCTTAAATATTTATTTACAGATCCTACTATTTGGGCGAACTAGATTGGGTCTGTACTACCTCTATTTTATATAAAATCGTATTTATTTTATTTACTATACCTCTAATTTCCAAACATTTTGTACAGGAAAGCAAATCACACAAAATAATATTAAATCAGTTTTTAGTAAATTTTAGGATGATATATTTAAAAAAAATGTTAAAAAAACCCATAAGTACTCATCATTTAATAAGGGGACGTTAACTTTAATACGTATTACCGCAGTGGTAAATATAGTTTGACTTAAATTCCACCTACATGATGGAAATATCGCTTATGACGTAAGATTTTCGCTTCCTACGGGAAAAATATATAATATTTTACAACAGATACACATTCTTTTTTAGTTTTTAATAAAATATTAAAAATAAATACAAGCAGAAATCTCAAGATGTCATTTCACAAGTGCCGCATTGCGTAACCCACTCCTCTTTCAATGTAAAGATTTGAAGGCCAACTAACTTATCTCATTCGTTTCTCTTTTAAGACAAATTCAATTGTTATTATAGAATGCTAACATTGTGAAGGCTTGACTATAGAATTTTTATTTTATTGCCTTTTATATGTCCTTCTAAAAATGTTCTTGGACCAGTGTGTATTTACTCGGGTAGATCAAATATTTCATTAACAAGTAATTATAGTATGGCAGTCGACAAATATGAATTTACCTATTAAGTATATTAAATAAATAAATAAATCAGCTTCACGCTGTATCCCGCACATAGCAGGGTAGGCAGAGGGAACCTAATGTTAAGACACTCCGTTCCCTACTTTCTGCCGAATTCTGGAGGCATTGCGTGTTGAGTGGCAGAACTCAAACTTTGCCTCGACACCAGAGCGAAGAAATGCAAATATTAATTTAAGTAAATATTTCATCTCCTCGAGTGGGGATCGAACCCACAACCAGTCGATTTACAGTCACACTTTGTGCCACTGCGCCACGATAAATAAATTCATTTTTAAATGTTCTTTACCAACATTTTTTGTTATAATTTACAATAAGTATTTTAGTAAGCAAACCAACGAACGTTAAAAAAAAAATTGTAACTATTTTTCAGACCTGTATAAAATGCATAATAATATAAGTTTGGCATTCATTGACTTTACATTGAAACGTTAAAAGGTCCGCCCAATGTCAAGTGTAATAGAGGGTGTAAGGGCTCGGCCTTGAATAGTGCGTAGGTTGTCACGCATCGATGATGTCAGCATTGGCTTAATGGCTTTAAGCTGAAATTTTTCCCTATAGAGTAGACTAAATGGCGGCATGTTCTTGATATTTCATTTAACATTAGTGTATAACAACATTCATTCCTGTAAATAAGACATAGTATCGCTACTATTACTAAAAATAATGTATTTTACTATAAAAGATAATAAAAAATGCTTAATTCATACCCCATTCTTTGTTCATACACCAGTAAAACTCAATCATTGCGTGTGATATAAAACATATACTTGTCTCAAAATTTCAAAAGTGAAGTGGGCGAAGTAGTAACCATAGAAATGTATAGCTTCTTGAGGCTCCACATGCAATCATGCCATCGAACTTTGACTTTCTTTTGGCATAACATACTATCAGATCGTTGTCGAACCGCGCCTGGCACTTTTCCAAAGAAACGTAATAAATAGCGAATCACGGGCGCCAGCCCGCCAATATAATACAGAGCGATAATGACGGAAATAGTGCACTCGCTGTAGAATCGGACGTGTGTGACACACCAAAATAAAATTATAATTTAGAACTGGATGAGAGACATATCAACTAAATCTTTTATGTGTAATAAATACATTCCACACGAAGACCTAAGATATTTTTCGTAGTTTTTAAATATCTAGCATTATGTCAACATATATATATATATATATATATATATATATATATATATATATATATATATATATATATATATATATATATATAAGCATACATTTTCATAACATTTATATTTTCATAATAAAATGGATGAAATAGAACAACATTTACAAGGAAACGTGAATAAAAGGATACATAATGTACTAAAAACTAATTTGTTTAAAAACCTTTCATCATTCAAAAAAAGGCGAAATTCGTTTTTTCGTCACTAGTCACAACAATCGCAACATATTACCATTTATTAGAAAAACAACATCCACTCTTTCAGAACTCATTCAGCTAATATTTATTGCCAAAAAGTTTTTGTAATAGATACGTAATATTTTTTTCTCTTCATTATGCAATTGTTATTATTTTTGTTTATTCTGGTGCGATATTAACGTTAATTCAAACCAAGAAAAAAAAATCATAGTTTAGTAGTGAAAATTGTTATTGCATAGTATATGACAAAGATTATATATTATTATTTTATTAAATTATAGAACCTGTTTTACTATGGTGATCTATGTGTACTATTTTAAGTATATATTATGGATATTTTAAACATTTTTAAAGTGTTAATCCACACTTAGGAAAGAGAAATACTTATCTAGAAAACGTATTATATAAAAATGGAACGAAGCGGGACTCGAACTCGCGCCACCTGTTCGTGTTACATTTTTATACGTTTTCTAAATAAGTATATATTATGGATACTAGGTGTTCGACTCGACAGTTACGATTAACTAATTTTAACAATAGCCCGTTATTGTATCTTAACTATGATATGTACTTACTAACGAATGCTAGACATGCCTGTATTACTCATTACTAGACGTTTTCGTTTGTACTTACTGTTACAAAGACAATATTTTTATTGTACATAACATGATTATTAATACAGTATGTTAGTATAATACATTAATATAAAACCATTGAAAATATACAGGGTGTTTTTGTCAGCACCACTTTATATGAAACCACAGTTTTAACTACTCTATAAAAACCTAATACAATAAAAAAGAAACCCCCAAAAATGAAAAAGTGATTTTTTCAAACAAAATAAATGCGATTATAAACGCGACAGGTTGTGGGTTTGATTCCCACTCGGGGAAATGGAATATTTAAATGTTATAAAATAAAATATTGCCTCTATAAAACACTTCGTAGTCTATACGATAGGTATAAACTAATCAGAATTTCTCTGCTTGGCTAACGCTTTGGTTACGATATTGATCAGAACTGAATCGGGTCAGATCCTCTCTATTTGACTACTCAAGCGGTAATGTTAATTAACATAACACAAAAAACTTGTAAAGAAAAGATGTATAAAAAATATTGTGTAACTAGTAAAAAAAGGTAGTTATCAGAATATCATTGACGACGAAGGTTTCTTTTATTTATTGTTGTCGACGTTTTAAAGTATTTAAACGATGTTCAAAATGATAAAGTAATGTTAATATAAGTAAAATAATTTTCCAATCTTCCTGCGGATCTTTAAAACAGCTAAATCAAGAAAACCATTGCAAATCATCAGTTTAGTAATTTTTTTACTAAATAATCGCTTTTATAAATAAGAATAAGCTAAAAATATATAGTAATTATAGATATTACTGAAAGATAAAGAGAACCTAAAAACACTAAGATTGGACGTATCAGTGCAATCAAATACATCCGAAGTTCCTCGTGGTAGTATTGTAAAATCAACTTCACGCTGTATCCCGCACACAGCAAGGTAGGCAGAGGGAACCTAGTGTTAAGACACTCCGTTCCTCACTTTCCGCCGAATTCTGGAAGACATTGCGTGTCGAGTGGCGGAACTCAACGCCGCGCTTTGCCTCGACACCAGAGGCCCTGCCCCTGCGCCACAACTGGCTTGGCTTGACCTAGTATTGTAGTTTTTATAAATCCTTATCTTCCATCTCAAGTTTTTCACAAAGCAGATAGTTGAGCTGTGTCTTTCTCCACCATCCTGCCTTGATAGAGACATTTAAGTGTTGGACGATATACGAAACCAAAGAATATACTGGCACAATGGGACAGCGTCTGACTCAAATGAAAGATTGTATTTATTTTAACTATCACGCTTTGGGTAAAAAGACGTGGCATTGATTTCCATTACCCAATAAGCAATGTCCTGAAATTAGGGCGTAAAGTTCGGAAATTGAGTTTATAAACAATGGGGTTTACTTTGCTTATCCTACTATGCGAGTAAAAATGTTAAACTGCTCTCTTATGAAAAAATATTTAATTGAAGATGAACTTAATTTAACACTCAAAATGCTTCAAATAATCAAATATTTTTATTTTATTTTTTCAGCTTCACGCCGTATCCCGTGGATAGCAGGGTAGGCGGAGTGAACCTAGGAACCTAGTGTAAACGTTCAAATTATGACATTTCCATTCCCCACATTCTGTCGAATTCTGGAAGCATAGTGTGCTGAGTGGCGGAACTCAACACCTCGCTTTGCCTCGACACCAGTGCGAAGAAAATGAACATATTAAATATTTAATTTCCTTAACTGGGAATCGAACCTACAACCTGGCTCGTTTACAGTCAGTCACATTTTGTGTCCCTGCGCCATGACTGGCTTCAATTTTAAATATTGATTAGTGAAATAAAGTTACATTGTTTTCTTTTAATAAAACGTGTGTTAAGTTTACCAAACGCTGTGCTACACGAGTCAATGAACGCTACTTTTTCAATGTTTTTTGTAATTTGTACAGGTACGTCATAAAGAATACAAGAATAAAAAAAACTAAATTAACTTTTCCAAAGCAATTACAAAACATTTCCTACAATTGTCGGATACAAAGATTAATTAATGTTGAGCTATTCAAGACCAAGACAAAAACTAATTCTGCGAATCCATTTTCCACTCTCAATTAGTGAAATCAAAACTTAAACGCTTCTATAATAATAAAACAATAATATTAATAATAAATATTATTATTACAATAGATAAAAGTCAGCTTACTTAGCCCCTGAACTCTCACCTTCACCTAGAAAGTTAGTCATCAAATATAAAACACCCGATGTAAGAGTGTTGATGATTCACAAGAATCATTTCCTGCGGCGTTAATAGGAACAGTAAACCAGGAATGCGCGGACCCTGGCACTTCGCCACGAGGGTGAATAAAAACATGGGATACATCACTTTGTTTGCGCTTTATCAAATCTTTCAATTGCCACGGATTAAATGGTAAGTAAATTTCGAAGTTTATGTGCGGAAACTTATTTACGATGTTTGTCTATCTTCGACTCTATTATTTGCTTTCAAATATAGAATAAGTTAAGTTGTAAATTATTAATAATATTCCTATAAATCTATTTAAAAATATATATGTCTTTTCTTCATTTCATCATACATGTCACTCGTTCATCGGTGACGCAGGGGCACTAGCTTTTGCCTGTAAATGCGACAAGTTGTGGATTCGATCTCCACTTAAGAAAATGAAATATTTATTTACATTATGTGGGGAATGGAGTGTCTTAACACTATCGTTTTTTTTCTTATCATCACAAAGGCAAAGTGCAGCTTTGAGTTCCTGCACTTAACATGCAATCTTCTCCAGAATTCGGTGGAAAGTACAGAAGGGGAACGAAATGTCTTAATACTAGATTCCCAGGTTGCTGTGCCAACTCTGCTATGTGCAGGAGACAGAATGAAGGTAAAAAAAATACTCAGTTTCACTAGTATGTACTGGTTGTAACAGAAAAGATTGGGCAACCATTCAAGAAGTTCTTGATTACACTAAATTATCGATAATAGTCTCATAACTGTCCTGGTTGAATATGTAAGATTGAATTCTATCATATGATGCAGATCTGATGTTATGTCATCCGTACGTAAGAGCAATTGAACAATGACTACATTTAGATATACAGTAGTATCTCCAGTCAAGTAAAAAAAAATGCAAATTGTTGTAGTTTAAAGCTTTTAAAGCTACTTTTGAACCTTTCACAAATCCTAAAGTATTTATTTCGCATTTGAAAAAAAATCATGCCGCCTAGATCATAAAGTATTAAAATTTCCTAAACTTAGCTCAAAAGTTTATTGATTTATGAAATTTAAAAAAAGACTGAAAAGTTCAGTACAAAGTAAAAGAACAATATCTTAAAAATATCATAATAACTTGTGGTTAAAAAATAAATAAGGCAAGTACAATCTTGGCATAGTTTTTAACTGTTTCCAATTAAAACAAAGACAAGATAGATAGATATGGTTCTTAGATTCACACTGTATCCCACATATAGAAAGGTGTCAAGACTGTTCTTGTATTTTCCCTAATTTTCAAACATTGTATGTCAAGTAGCAGAACTCAATTCATTGCTTTGTCTATTCACTAGACCTAAGAAATGAAAATAGTTCAGTCATAACTCAACTTAGATATTTCTTACAGTTATATATAGAAAGGGATAGTAGCATTATATCAGTTCATCCTATAATGCCTATATGGTGAAAGGTGAAATCTACTAGAAAAATTAGTTTCTCTCTCGAATGCTTAGAGAGCTGGATACATAATACTATTTTGCAATCATAGTGTCTATAGATTCCACAGTATTGACTATAGCCATACACATTGCATCCACATCCAATGAGTCTAGCCCTCAGAGGGAAAGTGAGTACCTATTTCATTTCAGTAGAGATCAGTGTAGATGTGAATATGACAGGGCCATCTAGTTATATTTTCATACACTACAGTTCTATTTTAAACTTGCTTGCTAGCCTCATGCTAGATTTTTCATTAATGTGATATAAAACTTTCCCCTTCTTACTTGAGTAGAAGTAAGAGTATTTAATCTAAGAATCTAAATCAATAAAAAAGTGACAAAATTTGAATTTAAAGTATATATTGAAATTCACAATAATATTATGTAAATTATATTTATTAGAACTGGGTTATCATATTTTTTTTTATTTTTGAGACTCAATAACGGAAATAATAATTAAAAAGAATGTTAATAAACAAGATAATTATAATTACAGAAAGTTGTCAATACATATATTCTTTTTTACAAACATAACAATTCAACATCTGAGATTAGTAGTTATCCATTTAAGGCATTAAATTTATTTTTAATGCCAATGAAAGTTACATAATCCAATATACCTGCCAATGAAGCCTTAGGTATTATGTAAAGTTTTATTATAATCTTCTATAAGTTTAATCTCTTATGATCTCTAAAGCTGTTAACATAAAATTAGTGTATTTAAAATTAATGTTTTCCTATATGAAAACCGATTGTATCATTATTATTTAAGGTGTTCTGACATTTGATTATTGAAAACATATGCCATAAACTTAAGTTTCAAAACAGATGCAAAATCTATCTTATAATCTATATATTAGATTATAAGATAATCTATAATATTTCAGATTATAAGATAATCTATATATTATATTATAAGTTTTTAATTATAATAATATCTTCAACTAATTTCAAGTAAATGTAAACAAAAGTAAACTTTGATTGTAGTATGAAAAAAGTTTAGAAATTGTACAAATCTTAATTAAAATTCACATACCTTTCACCCAGATGTCCAATTTACAATATTTAAATAGGAAGTCACTATTTTTAAGCTTTCAAACACTTGTAAAAAACTTTTAAAATTATATCATATGTTAAATTATTGCTCTTCACAATTCACTTATGCTGGGATAATTTTTTAGACCAAAAGCAATAATTTTTTATAACAAGCAAATATGTATATATATCAAATCTTTAAATATTAATATTTGTTGTTACATAGACAATTATAAAACTAGATAACAATATATCTTGTATTGAATAAAGTAAAAAATAAAATGTAATCACAGGAAGATCTTCCAGAAGTTTTATTAAATGGATATCGAATCGACCATTGAAGATATCGACCTTGTATAACTGTCACTTAGTGAGCACAGATAAAAATATTAGTGTTGCTATTTGCAAGTGTTTACAAATAATTCTAAATTACAAATAGGAAGAAAATAACCTATAAACTATAAGTTATAGTAGTCGTTCTTCAATTGTAGAGTACCATAATATCGATCAAGATTATATTATTAGTCAATTACAACTAAAGGAAGTATGTTCTAATTCTTCTCTGACGTTTTGATTTTTTGCAAATCTCCAAATATTTCCTAAACTATAAAATCACTGAACATGAGTACTTGCGGGTCTGTGGGGATAGATGTTGAAGTCTCTTAACCCTGGCCTACTTGAGATAATCGATCGATATACCTAATACTGTACTGTATGAAATCTCTTAATATAAACTCTATTTTATAAGGCATATGTAACGCTATAGGATTTCAATAACTCTTAATCAATTACTTAGCTCAAAAGCTATCTTAACATAGAAAAAGCTATCTCCCAAAAAAAGTAAAAGCTATATTCCCTGATAACTTTATGTTATGTATTTAAATTTTGATTTAGCAAGCGAAATTGTTTTTACTTAAAATAAATAAATAATAAATCATTAAAAAGTATATAAGTATATATGTGTTGTTATGATTTCGATTCCATCCCGTTTTTTTTAACTTCACTTTTTTTCTTACATATTTGTAAAGTAGGCTGAAGGAATTGAATATTAAAGTTCTGCGTTTACTCTGTCCTCCACTTTTCATTGAATATTCGTGTTGAGATGCGGAATTCAACGCTGCTCTTTGGTCTACTAAAGAATTGAATCCACAACCATCAAGTTTCCAGTTTCCTCAGATGCTGTAGTCATGTAGTGTTATGGGGCCGAGGTTGCCAGTAATGCTTACTTAAGAATATTTACGTTTTGTAATTTACTACATTCTAGTTTTTAGAGAAAACAGTTATATTAATATTATAATTTGTTCAACATACAACAAGTTATTCAAGTTCATTCCAGTCGTAGAGCAGGAGCACAATCGTGCGACTGTAAAAGTGATAAATTGTGGGTTCAATTCGAGGAAATATTTAATATTTTCGTTTCCTCGCTTTGATAAGGCGGCAAAGTTCGGGGGCGGCGTTGAGTTCCACCATTTTACACGTAATGCCTCCAGAATTCAGCGGGAAGTGGATAACGACGTTGTCTTAATGAACGGAATAGAGTTCCTCAAGTTCCGTCTGCCTACCATGTTAAGTACAGGATACAGCGTGAACCGAAAAGTATTCAATTGAAAGGCAACAAGTTTAAAATAGTTTCTTTTTATATTTCATTGATATGAAGTATAAAAAAAACTATTATATCTAATCTATCTAAGTGTTTAACATTGTTGTTTTATTTTTTTACAGATTGCTGAAAATAAATGTTTGCTGTAAGCTCAGTAAATAAGATGTTGTAACATGCAGCTTCTTATTTTATATTGTCTTTAAAAGAGTCTCATTATGGTTGTATTGTAATTCCTAAAATCATTATTAAAAGAAATTTTCTTTCATAATTTGATATACTGGTCAACTTTTCTTTCTTTCTTTTCATCAATGAAAATAAAAGATATTAACTTCTTAACATTTTTTTTAAACAATACACATTGTTTGGTCAAATTCTTTTAAAAATGTTCATAAAAGTACAATAAATTATTACACTATTAATTTAAGTAATATCAGTGGTACTGACTTCAGTTGGTAGGTCTGGTTCCACAACTGGATGAAGAATAGAAAAGTGGAAAAACAAAGAAGTGATGTTTTTCTAAGTGCCTTTTTCGATTATAGTCATATGTCAAGGTTTTAATGATAGGTTTATAATACACAATGAATATACTGTATATAATATTTCAATAAAATCTAAATTTTACATAATTATTTTTAATAAAGAAAATAATATTCATAATTTAGTATCATTTTTGCTATAATTGTTGCTTGATAGCATAGACAGAATTAAAAAGGCAATATAATTTAATCACATAATTGGAAAAAAACATTGAATTTTAAACAATGAAGCTAATGTAGAGCAATGTCTAATTGTAAAAGTGATTATTTTTGCTTCAATCCCTACTCAGAACTTATTTCCTTGAAGTAGACAAAATGCAGTCTTGAATCCATCATATCATATATGACTG
This sequence comes from Heliconius himera, assembly GCA_021202915.1. NCBI lineage: Eukaryota > Metazoa > Arthropoda > Insecta > Lepidoptera > Nymphalidae > Heliconius > Heliconius himera. The sequence goes on from JAJHJA010000076.1 coordinate 364,276, forward strand.
TAGTGTTTCGAATAAGGGTGGAAAGTGGAGAACTGTAAATGGGGGTAATCATATAAGACTATTTACAATTTACAAAAATACTAAAAAAAATAACAATAGTTATGAAATATCAAAACTTGTGGGTGTGGTCTACAGTAAGTAAACAAAATGTAAATCTAATAGTAAAAAGGTTAGGGACACAAGATAAGAACAGTTTTTTTTAAACATTTATTTTTCTATTAGATGTTTAACAAAACAATATCTACATTCTCAAAATAATATGTATACTAAGCCTGTTGCCCTCCATATTATATTTTTAAGTTATTTCCTGAAGTAATTGCCTTAAGTTTGAATTCTTGAAAAATATATACAGTAAGAATTAAATAAAATTATTGTAAAAATTTAAAATGCAAATAGATGAGTGTTAATTAAGATGCCAGAAGATATGGTTCAAAAAACATACTTTTACCTAAACTAATATTAAAGCATTCAAGGTTGATGAATATACATACACAATTGCATTCAAATTAGACATTCTAAATTTATTTGGTATACACTCTTATCGGGGCATGGGTGGTATGCCAGGAGTAGGTCCTGACATAGCAGTATTTGTTCCAAGCAAAACCTGTAAAGTTAAAGTAGATATCATTGTATAATAATATAATTGTTTTATTATGACCTATGTTGATTTAATTAATTTTTAAAATTTTATAAACTTACTTGTTTTTGCTGAGATTTTTGCATTTCTTCTACTTGCGCTCTCTCTACTTCAAATATAACAGGAGCAAAGAGAATGACTGATGAACTAGCAACCACCCACATAACAGAACGAGATAACTGATATAAGTTTTTAATTCCACTCCTGAAATATATATGAAAGTTTAAAATAATTTTCATAATTAAGTTACATAGAAAATTATATATTTATATTATAAATGGTACCATGACTTAGTAGTAGCTGTATATGTGCCATTGCGAACACATTCAGGGAACATCTCTGTTAGACCCCATAATCTTTCTGATAAAGTTTCGTCAGGTTCCTAAAAGCAACAATTAGAATGTTCAATCTAAAATGATAATAACATAAACCTAAAGAAATAATACTGAATATTAATACTCATACATCATCATATTCTTTGAGAGTTGTGCACGGTGGGTTACCAGCGGTGGGCGATGTTCCAACAACCTAAAAGCAGATTCTTTTAGTTATGTTCATGTTATAACATTTGTATTTTATTAACATTATCTCACCACTGGAGTTATAAACATATCATCTGGTCTACGTTCTGGTGTATCATCTTTGCTGGCCGTCAAAGATTCCATACCACTATCGCTCTGTTCGGTTTCATCGGACAAATCCATAAACATGTTATGCACTAGTTTAATTAATTGATGAAAAACTGTGCCGCTTTTATGTAATAATAATTACACCGTGCGTGATAAAGGCACGATGAACTTCCAAAAGATATTCTTTACAACCTCAATTTTATATATTTTTTAATTTATTGTAAAAGAGTACAGATAATATATTACAAAGCAAGTTAATACAGATTATATTCAACGCGACTACATGTATATCTTAAGTGTTATTGATGAAATATGTGTACAAAATTTATACACCAGTGTTTGTTTTGTATACTCCTTGTAATTACAAAGTGTAAAGTAAATTTATTACATTTATTTTTTAACTAATATTAGTTTTAATATTAAAATCTATAACTATTCAAGAATTAACACAATTAATACGTATAAAGAATGAACATGTATAAAGAACACACAAAACAAGTTTTCAAATATCCTAAAATACTGAATTTATTATCACATCGTTACTATACAACTTATATCAAGTCAAATTTCAATTTAAAGAAAGCGCACCAAGATTACTTATTCTACAGATTTTGTCAGAAGAAATATTTATACAATATATGCATCTATGCATTAGTACAATGAACAATCATTTAAATTTTAAATATTAAAGGACGAATATAATCATTACTTGGCAGTCCTCGGGTGAAATACAGGAACATGGATTATCCGATGGCGTCATTGGTGGGGCATTCTACGTTAGCTAGCTACATTGATTAAATTGTCAGTTATAAAACATAATCAAATTAAATAATAACTGATTTTTTTTAATAATTCTGAATTTAAATGTAAGAAGGTTATAAGTTAAACATAAAAAAAACATGCATACCGTAGTGAAATTCAGTTGATAGTTTTTAAGAGTTGATCACAAATTAGGATAAAAGCCTTCTAGGGAATAGGAATGGTATTTCTTTTAGATTCACGCTGTAACTAATGTATGGCAGTTGATCTGAGTGTATTTTAAACTCACAATTATCGCGCATCGTTAATTGGTTATACTTATATGTCTAAATTAATGTTTATATTAAATATCAATGTTTAAGTAACAGTATGTGTATATTTTAGTAGTATTATACGTTTCATTAAGCTCTTAAATCGAAATAAATGTGCAAAAGTAAAATTTACATATAAAATAGAAATGAAACCTATATATGCAACAAATTGTTATAAATAGTAATAAAAAATCATTAAGCAACGATTTCGTTAAATTACTAAATTTAATATTTCAAACATAATTAATAAACTACTTGCGTGCAAAATAATGTAAAAATCCCTCAATTATTTTTAATAGATATGTATATCACCAATTTCACTAAATTGAAACAATTAGTGACTGCAACTAGAGAAGTAGTACAAGATGTGTAAAATTTCTCATAAACGTTTTGAATTCTGATTTTTGATACTAATATGAATAGCTCTCGAATTTTGGTAAATGTCATCTATATCGATATATCGTACGTACCGAATTTATGATCTATATTACTCTTTGGTTGTGGTTCATCGTAAACTGTCAGCACTTATAATGTCAATTTGAAGTTTGAAGTTTAACAATCAAAAGTTAATTTTCAATTCAATACATCAAATTGTTTCATGGAGGACAGACAGTGTCATTGTTTTAGAATTTTTACTTTCGTAAAAACATGGCAAACACGGGCTTGTTACCATTTGTTCGTGGTGTTGACTTTACATGCAATGATTTTAGTGTATGTTTAAGATTAACTGTGATATTTAGTGTAATAATATTAACTCTAACCTCTGGTGTTATTTGGCCTAAATGTTACTTATATTACAGGGGGAAAAATTCCCAGATGCAATACGACATATGACTGGTTTGCAATGGCTTAGACTCGATAAAACAAATTTGGAAGAAATTCCTGAAGAATTAGGAAAACTTATGAAATTGGTAAATATATAATGTTTACATTTTTTCGGAATGATTCATTGTTTCGCGCAGAATTTTTATATATATTATATTTTTTTAGGAAAATTTGTCTTTAAAGAAGAATAATTTAGAAAAGCTATTTGGAGAATTGACAGAATTGAAGTGTTTGCGTTCATTGAATGTGAGGCACAATAATGTAAAGAGTTCTGGCATACCAGCAGAATTATTTAAATTGGAAGAATTGACGACATTAGACTTATCTCACAACAGATTGAAAGAAGTACCTGAAGGATTAGAAAAAGCTAAATCATTGCTTGTACTAAATTTAAGTCATAATAAGTATGTTAAATTTATTGTAAATTTCTTTCCTAACTTATATAATAATGCTTAGTAATATCATCAGGCATCATGAATATCAGTAATTGAAACAATTTTTTTAATACACTTAAACAGACAGGATCTAGTGGCATATTGTAGTCTTCTGTAATATAAACATAGAATATTATCCTTTTATTTACATTTTCTAACTGTACAATATAAAATATATGTCCTGGATATAAAAAAATTATAAAGAATTTTTAACAATGATTGGGAGATTAATTGAAATAAACTTTGTTTTCATATAATTGAATATTAATATATTCAATGATAATGGTTTTATGTACATCAATGTAACAATATTAAACAGCCATTATATATTTTTTGTTTTAGAATAGAGAGCATTCCACCAACACTTTTTGTTCAGTTGACAGATCTATTGTTCTTAGATCTTTCTAACAATGCACTGGAGACATTACCTCCTCAGACTAGAAGACTGGCGAACTTGCAGACTCTAATACTTAATGATAACCCACTTGGACTATTTCAGTTGAGGTGAGAATAATAATATTGTTATTACTTGGTTTATACTATAATCATAATTATTTTATTTTGTCTTTTTAAAGTTGATATGTCTTATATGAAATTCTTATTATTCTATTTAAAGTAGGTATGAAAGTTAATTGATGATTTTAATATGCTAGATTTGTATTTTCTTCAATACAATAAGAAATAAATTTAGTAATATATAATTTAGTTTAGGAGATATAAAGAAAATTCGAAGTTTGAGTGCTTTGTTCATGAGTTATTAATATTAAATCAAGCCTTTTAACTACTACTGACATCTGCTAGGTTTCAACTAAATTAATTTTAAATTCTTAAATGGAAAATATAAATATACTTTTAAAAAAACTTGTTACTAAAATTAATGTTGTTTCTATTTGTTGTATCTGGTCCATATAATAACATTTCAAAATTTCATAGGCAGTTACCTTCACTGCAAAGCCTGGAGACTCTACATATGCGTAACACTCAACGAACTCTTGCAAATCTTCCCACTTCCCTTGATACACTATGTAATCTGTCAGATGTAGATCTATCTAAAAATGCTCTCACTAAAGTTCCTGATGCCCTGTACTCGTTACAAAGTTTGAAGAGGCTCAATCTGAGTGACAATGAAATCACTGAAATATCTACAGGTATGCTGATAAATTTAGTTTATATAATAGTTAAATATATAAAAATGCTATGGCTTTTATATGTGTCTTCTTAGTTTATGTAAATTTAATAATAAAAAGCAGCTGCACACTTTCCTGCATAGTACGGTATGTAATAAAGTATTGTTAAGACATTCTGTTCCTACCTAAACACCTCAATATTATATTTAGTATAGTGTATTTATTACATGTCTGTTTTTATTTTAAGACTTAATTCACCTTTTATTAAATTATTTTAATGGAAAATGTGTAATTCACCAAATCCATTTAAAATATTGCTTAACTGTTTATAACATGAAATCTTTGCACTGCATGCTACATACACCTCTGTCTATTACAATTTTTTTGCTTTATGCGAACTTTTATTAGGGCCTAACAATTCTTTAATGATGTAGATATCAATATAAACATAAATTTTCCACTTATATATATATTTCACTATGTATTAGGGGTAATCTTTTTGTTTCTAATTTTTTTTGTATGACATATGTATAATGCTACAAACTCTTATTTATATAAAATGTTATAATTAAGAGTATTAAAAACATTAATTGTTTAACATCATTTAAATATTTAACTTATTTTAAACAATTAATATATTTTTTGTTTTACTTAACATTAATAAAATATTCAATGAAAACCTGCTTCGTTAGCACATTAACATATCATATTACTATCTAACACGCTTGGCGACGCCTAACACAAGGCTTAGTTATAGTGTTACAATGTATTCAATATTTTAAAATAAAAAAAGCAAAACTGTCATACTTTTTAACGCAAGTTTAAACTAATAATGACTTGAAGGTGACAACTATTGAGTAAAATATATTATAACTTTCTCTAGATCAATATCTAAATAATATTATCATCATATTATATGTATGGCACTAATATACATTTTTATATATAATATTATTAAATAATTGCATAAACAATATTATAGTAAGAATTGCTTAAGTTTAGCTGCAACAATATTCTTATATGTAATTACCAACTGATTATACCTATACAATTAACTAGAAGCGATAAAATAACGAAGCGTTTACTCACATTAAGTATTAATTAGACATTCCTTAAATGCTTCGGAGACGCTTTGGTTTTACGCTTCAATACTGCTGGTAATATTATGTAATTGCTGTATAGTCTCTATAAAAAACGTAATTTATTTTAACATGTCAATAAAATATCACCATTCACATATAAAAAGCGAATAAAAGTTGGTAATAAGTTGAATGCTTTGTCTTTAAATTCTTTTTACTTATCTCATGACGCTTCAAACTGATGTGTTGATATTAACAATAGAAATTATTAATATTTATAAAATTACATTTAATAGTAATATATCATAACAATAAAAGGTTTTATAATATTTTTCATTATATATTATTTTTATTGTTGTATAATATGCTATTTATGAAGTGTTATAATACAAGTTATTTAATATTTATGTTCATCATAGAGATCCATTTTCTATTTGAATGTTTTCTCTTATGCTAATAAGAGAGTACGCTTTTCTGCGTAACTAATGATTAGAATCTTAAAAACACATATGTTATTTAAAAGTATGCACGTAAACGCAATATCTCTGGATCGTTACTGCACTATATCATTCATTTTACGATCGAAATCAACTGCTCCGCAATTTTAAAAGATGGCATCTCAAATCTTTTCTTTCACTTATACATATTTAATACTTCCATTTTGATTATTTTTTAATCAGCTTCACGCTGTATACCGCACACAGCAAGGTAGGAACAGGGAACCTAGTGTTAAGACACTCCGTTCCTTACTTTTCCCTGAATTCTGGAGACATTGCGTGTTGGGTGGCAGAACTCAATCTTTCGTTTTGCCTTATGTTATGAAAAAAAAAATTCATTTCTGTGAGTGAGAATTGAACCTACAACCAATCCCGTTTAGAGTAACACATTTGTCAATTTTAACACGCTTTTATTAGTTTCATCTGAATCTGTCTATGAGTTCTCTATGAGTTTTTGATCCACTTCTTGATATCCGATGTGCTTAAAAAAATGTTACATACGTGTTCGGAACTCATGACAACAATATCTTCATAGGATGAAATTGATATTGTTGCCAGATCTCGGGTAACAAGAAAATAAATATCTTTTTTTAAAACTATTTTGTAATTATTATTTTATAGCAATGGATATTTGGCAAAAGCTGGAAAGCCTGAATTTGTCCCGGAACAAATTGACAGCGCTGCCGGCGTCATTATGCAAATTACAAAACCTACGGCGGTTACACGTCGATGATAACCAATTAGATTTCGAAGGCATACCTTCGGGTATCGGCAAACTTGGCAGCCTCGAAGTGTTTTCTGCTGCTAATAATGTATTGGAAATGATCCCTGAGGGTCTTTGTAGGTAAGTAAATATTTTAAGTATACAAAATATGATTTTTTATGTTTAAAAAAGCTGGTGACTGATTTTCTAAATAGATAAATGTCAAATCTCTCAGAACAAGTTAATATACCTATACAATATGGTCGACGAGTTGTGGCCACTCTGAATTTAGGCTTTATGAACTCTTGCGCATTATTCACTCGGAAAAAACCTACATTAAATCTGCGCAGCCATTTAAAGCTAACTTCATGGCGACGTAAACTAACGAAAAACAACATATTGGCGTGTTTTTTAATTCAAATTTACCATATTACTTTTTACCACACTAAAGAGGCCAGTCATGTCGTAGCGGCACAAATGTGACTGTAAAACCGACTGGTTGTGGGTTCGATCCCCACTCGAGGAGATAAAATATTTACTTAAATTTATATTTCCATTTCTTCGCTCTGGTGTGGAGGCAAAGCGCGGCGTTGAGGTCTACCACTCAACACGCAATGCCTCCAGAATTTCGACAGAAAGTGGGGAACGGAGTATCTTAACACTAGGTTCCCTCTGCCTACCCTGCCGTGTGCGGGATACAGCGTGAAGCTGTTTTTTTTTTTACCACACAAAAATATAATAATTCATTACAACACAAGAGTATAACACAATGATATCAAATAACAGATGCGGATCGCTAAAGAAACTCAATCTGAGTTGTAACAAGTTGATCACGTTACCGGACGCTATACACTTATTGAGTGACCTCGAGAGCCTCCAACTCCACGGCAATCCGGATCTGGTGATGCCACCAAAACCTGTGGAAAGACCACGGGGATCTGGTCTCCAGTACTATAATATAGATTTCTCCTTGCAAACTCAGCTTCAGCTGGCGGGAGCTGCTACACCAGAATTAGCTGCACCATCTTGTAAGTAGTATTTAACTGATAGTTAGAAGAGTTTAATAAATTTTATAATATTTTTTAAATTGCTACCTTTTAGGGAAACCACAAAACTTGCTTCTACAATATATTTTTTTTCTGCAATGGTGCTTCAAACTCATATAATGAATGTAATATGTATATATATTTAACTACGTCTTTTATTTTCATACAAACAACAACAATTACAATTTTGAACGAAATTAATATTGAACATCAAAAATTCTTATTAAAATGTACACTGATGGACACCAAACCAAAACGAAAGAGCTACTGAACAAAACAGTATTCTTTGCATTCAATTTAAAAATCAAACAGCCTAATTGAGAAATTCGGCTACATATATTATATCCTTTTATTTAGTAAAAATAAAAACTTGCCTTTAAATTGCAAGGTGCAAAGTCAGACCCAATAGCTCGTAAACTCCGTCTGCGTCGCGGACGAGCGGAGCCAGAGCAACACGACTCGGCACTCATCCTGCGTGGTATGCAAGAACAGGCGAACACCCAGCATACACATATTGGTGCTGAATTACCTCACAGTGAGTTAAAGTGAGTTAAATTTTGTTTATTTGTTATTATGTCCTGTAGCCCATAACTTATTTTTGCGGGCTACGATACATAAGATCCTCTTTTCCTCCTGTTATGCAAGAACAGCAGAGCAAAACACCGAGCACTCATAATTGGTTGTGAATTACCTTATATTAAGTTAAAGTTAATATTTTGCTTATTTTTTTAATTTGAGCTGTGTCCCATAGCTTATTTGTGTGGACTGTAAAACATAGGATCCACTTTTTCTCGTGGTATGCAAGTATAGACAAACACCCAAGATATTGATAAACAATTTTTGTTTTGGTATTGTGATCTATCCCACGGATTCTTTGAGTAGACTATAAAATCCATTTTTGTTGTGCACGTACAGACTTGCGGACTACACTGTTTTAATGTTTTCCCGTCCACAACGTCTTTACTTGCCAAATTTCAGTTTTCTGCATCCAGTAGCTTTGGTTGGTAGCGGCTTTGGTACGTTGTCTGTTACTTCTGTTTATCACTTAGTAGTGACATGCTAAGTTGAATTTTTGATCCATTATTGTGGAGTAAATCTGGCAAACAGCAGCATTGGGTTCTTCTTATCAACACACAATATCTTAAAATTAAAAGGAATGTTGTCCCATGCGGGAAAAAGGCGAGTGTTCAAGTATTGATCTATGGAAAAGAAGAGAGTAAAGTGTAACCGCACACCGGATCAATATAAGTATTTTTTTTCAGGATCATGTAGTATCCATCACATAGCAGAGTATACAGAGGGAACCTAGTTTAAAACACTGTGTTCCCCACTTTTCGCCGAATTTTCGACTGCATTGCTTGTTGAGTGGCGGAACTTAACACCGCACTTTGCCTTGATACCAGAGCGTGGAAATGAAAAGATTGTCGAAGAAGTTGATTGTCTAAGTTTGTTATTTATTTATCAAGGATGTAAATTTGATACGTGTATACAAATATGAATCCAAACCTATTGTTTGTTTGATATTGTATTTGTTAAACAACCTATAATGTTACACAAAGAACACTTTCATTCGTCTCAATACAGTCGTAATATCCAAATGTTTTTTTTTTTGCGAAATTAGATAGAAATTATTTATAGGCTACTTCGTTGCTTAGGTTTCGGTCATTATGTAACAACTCAACTAAACCCATCTTTTTGTCAATTACCAAAGTAAGAAACTACTTTAATTTTTTTTGTTGGAAGTCCATATTTAATGATATGTATATAATTTATATATTATATTTGACAGACCAAAGCGCTGGGACGAAAGCTTAGAGAAGCCGCCGTTAGATTATTCGGAATTCTTCGACGAGGACACAGGACAGACGCCTGGGTTACAGATATGGGAAATTGAGAATTTCATACCCGCTCCTGTTGATGAGGTAATTATTTAAGAAATTGCAATACCGTATGTCAAACGGACACTTCGAACGGCCACGACTCGTCAAACGTGCCGTACTGTTTTTCGAAGTGCTTCGACATTTTTTAGGACCATCATAAATTAATTTGCAACAAAGAAATGTCAACAGTGACTTATTTAAAGATCAATTTAAAAAAAAGAGTTTCAATGGCATTTAACTGTATATTTTATTTATGATTAATTTTGTTTTAATACATCTCATATATAATAGTTTTATATCAACATTGGTAAACTGATAAAGTCAATGAACAAAAGTCAGTCACGTTGTGGGTTTTGTTCCCTCTCGCAGAAATAAATTATTTATTTTCTCGCTTCGATAGTAAGTAGCACTCAACCAACACGCGATGGAATATGTCGATAATTGCGCGAGTTTTTTTATTTATGTCTAACATTTTATTTGAAGGTGGCTCATGGCAAGTTCTTTGAAGGAGACTGCTATATTATCTTGAAGACATCAATAGAGGAGCAGGGTCAGCTCTCTTGGGATATACATTTTTGGATTGGATCTAAAGCTACGGTAAGTAAACCTAAATATACCACAAAATACTTTACACGTTTACTGTTTTTGCAATTTTTTTATCGATGTTCATAAATAAACATATAATTTTATATTTATATATTTTTTGATGTTAATTAATATAACATTTGCTTAAAAAGTATAGAACTGGTTACCATTACGAATATACTCAATCTTTGGCAAATATGCCACGATTCAGTTAATTCTCTGATTTATTTTTACAAGTTCTTGTCTGTCTGTCTGTCTGTCGATATATTTATATCTGCATTTTTCTCTGAAAGTACTGAACCGATTTACTTAAAAATTTCACCAATTGCTTTGTTTTAACTCAACTTAAATACTAAAGTTTGGTTCATCAAAATCGGTTCATTAAAAAAAAAGTTATCGTCATTTGAATGAACTCAAGGCATTAGTTTGCCTGCGAACTAACGTTCGCAATAGCAATATAGCATCTTATATGACTGTTGATAAAAATGTTTGAAAAAAATATATTTTGAAGCACCATTATACAATAAAGTAAACAAAATTGGATTGTTAGTGGAGATTACCTTCATAAATCATAACAATTAAGTTGAAATCGTAATTAATTCAACACTGAGATAAAGAACGAGTTGATCTTCAAAGAGATATCAAGCAAATACATTGATTTTGTAGTTCGTTCGTTCGTTTGAAATAAATCTATATAAAAATGCCTAAAAACATCCTTTCTACGTGTACTCTGTAATAACTACATATTTACCAATTGTACATTTAGCTAATAATATGTATAACTAATTTAAAAGCTGTATAGGAGTTAATATGCAAACATTACAGTTATTTTACAAAGAATATTATGGATCCTTACCAAAATCAATTATTTTACATTTAAGGTTGTTTTTGAAGCAGTACATTAAATTATTAAGTAATATCAGCACATTTAACAGAGCTTTAAAAAACATAACATAGGTAAAAAGAACGTAATGTTACAAAAATATATACATATAATAAATAATTAGATTTATGTATATTTTATGAATATCAAATATCAACATTGGTCATATTTTTTGGTTCGAAACAATCGAAAAATCTTATAGAAGTTACGATAATGTCGTAAAAAAAACATATTAGAATATTACAGATTAAAGTAATAAAAAAATCATATTAGAAGTCATTATAGTTGTCAATCAATTCTGCTTATTAAATCAATAGTCATGTATTTTAAGCGGGCGAAGCCGTGGGCGGGCCGCTAGTTTAAAATATTTTCATTACTTTGTTCTAATCTGACGTAATGCAATTATAACCTTCTGGAAAAAAATTAAAGTAAGAAAGTGAAATAAACATATTTGTCAATATTCCAGCTGGACAAGGGCGCGTGCGCGGCGATGCACGCGGTGAACCTGCGCAACCTGCTGGGCGCCAAGCGCACGGCGCGCCACGAGCAGGGCGACGAGGCGCCCGAGTTCCTGGCGCTGTTCGCCGCGCCGCCCGTCTACATCCACGGCAGCCGGACGCCGTCCGGGTTCTTCACCGTGGACGACCCGGTAGCTACCTACTGCGCATTTATATTTCATATTTCAAATATATATATATTTGATTTTATTTTTATTTTATTGATTGTTTTTAAGGTATACTAATTTCACCACTAATTTATAAATTATCCAAAACACTCGGTGAAATGAGATATTTAACATTTTCAAAATCTGGCGTTGAGCTCTGCTACTCAACACACAATGCCTCGAGAATCCATCGGTGGGTGGGGAATGGAATACAATAAATGATCCTATCCATACTTCCAGCATTACGTGACGCGGCTATACCGCGTGCACGGCGCCGGCAGCAGCGTCCATTTGCAGCCGGTAGAAGTCGACGTGAAGGCGTTAGATCCTCGATATGTCTTCTTATTGGACGCCGGTCTTGCTATTTATTTATGGTATTGTGTTTATTTTTCTTTACCTATATGCTTTTTGTTGAGTGACGAAAGTATGGCAAATAAGTTTATGAAGGAATAGTGAGTGGTAAGAGAGGCAGGGGAGAGTCGATTGAGGTCACGTAAGAGCGTGAGGACCACCGCCATGAGGAGTATATATATGGCCAAGTAGATGACTGTGGACGAGGCGCAAGAAGTATGTAGAGATAGTAGCGGTTAGTGAACAGTTTTCTCTGGTTACACTACTAGCGTTAAAAAGTAAAACTAAAAAATACATTTTTTGGCACACGTAATAGAGAATCTATCTTCTTTCTTTTGTCTTGTCAAAAATAGAAATGAAAATAATTTCAATTTAAATACTCCTTCACATGGGCATCAAGCCTATAACGATCGCGCTTACATTAAGACTCTGTACCATTCTGATAGCAGAATGGTACAGCTTAATTTATACAAATGGAAAATAAATATACCTACGTCATTTATTTTATTTCGTTTTACACAGGAATGGTAAAAAAGCGAAAAACACATTGAAATCTAAAGCTCGTCTCTTTGCGGAGAAAATAAACAAAGAAGAAAGGAAAAACAAAGCAGAATTAGTTACTGAACCACCCGGTAAAGAGTCCAAGAACTTCTTGCAAGTATTGGGATATAATGAAGACACACCTTATGTAGCAGAGGTATTTATATTATATTTAAAAAATATTATTGATTGAGGCCGTCGTGGATCGGAGGCTGATCGCCTGATCGTAAACACGACGGTTGTGTGTTCGATCCTGCTCAGGTAAGAATGATTTATTCCTTTCTGGTCACACGTGAAGCGCGGCGTTGAGTTCTGCCACTCAACACACAATATCTCAAAAATTGGCGCGAAAATGCGGAAAAGCACTTTTTTTAGACTAGGTTTCCTGTACATACTATGCCACATGCGGGATACGGCGTGTAGCAAAAAAAATTATTACTGAATTGTTAATTTTGTTAAGATCTCAAATAGCATGGCATGACAAAGTATAAAATAATGAGATATTAAAATACCACAATGTGCTTTACGAAATAGTACAAAAAGCATTATACATTAAGAAATGCTTTGAGAATGAGATATTTACACCAGTTTAATTTAAAATACTATATTTTTTTAACTGAGTCTAACTAACACAAGGTTCCCTTTATCTACCCTCCATTACGCGAGATGTAGCGTGAAAAAAATGACTTATTATTTTTCTTTGTATAGGAGCACGTGCCAGAAGATTTCACATGGGCGCAGCCACGTCTCTACCGAGTGGAACTGGGTATGGGTTATTTAGAACTGCCTCAGACGTCCGGTACACTAGAACGTACGGTGCTGGCCACCCGCAATGTCTATATACTGGATGCCCATCATGATTTGTTTGTTTGGTTGGTTTTCATTTTTTTAGTATATCATACTTTTGAATTACTTAATTATATTTTTTATGCTATTTACATCTTACAACTCAATATTCCTCAATAGAAGCTCCACTTGATCATGGATTTTTACTTTACTCTGTAACTGTACTGTGGTTTAACAATTTAGGTCATTGTGGTGATGGTTGTGGCTTTAGTCACCACTCTAAAGAATGATACTGAAATAATTTTAATAATTAACAGAAAAATTATTTCAAAATAATTTAATTAAGCCGCGTTAGGTAAGTTGAAAATTGGTAAAAGAAATTAGTAGAAATTAGTGGGGGATGGGTGGATAACCGAAAAAGTTCATACTTATTTTTGCTTGTTTTATTTTTAATAATTTAAACCTAACCTAAACGTTTAGCGCAGTAAACTGGCATCGTAAAATGAAATATTGTTCTATAGGTTTGGCAAGAAATCATCGCGGTTAGTGCGCGCGGCGGCCGTCAAGTTGGCTCAAGAGCTGTTCGGTATGGCGCCGCGCGACGACCACGCGCTCGTCACGCGCTTACAGGAAGGCACCGAGACACAGGTATTTATTACATTTTTGTTTTTCCATACTTTTACAACTTCACCCAGTATCCCGAGGATAGTCAGAGGGAACTAAGTGTACCGAAACTATTTCCCCACACACCTCCCAATTATTATGCGTGTTGAGTGGTGGAACTCAATAACATAGGATAATTTCTTATTTAAGCTTAGAGCTGAAGTCTAAAAAGTTCATTCCCCTGACTGGATATCGAATTCAGATCGTCATGCTTATAGTTCGACGATGTGCCACTAAACCACGCCGACCTCTTAATTTTAGAATTTTAAATTCTTAAATTTAACTATCAAATTATATCTACATTGTGTTTACTGACATTTTAAAAATAATCTTAAATAGGGAAGCACCTTATGTGCTCCCATAATAAAAAATACATGCAATACAAAGATATATATATAGTAGTAAATTTATTTTAAATACAGGTATTTAAAACATATTTCCTTGGCTGGGAAGAAGTGATAGCAGTGGACTTCACTCGTACAGCTGAGTCTGTAGCGCGCACCGGCGCCGACCTCGCCTCGTGGGCGAAGCAGCAAGAAACTAAGTGAGTATATATTTTAATTTATATGTAATTATAATTATAGACGTGTCATTATTTTTTTTTTATTTTTTTTAATCAACTTGCATCCATCCATAAAACGTCTAAAGTCTTTTATATTAAAATTGTGAAAATAACTTGATTACTATAATAAAGAATATTTTAATATGACATTATATTTTCTTTTATTATTTACTTATTTTTTTTTAAATAATTAAATCGTTTCCAGAACGGATCTATCAGCGTTATTCACTCCTCGACAACCAACAATGTCACCATCAGAAGCCAAGACCCTTGCAGACGAATGGAACGAAGACTTAGAAGCGATGGAAGCATTTGTATTGGAGGGCCGCCATTTTGTACGACTCCCGGATAACGAGCTCGGTGTCTTCCATAGTCATGACTGTTATGTGTTTCTCTGTAGATATGTGTTGCCTGTTGAGGTGAGTTTAACTTTTGTGGGTGTTTTGAATTGAGCAGCGGAACTTAACGCCGTGCTTTACCTTGTTACCAGAACAAGGAAATAAAAATATTAAATTATTATGATTAAATAAATAAAAATATTAAATTATTTTGGGGCCAGTCGTAGCGCAGCGGCACGAAGTGTGACTGTAAAACCGAGTGGTTGTGGGTTCGATCCCCACTCGAGGAGATGAAATATTTACTTAAATTTATATTTCCATCGGCCGAAAGTGGGGGAGGGAGTGTCTTAACGCTAGGTTCCCTCTGCCTACCCTGCTGTGTGCCCACACAAAGCGTGAAGCTAATAAAAAAAAAATATGTCCCCATAGTGGAAATTGAACACACAACCGTCGCGTTTACAGTTATATGCTCGTATTAAGTATTATTTATAACTCAATAATAGTGTATTACTTAGTAAGGTTTAGAAATAGTACTATTTACTGAATTTAAAACTGGTTCTAATTACAAAACATATAACATCATAATCCACAGGCAGACGACGACGGCGCGGGTTCATCGGCCGGCGATCAGGTCATTAACCCCATCGAACACAACCCAGAGGTCGATGACACTGAACCTGAAGGTGCATCATGGGTTGTTTACTTCTGGCAAGGTCGCAAAGCACCCAACATGGGCTGGTTGACTTTCACCTTTGGCTTGGAAAGGAAGTTCAAACAACTGTGTAGACGTCTAGATGTTGTGAGGACCCACCAACAGCAAGAGAGCTTGAAGTTCATGGCGCATTTTAGAAGACGTTTCATTATACGAGATGGCAAGAGGAATGTTAAGCTTGTATGTTGTTTTTAAATTATTATTTTTTTCATTATGTGGTATGTTGTGTTAATTTATTTATTTGCTTACTGTAAAAGTATAGAAGATATAAATCTTTTAAAGTAATTATATGGTACATTCAAAAAAAGTTCTTGCTTTGATACATTTCAATCAATTAAATATAGTCACTTTGCTAGCAGATTCCCAGGTTCTCTCAGCCTACTCTGCTATATACAGGATACAGTATGAAGCTAAAAAAAGTTTAACAAATGATAATAAAGTAATTGTGACGTTAATGTAATGGTTGAAGCTTAGATCTCTAATCTGGAGAGTGAATTATTTTAATTTAATAACACAAAATTCGCCATTGATTTCGTCACAATATGCAATGTCTTGGAGAGTGGAGAACGGAGTACCTTAACACTATTCGCTCTCTGCCTACTCTGCATTATACGTACGGATACAACTTGAAGCTAAAAAATTTTTTTTTTTATATAAAACAGGAGGAAGGATCGCGACCGCCAGTTGAGTTATTTGAACTACGAAGTAATGGGTCTGCTCTTTGTACGCGCCTCGTGCAAGTGCGAGCTGATGCCGCCAACCTTAATAGCGCATTCTGGTAAGGGCTGTTACATTTTTTAAATTATTTTTTTAGCCATTTCTAGCTGTGAGGCCTTATACCGAGACAGTTTGTGAGTTTGCTCCGCACTGAAATATTTGATATTTTCATTTCTTCTCTGGGAACGAGGCAAAGCACGACTATAAGTGCCGCCACTCAACACGCTATGCTTTCAAAATTCGAGTGGGGAACGAAAGTGTCACAATGGGAGCGGAATGTCTTAGCACCAGGTTCCCAGGTTCACTCTGCCTACCCTGCTATGTATGGAATTCAAAAATATTTTTTTTTCCTAAGTGTGGAATAACACTCTAAAAATGTTTAAAATATCAAAAATATTTTTTACTATCTCGACGTAATTCTGAACAGCATTAGTTATTTAAGTTTTTGCAATTTGCAATATCTCTTATTTCTCCGCTGGTGAAACAAAGTGCAACACTGAACACTGCAACACGGACACTCAACGTTTAAAATTTAAATGGAAAGGAAACACTCAACAAAATTTTAAATTCGGACTGAAAGCATAAAACAAAGTGTTTTGCCACTAATCAATAGTCTCATTTCTACTGTATTTTTCCAACAGTTACATCCTAAACGTGCCGCTGGAGGGCTCGAAGGAGTCCCCGTCGGGCTCCGCCATCGTGTACGCGTGGATCGGCGCCAACAGCGACGCGGACTCGGCGCGCCTCATTGAGCAAATTGCCGATGAGAAGTTCAACAACCCATGGGTTAGCCTGCAGGTTAGTTGTAGTAGAAACTTAAACAGATTAATCAAGCTAAAAATACCTATATTTAAAAAAAAAAATAAATCAGCTTCACGCTGTATCCCGCACACAGCAGGATAGGCAGAGGGAACCTAGTGTTAAGGCACTCCGTTCCCCACTTTCTGCCGATTTCTGGAGGCATTGCGTGTTGAGTGGCAGAACTCAACGCCGCGCTTAACCTCGACACCAGAGCGAAGAAATGGAAATATAAATTTAAGTGAATATTTCATCTCCTCGAGTGGGGATCGAAGCCACAACCAGTCGGTTTTACAGTCACACCTCATGCCACTGCGCCACCACTGGCCTCAAACCTCAACCTATATTTTAAGTATTTTTATTTCTTAAGTAAAAATTGAACTCGTAATGAGTACACAAAAATTGAACTCGTAATGAGTACACATTATATTGTTAGATGTTAAGCTAGATTTATAAAAGTGCTTGTGGACAAATTATTATTTTACTACATAATCAAACATATATTTACTTAATTCGTATTAAAAATTAATCAGTGCTTCCTATACAAATACTTTTAGATAAGTTAATGAAAATAATTAATTACCTTAATTTATTCAGTCAGAGTCATATTTATATGTATTTTTTTTCATATATTTACTTTTCCCAGGTGTTAACGGAAGGTAGTGAACCCGACAATTTCTTCTGGGTGGCCCTCGGCGGTCGTAAGACATACGACTCGGACTCTGATTATCTGAACTATACACGCTTGTTCCGATGCTCCAATGAGAAAGGATATTTTACTGTCTCTGAAAAATGCACAGATTTTTGTCAGGTGAGTAGTGAAAATAATGCCATTTCTGTTATTATATTTATTGTCTATGAAAAATGCATTGATAGATTTTTGTGAGGTACAGACAGTACGGTCGATGAGAATTGACCGCCCTGAAGTTAGTCGTAGATGACTGCA
The DNA here is from genome assembly GCA_021202915.1 of Heliconius himera. Lineage (NCBI taxonomy): Eukaryota > Metazoa > Arthropoda > Insecta > Lepidoptera > Nymphalidae > Heliconius > Heliconius himera. Next base: position 382,748 of record JAJHJA010000076.1, read on the forward strand.
CAGGTTCGATTTTAGGATTTTTTCTTATTTCTTACAATGCCCAGAGTTCAGAAAACCGAACTTTAGGACGACCACAACTCATAGAGCGTTCTTTATAATCTATAATTGAACTGTTTGGTAAGTGTAAGGCCATTTTTGCTGTTGTATAGGCATGTAAATGTACATAGGTATACGAGTATTGGAATTTAAAGATTTTTTATATTTTTTAATGGCACTTATTATGTTTTTTTGGTGTATCTACCTATGTAATAGAAAAAAATCATGTCAATCAATTAAGCAACTTTACACTGTTTTTCGCAAAGCATCATAGGCAGAGTGTAAAGACACTGCATTCTTAGTTTTTAAGAAATTGTATGTTAAGTGGCAAAACTTTATACTACATCTTATCTACCACAGCGGGCAAATGAAAACAATTTTAATAAAATCAATCCTCCTAAGTAGAAATCGATCCTCGAAAGTGGGGAATGGAGTGTTTTAACACTAGGATAAACTAATTCTGCACAGGGTAGACAGAGGGCTGCCTTCCCTGTGCGGGATACAGCGTGAAGCTCACCAGACAAGGAGGTCAATAATTCAGAAATGTTAAGATCTTGTAATTGTTATACAAATTAATTTCTTTTTTTTTGTAATTTTCAGTATTATACATAATTATATTTTACTGTTTTCCTATCTCTTTATCGTATGTCGTGTATCGTATTTTATAAACAACTAAAATGATATTAATAGAATAAATACTAAATCGCTTTTGACTCCATAAACTCATAGAGTAAAACTGTGCAAATATTTGAAAAACGGACAGCATCATACATATGTTAGTCACACAGAACGCCTATCACGATAGTTAGTTAAAACTCATGCCTATAGCTTTCAATATTTTTATTTGGACCTTGAATGTGATTCAGGCTCAAAATTATACTTCTAAATTCTGACTCCATTAATTCAAAAGAAATGATAACTGAAAAAACAAACATAGGCGCCATGGTTCTATAGGTGTTTAGCTATGTACACATTGAGTTCTGTCCAAGCTCTCTCAGAAGAATGTTTTTATTATCAGCTTCACCTTGTATCTCACATGTAGCAAAGTAGGCAGAGGGAGCCTAGTCTTAAGAAACTTCACTCCGCACATTCCGCCGAATTCTGGAGGCATTGCATGTTGAACGCCGCGCTTTCGCTTCGACACCAGAGCGAAGCAATGAAAATATTAAATATTTCATTTCCTCGAGTGGGAATCGAACCCATAACCCGCCCCGTTTACGGGCTTGTGCCACATGCTACGACTAGCCTCATAAGAATGTTTATATTTTAAAAATATATATATATTTTTAATCTGTAAATTGGGCCAAAACCCAAATTCACCATCATATATTTTTACAATGTTTTCAGGATGATTTGGCAGATGATGACATAATGATATTGGACAATGGGGAACAAGTCTTCTTATGGCTTGGAGCTCGCTGTTCTGAAGTAGAAATTAAACTTGCTTATAAATCTGCACAGGTAATACATTTATTCAATATAAAAGACTTATTTTACAGTAAAATTAACAGTAATTTAACTGGGTTAACAAAAAATTACCAAAACAAACTTTAGTCTAACAATATTCATACAATAAGATTATGTGATCAAATAAATAATCAATTATTATTATTGAATAAAAATCAGGTATACATTCAACATATGAAGACAATGCAACCAGATAGGGCTCGGAAACTGTTTCTCACACTGAAGGATAAGGAGTCGAAACGCTTCACCAAGTGCTTCCATGGCTGGGGAGACCACAAGAGACCTCCAGAATAAATCATTATTTAATTTAACCCACCAAATGTATGAAAGATTTAAAAAATTACAGTATTATAACAATGTTATGATATGAAAGAACAAAAGGCCATATGTTTATATATATATGAGGCAATCAATATTCCCTGCCTGATTTAAATATTAATCTTTATAATAGTTGTGTAAAATAGTTTAGTTTACTAATTTATAAAATAATGATTTTTAATAGCCACCTTTGAATAATAAGTTTTTACATTAGTTGTCATGTAGGCCAAATTTGTTTTTTTTAAATAATATTGAGATCTCTATTTTATTTATTTTCATGATGATAAACTATTTACAAATTTTATAATTAATATTCTTTGGACATTACATTACTTGACTACATATTCTTGTTACAATGGTTTCTAAAATATGAGTGTGACTATTATTTGCCTGAGCCTTAATTCATTAAATTTCTCTTTGAACTGGTGTAGATTTTATTAAAAGCATTTGAACGTAAAAATGAAATAAAAACAATTTAACATTATACTAGATTTTATTAACTTTTTACAATTTACAAAAATGTTGGTCTTCCACTCATGAAAATTTAAGGGAATCATGAAAATAAAAGACTGAGTGTATCATTTTCAAAACATGTTTTATTGTTCCATTTACAATATTAAGCACAAGTGCATTGAAAGCATCTATATAAACTAATTTGAGTAACATTTGACTAGCTTAGCAAGAACTGCATGATTTGTTACTCAAGTCAAATATAAAATATTGTGAATTCTATTTATTACAGACTGAACTGGCAAATGTATATATATTGCTTGTCATTATATAAATAATTGTACTTATTCCTACTTTGTAAATATGACTTAGAAAGAGATTTTATAACAACTTTAGATCATAATTGAGTTGAGATAACAGATCAGTTGTTTGTAATAAATTAGCACAAACTATATTGTCATTTTTTAACACAATAAATCTATTTAACAAATACAACTTCAGTTTTTTCTTTGTATACCCGCAATTGAGGTAATAATAAAAAAATAATACTTAATCATAGGCTGGTTGCTTAATTAATCATCGTCGTCGTCGTCATCCGAAGGAACAAACAGTTCGTTTTCTTCTAAGAAATTTGCAATATTCTTACTAATGGCTGCCCCAATCAAGAGTCCTGGAATCACAGCACATACAATACTTAATAATCCGAAAGGTGTCTTTTCTGGTTCAGGAAGAATAGCACCAGTAGGAGTTGTTGTTGCCGTTCTTCGTGGTAAAACTTGTTCATGTTTGCAGATGTGCCTAGATTGTACCACAAGTCGAGTCAACCTTGAAATAGCCATTTTCGCAAAGTCCAATGTGGAATAAAATGAAATTTCTGAGATTATTTTTAGAAGACGAGACGAGAGATAAAATTAACAAATACTTTGTGACAGACGACAGTTTACGACGATCACTTCTGACAAATGACAACACTATTAATTTAACGCAGAATACAGATAATTAAAACAATCATAGAATTAAATAAAAATCAATACCGTTATATATATGTGGTGAAACAGTTTAAGACTTTAAGTTGCATTTTAACAAAGCATCCGACTTTAAAAATAAAAAAATCTATTTCTATACTGGTTTTACATTTTCTACACAATAAAGAGCTTTTTAAACTAATTATATATTATAAAATATAAAAATAGATCATTTCTATTTAGATTGGACGTGGGGCAATATATACTTCATATAGAGTTTTTTGTTTATTTAAAAAAACAGGACAAACAAGCATATTTAATGGTAATAGCTTTGAGGTGCTGATACAGGGCTTTATGAAGAGTGTTGTCGAAACCTGGTGACACAACAAATGTATCTTTTTTAGTGATTAACGCGCTTAAACTTGTGTCATCTAGGGATTAAATAAAACCAGCTTCCTTTAAGAATGTAGATACAATAATATATTGTAATATATTGTTTACCTGCAGGTACGTAAAAAGTTAAGTTTGATAAAATAAAAAATAAAGTACGTAAAAGTAACATTAATTTTGTTCTTTAAATAAAAAGAAAATAAATAGTAGTTTTACTAATAAAAGTCTTTGGATATTATGATATAAAAAAATTGTGTCTTTTTGTATCTATTCACCCTGTTTCTTATTTAATCCAGTTTACCGGTACACACTACGCAGTATATTAGCTGAACGATACCGTACATTATATATTTTTACTTAATCAGATTGCTTACTTTCCACATATTGTTATTTACCGCTCAATACCAATTATAATTTATCATTATTATCATTATAAAAAAGTAAATATCTATAACTTATATTTTACATATTCTATAGAGATAACAATATCTATAAAGATATTTAAAAATTATATTTATCGTCTTTATCAGCTAAGCAAAATTTTTGAGATTTAAAAGACTTGTATCCAATTGTGAGTCTAAAAAAAATATCAAAATGTCAATGGTCGGTTATTGCTTTGCGGTCTAATGACGTTTAGCAAAATACAAAATTTACATAAAAATAAAAGGAAAAGAATAGAAAATTATTGTAATTAATAAAATGAATGTCACTCTGACTAGCTTGGAAGCTTTAATTCGTAAGTATCTTAATTAATAAAAATATAATTATACAAACATACAAATAATAAAAAATATTTTTGTATTTAGTTAAAGCAACATTCGAATCTTTGATACAACCTGATGCTGCGGCTGTGGAAGCCTTTATGGCTGTGATGAGAGACTCGAATGAAGGCCCACAGTTAGGAGCCCAGGCTTTAGCGGCTCGTATACACTCCCAAAACGCTCGTGAAGCTCTTTTGGCCCTTACAATGTTGGATCGTTGCATGCGTAAAAGTGACTCTGTTTTCCATGCAGAAATTGGTAAATTTCGATTTTTAAATGAGATGATTAAGTTGGTATCGCCTAAATATTTTGCTGACAGAACAGCCCCTGAAGTCAGAAATAGGGTATGTAATTTTTAATGACCTTTTCATTACTTAGTATATTTAAAGAGCAGTTACAGATAAAGGTTTTTTTTAATAGATTCTACAACTATTACATGCCTGGTCAATAGAATATCCTAAGGAAAGTAAATTCAAAGTTGCTTTTGATATGCTTAAAAACCAAGGAGTAATAAAAGAGACTCCACCACCTCTGCCTCCAGAAGACAATATGATGACGTCTCGCCCTAGAGCTAAAAGTGCAATATTTGAGGATGAGGAAAAATCTAAACTTCTACAAAAATTGCTTCAAAGTAAAAAACCGGAAGACTTACAACATGCAAATAGACTGATCAAAACAATGGTCCGAGAAGTATGTAATTGTTATTACAAATTTATTTTCAATGAATAGATTATTGTTATAATAAAATTATAAGTTGATATGTCTACTTGCACACAAAATTTTGTTTAACAAATTTTTAAATTATCTCTAACTTCTAATTAATGCTCTAACTGCTAATTATAATTTAAAAAAGTGAAGATGAAACTTAACTTATCAACTTATTCAAGCTAGTGTGACTATGACAATGGCTGCAATTGTGGTTGTTATGATACTTTCAGCATATAATAGGTCCCCATTACGTGGAAGAGAGTAAAACTGCTTTAAACCTTTTTAATTCTGTTACTGGATTTGAGATAATTTATTGTTTTAAATAGTGGAAGTGATGATCAAACCCACAATGTGGTTATGGTAACAGAAACTTCAATAATATTGCAATAATATTTACTTTACATTAAAAAATATAAATACTTCCAAAACTAGTCATTTAATCAACATGTAGTTATTAAATTAATTCTGCCTGAAAAATATTTTAATGAATTTTCAATTTATAAACCAATACTTAGAGAGGCTATTGCGGTGTAAGTGAGAAAACACATGCCTGTAAATGTGATTAATGTGAGTTCGATCTCCTCTTGGCAAATTAGGCATGACAGTAAGTAAAACTCACTAACATTATGTATTTAATTAGGAAAACAATATTTATACAGTACAAAACATGCAAGACGAATGAACATAACATTTACTTTATTGTATGTATTGACAGATAACTCAGAAGTGATGCCATGACACATCAATGCGATATGGTGCATTTTTTAAATTTATAAATTAAAATGTATTTTTGTATACTAAATCTCTGTTTTCCAGAGAAATGATATACATTGTAATTGTAATATGTATGGAAAATCAGAGCACAAAATGTTTTAATATTAAGAGCCCTTTACCTACCAAATTCTATGCAGGATAGAGTACAAAGCTGATTTATTTATTTGCATATTTACACTCATTTATAATTAAAGGAAGAGAGAAGATCAGAAGCTAATAGTCGGAGGGCTCAAGAAGTGTGTGCTGCGTTAGATAGTGCTGGCCTATTAAGAGATATGCTAGAACATGCCGAGGACGCGTCAGCAGATGAGGAACAGCTAATACATGAATTACACGCTAGTTGTTCCAGACTTCGCCCTGTATTGCAACGACTTGCTTCTGCTGATACACAAGCTGAAAACCTAAGTAAATATACCTTTATATAGTTACTCGCTAATGTGTCGTGGCCGCCTTACTGCATACCCGTCTACAGCCCACTTCAAGGTGGCCACAATTTGTTGACCACACTATATTCATTTATTTAGCATACCAATTACGTTATTGGAAAACTTGTTCAAAAAAACTAGTTTAAACTTACTGGTAGTGTCATTGATCTTCAAAGAATTGATTTTACTTATACCTTTCTCTTTATCTTATTTAAATTGCTTTTTAATGTTTCCATTTATAAATTACACATTTTAGGTGAGCTATATTCTTAATACCGGAGGATATCCTTAAGGAGGCCGGTCGTGGCGCAGCGGCACGAGGTGTGACTGCAAAACCGACTGGTTGTGGGTTCGATCCCCACTCGAGGAGATGAAATATTTACTTAAATTTATATTTCCATTTCTTCGCTCTGGTGTCGAGGTTAAGCGCGGCGTTGAGTTCTGCCACTCAACACGCAATGCCTCCAGAATTCGGCAGAAAGTGGAGAACTGGGTCTTAACACTAGGTTCCCTCTGCCTACCCTGCTGTGTGCGGGATACAGCGTGAAGCTAATTTAATTTAATTTTAATTTTTTTATATTCTTAATGACTATGACTTTTTTTTAATATATATTTTAATAATTTTAGGTGACATAATACATGCGAATGATGTTTTGGACGAAGTATTTGCTAAATATAATAGATTCGTTGCTGAAAAAAATTTAAAAGGCAAAGAATCTAAAAGAGAATTACAAAGTAACAGCGATGCCTTATTAGACTTTGCTGGATCGACCAGACCTCAAGCAGACAAGCCAAAGAATAGATCAGATGTGATTGACGAATTGGGCGATATATTTTCGAGTGATGGCGCTACAACTAATATAGCAGAGCCTTTGAAGCCTGTCAACGTGATGCCTACAGGTAATTCTTAGTGACCAATCGAAGGTTCGATTTCGGGTTCGGCCAGTTTCGGATAAAAGTCGTGGTTTCAGCCATAGTTTCTACAAAATAAGTGCTTCTTAGGCGTCATGCTGCTAATTATTGTCGTCGAGTACTAAAGACGAGTAATAAAGTTTATTAATTCAAATTATAAAAATAGAATTATTTATTACAAATGCATGTAAATTATGCGAGCAGATGTACTCATAGTTTAGTATCTACGTCACAAAAAGTTTTTTTATAGGACAGCCTCTATATCTTCGGAGATGATAGGAATAAAAGTGTGGTTAATTCTTACTCAACCTAATCTAGCTTACACGGTCTTTAATATCCTAGCTAGAATATTGGCTCGATGTACTGCATCACGATATCCAACCAGCGTTTCTTTGGGCGTCCGGAAGGTCTCGTTCCAGGGACTGATATAGCAATGCACTTGCATCCGACATAGTTCCTAGGCCGACGAGTAATGTGGCCAAACTATCTCAGGCGACGCTCTTGGAGCTTATCCGCTACGTCACGGACTCCAGGACTATCTCGAGTGAATGTGTTACGCATGCTGTCTAAAAGCGGTACGCCGCACATCCACCTTAGTATCATCTTTTCCGTGAAGTACGTGAAGCTCCTGAGTGTGCCGAGATAGTGCTGGTCAGCATTCGCTGCCGTATAAAACCGTATGATGGTACTATATAACCGTGCCCACCCCATAATAGTCTGGAGCCCACCTCAAAAATTTGACTTATAACAAAATTTATTTCGTAAAATAAAAAAAAAACAACATTTACACGAACATATTTGTTAAAAGCGAAAGTCGAACCCCAAGATAAATATCTCTCAATACGAGTCGATTGGCGGAACTCAACGCCATGCTTTGCCTCGACACCAGAGCGAAGAAATGAAAATATAAATGTAAATAAATATTTCATTTCCAACAACCAGTCGATTTTACAGTCACACCTTGTGCTCCTGCGCCACGACTGGCCTTTATTATATGTATATTATATAACTTTATAACAGGCTAATCATAGAAAACCTAGATGACATGAGGGTCTATTTCATTGCAAGAATACGGTTCTTAGATCTTTGTTTTAAGTTAAATGTCCTTATATAAACGCTTACATTTAATTACATTCCAGATGATACAGAATTATTAGGTGAAAAACCTAAAGCAGAAGGCTGGCATGAACTAGACTCACTTGGTGAGCAGCTGTTGAAACAGTCCTTGCCCGAAAACGCAAAAAGGTTGGACAATTTCAACGGGTAAGTAAAATAAATGATGTAGTAAGTTTTTGTCAAATATAAAATATTTTTAACATGTTAACATAACATGTGTTTTGAGGCCTTCGTGGCGAAGCGGCACGGCGTCTGCTTATAAACGCAACGGTTATAGATTTGATTCCTACTCAGGGAATCAAGTTAGATAATATTTGATTATATTTGTCCCCTTGGTCAACTGGAAATAACTAAAAGATGTGTATGACATATGACGATATAAGTACTTTATATCGAAACTATTAACGTGATGTAATATTGTCTGCACAAACTCTTCAGCTTTAATATTAAAATAGAAAGATACAGTTTTGAGCTAAAAATTAAAAAATAACTTATTTAATTTTTCAGGAAACATTCAAAGAAGATACCAATGAATGCATTAGAAAAAACATCACCTAAAAAGGAGATTCTTTCACCAAATAACGCTCTGTTAGACCTTGATTTCTTTACTAAGAAACCTGTAGATGTACCAAAAACTTCTCCCGTAGCTCATTCTTCCAGCTCAGTCACGCCCAATGATGACGTCATGGTAGACATAAGCTCTGATGAAATAAGCCCCAACACACACAATAATAACTTAAGTATTAAACCTGACAGTCCACTAGAAACTATATTAGATTTAGGGCTACCATTGCAGAACGACAAAGAAAAAACATTGGAAAATCAGGAAAATTTACGTTTGGATCAGAAAGATAAAGTGAAGTCTACAGAAGTGAAACCTTTGACTGATATAAATTTGACTTTACAAAGTGTGCAGCCGAGTAAGATACCTCCGTTGAAGGCGTTTGAGGAGGAGGACGGCCTGTCAGTTGTGCTGCATTTTTGTAAGGATAAGCCCCGACCGGACGTCAGCGTTGTTGTTATTTCAACGACAAGCAAAAGTAGTTTTCCCATTGAAGATTACAAGTTTCAGGCTGTTGTTCCTAAGGTAAGTTTTTTGTTGTCAGTGTGTTTCATTTTTTTTAGATTTCCGCAACTTCCGTCCAATTACAGAAAAAAAGTAATATCCGCCTTAGCTTCTAGTTTTATACTTATTCCTTTTTAATGGAAATAAAACACAGCTATAGCTATCCTATTTACAATCAAAATTGTTAGTTGCATCACAATGGCTCCCATTCTAATAATAATAAAAATGCAAGCCGTCGATACAGCATGACTGTAAACATATCAGTTGTGTGATCAATTTATTCTTAGAGATTTTTTTTTCATTTCTTCGCTCTGGAAACTAAAGCTTAGCATTAAGATGTGCGACTCGACGCACAATGTTCCAAAACGAGAGATTCAGTATAAAGCGTAAAAAAACACATACATAAATGTACATACAAATGCAGGGTTGTAAATTCGCCCTGACGTCTAGTCTATATACAGTACAGTACCGTGAGTTTTCTGTGACCACGACTCAGCGATCGTACTCTACAAACTAATTAACTAATATATGTATACGTCCAGGGTTGCAAGGTCCGTCTTCTACCCGCCTCGGGGAGCTCCTTGCCGCCCTACAACCCATTCCTGCCCCCGCCAGCCCTCACGCAGCTCATGCTGGTGGGCGCGCCCCCCGGCCTCCGCCCCGCGCTCAGCTTTGTACTCACGTACACCGCGGGCGATGACTGCTCCGAGATGGGACAACTTGCTGAACTACCGCTGACTGATATATAAGTTAAATTACTGATTGTTTTGTGTCTATTAATTATTTATTAATTTAGATTTTTTATAATGTTTTGTTTTGTTTTACACACTCATATAAAAATTATATTCATCACTTGGTTTTTTGTAATAACGAGATAGTAATCAGTGTAAATGCTAAATGAAAAGTTGTATTTATAAGATTTTAATATAAATAATGAAAAGACGATAGTAAATAAATTCCAATTCGTGGAAATTTTGCTGCTTAAAATAGTGTAAAAATGGCCAGTCGTGGCGCAGGGGCACAAGCGTGCAACTGTAAAGGCGACAGGTTGTGGGTTCGATTACCACTCAAGAAAATGAAATATTTAATATTTTCATTACCTCGTTATGGTAACAAGGTAAAACGCTGCGTCGAGTTCCCCCACTCAACAAGCAATACCTCCAGAATTCGGCGGCGGGTCTTAACATTATGTGCCCAAAATCCCTTTGCCTACCCTGCTATGTGCGGGATACAGCGTGATGCAACAAGAAAACATAAATATATGCTAAAGAAAAAGTCGCTTTCCTTGTCTGACTTGTAGTAAAAATTTATGAAATTCTCTTTTTGCTAGATATTTTACTACATTCATAGATATACCGGCTACCAAGAATGATATAAAAGCGATCCTTGATCAAGAAAAGGTTGGGAACCCCTGATTTAGACAAATATGGTCTTCAGTAGTAAATATATGATTGTATCTCCTTTATTGAATAATTTCAAACAATTTATGCTGAAGATGGCCTTTTCACAGGCCTATATACATTAAGTGAAGAAAGTTTACACGTCCCAATTTATCCAACTTACAGAAATTATAATTTCCGAATTTCAAGTTATAAAATACTAAAGTGAAAAACGGCGAATTTGATATGTAAAATAATGAATTTGGGGTTAAAATCCTATATATTATATATTCGACATGTTTGTTGTTATGCGTAAATTTTCAAAATATACAAGAAAATCGATATCCATAATTATAAGGATATTTTAGATTATTAATAATTAAGAGAGTAGTTAGGAAATAATAACAATTAAATATTGAGATACTGTAATCTGTGTGCAAGTTTTATTATAATTTTATTTTGTTGAAATATTTAAAATTTTATATATTATATATCTATACTTATTTTAATTATGCAATAAGACAATGTTTTAAATTAAAATTAGCTTTCGCAATTGATATAGAAAACTGTACATATATATATATATATAAAATTTATTTAAAAAATAATTAATGTTCATTGCATATTTACATTGAGGCCAGTCGTGGCGCAGTGGCACAAAGTGTGACTGTAAAACCGACTGGTGTGGGGTCAACCCCCACTCGAGGACATGAAATATTTAGTTAAATGTATATTTCCATTTCATCGCTCTGGGGTCGAGGGAAAAGCGCGGCGTTGAGTTCTGCCACTCAATACCCAATGCCTCCAGAATTCGGCAGAAAGTGGGGAACGGAGTGTCTTATGACACTAGGTTCCCTCTGCCTACCCTGCTGTGTGCGGGATACAGCGTGAAGCTGATGGTATTTATATTGATGTCTTTAAACTTAAACTTAATAGGATATGTTCGAATATATGCATAAATGTACTTGCTAAATCATAAGAATAACAAGATGAGTAACTAACACATTATTTTAATTAAATATAGATATTCTGCGCCGTCCCCATTTATTATCAATTATTTTTTACTTTTTTATTATAATTATTACAACGATATAAACGGTTTTGATTTGGAAATTCAAATGCAAAAACATTTATAATTTAATTTGAATTAAAGCTTGAAAATGATGACCTAACTTTAATTATTTTTAGGGAAAAATATAGCAAAATAAAACTGTGAGCTAATGTTATATATTATTATTGAATATATTACAGGAAAATGTAACAATTATACAAATTTTCAATTTATATTGACTATCAGCTAAAAATTGTATTTCTAGTAAAAGTTAACATTACTTGTATATTTCAATCTTCTAAACTATTATTTTGGTCGCTTGCACTGAAAAAAATATAACATTATTATTATTAGATATATTAATTATTATATGTTTGTTTGTAAATGTAATGTAGAAATATTTTAAAATCGGTTCTAGTCTCATTAGGTCTCGACGTTCCAACAAATGTTTAGAGATACGTTTTATATATATTTTTTATATAATTTGAATTTGTGTGAACAGTATTATAATAAAACAGTTCAAATGTAGTGTTAATGTTGGTGTTGACTTCACAAAAAATGCATTTATTATGTACCGAGTTTAACTATAAGTATTTGTTTATAATTATATGTGCCGCTGTGCAATAACGATACTTAATGGAAATATATGACTTGAATAGATTATTTATAATGAATACGAAATAAACGATATCCGCTTATTATTTGTTTTATTGTATAAAACCTAATTGTGTCCACTAGGCTTAGACTTGAGAATATATTTATAGATTTTAGTTATAAGTTTTAGGTTTACGTCGTCTTCCTTCCGTATTTTTAACGGACGAATCGAAATTTTAGTTTGGGTATACATAAGGCAAAGCACGGCATTGAGTTCCACCACTCAACATGCAATGCCTCCAAAATTCGATGAAAAATGCATGCGTAGAGTGACAACACTAGGTTCCCAATATGCTGTGCCCTACAACGCTGTACAGTGTTGTGTGCGGGATATAAAAAAATTAAAATGTTATTTATTTTTTTTGGCTTTACGTTTTTTTTTTACGCTTTATTTGTACCTCTATTTCTTCTCCATCTCATCTTTTTTCGTTGTGAAACCAAAATTAAAAAGTCTAAGAACGAAAATAATTTTAATATAATATTTCCTTTAAGTCGTTCTCGAACCTACAATCATCACACGAAGTCTACGACGTCAACAAGTATGTACAAGGGAATTGAGGCAAATAAGGAAATGAATGTTGTGTTTACATAGTTTATTAATAAACGATTATTTACATGTATATTTAATGTTATTCATTTACACAGTAAATGTTCTGAACACAAGCTTAGGATAAATAATTTTCCAGGACTACTGTCGCAATAACTTTAAAAAAAGAAACATTACAAATCAGTAGAGAAATATTTTTCATTCGGTTTTCTATTAAAAAAACTTAAAATAAACTTATTCAACGAAATACAATCAAGTCACATTTTTAGGAAAAAAAGGAAACGCATTTAGCATTTATTTATTTTCTCATTTCATGTTTTCTTTTAAAACAAAGGTAACAAATTTAGAATTGTTGATATCAATTTCGTAATTATAATAATCATTTGCTACCAACCTTAGTAATCTTGTCTTATCGCCTTTTTTATCTCAAACTAAAAAAATATTTAGGAACTAATTAAATGCCTATAAACTTACGTTAAGACAAGCATCTCTTTTATTTTTGACTTTACAACACATATACATATATATTTCCCATTCAATATAATTGTATTTAATTTCATATATACATAAAAAATAAGCTTTAGAAAATATATTAAGGTGGGCCCATGGTGATTTACTATTGCTACTGAAGAATGGAGGATAAATGTAAGGAGCACCATCTCATATGAAGATTCAGCTGAAAAAGTGTCTGGTAGTAAACAGTAAATAATAGTTCGAACGAAATGGCGCTAATATCAGGAAAGGTAAGATATGAACTGAGCGATTATAGAAAACGTGAAGTATACTGGGTTTATATAATTAATATTTTTAATAACTCAAGTTGATGAGGCCAGTCGTGGCGCAGCGGCACGAAGTGTGACTGTAAAACCGACTGGTTGTGGGTTCGATCCCCACTCGACGAGATGAAATATTTACTTAAATTTATATTTCCATTTCTTCGCTCTGGTGTCGAGGTCGAGTGCCACTCAACACGCAATACCTCCAGAATCCGGCAGAAAGAGGGGAATGGAGTGTCTTAACACTAAGTTCCCTCTACCAACCCTGCTTTGTGCGAGATACAGCGTGAAGCTGATTAAAATTTTGTAACTCAAGTTGTTTGCATCAGTATTTTTTTTTAGTAGTAGACCAGTAACTGCGTGTGGCGCATCTTTAAAATGTATCCTATGGTATCGCAGCACCACCCTTCCCTGTATTGATGGACACTCCGTACCTTTACCCTCCATATACAGAAGGAAACAAAATTGTTAACTTTTTACTAGAAACTAATTTATAAATAAATTTTCCGAAAAATCCGTACAAAATACAATTGTTTAAATTCATATTAAAGTCTATACTATATATAGGTCGTTGCCGAGTGAATGAATTATTTTCATTTTCTTGCTCTGGTAACATGACAGAACGCGGCGTTGTGTTACGCCACTCAACGCGCAATATCTTGAAAATTGGGCGGTCTTAACCCTAAGTTCCCTCTATCTACCATACCATATTTGGAATATACACATGCTTTACACTGTAAACAAAGAAAAAGCTTCTTTCTAGTGTTAAACGGCCTGATCTCTAAACGCTAGAGCGGTGATCGGTTTCTGGTGTCCGCAGTACTCGCGCTCCAGCGTGCCATTCTCCAAGTCCCAGAGACGCGCGTAGCTGTCGGATGAACCTGTTCAGTACAGTTACAGACTGTTAAGAAATTTTATTAAAATGTATAATGTATAATATGATGCAAATGCGTCTGACTGTAAACGCGACGGTTGTGGGTTCGATTCTCTTTCGAGGAAATTAATGATTTTCATTTCCTCGCTACGTTTAAGACTAGGTTTCTGCCTACTCTGCTATAAGCGGGTCACAAGGTGGTTAATGTAAGTGGCAAGAGTACCAGTGAAGAGGTATCTGGAGTCGAGCGTGAAGGCGGCGTCCCACACCCAGCGCTGGGCGTCGTGGCGCAGCTCGCGCAGCAGCGCCCAGTCGCTGGTGCGCCACACGCGCGCCGAGCAGTCGCCCGACGTCGTCACCAGCATGCTGCGGGAACAACACAACCCTCTACAGCTAACTTTACGACGGCCACGACTAACTATACTGTACTGTTATTTTTTTTCTCCATTGCATTTTTGTTTTTTTTTATTTCCTTTTTTTTTCTTTTAGTTTCACTCTGTATCCTGTTATGATTGCCAAAAAACCTAAGACTCTTTGTTTTCCATGCACCGCTTAATTTTCAAGACATTGCATGATTGCTCAGTGGTGAGACTCACTGTGCCCTTAATCTTATTATTAGAGTGAGTGGAAATCAATCCAACTAAAAATAGTGGGTTCAATTCCCACTCGAAGGTAATCAATATTCTATAAATATTTCTATTTCCTCAATCTAGTAACAGTACAAAACGTGGTGTTGAGTTCCACTAGTCAACACACAATGCCTCGAAAATTAAGCGTCAGAGCCAGAGTGAACATAGTGTTAAGACACTATATTTCCTCTACCCGCCCTGCAATACACAGGTTACAGTGTAAAAATAAAAAAATATATTTACAAAATTATTTAAACAGCAATAAATACAAAACTAACGTTGAATCATAGCTGAATTTACACCGCAGTGCATATTTCTTGTGCGCCTGCAAATGTTTCCTGGGCACGGGGCGCGGGGGAGACCCCCCAAGGGACCACACATAGCAGTTCCCTTTGTTGTTGACGGCTGCCATCATCTTGCCTTCCGGATCTATTGCTATGTCTTGGATACTTGTTTCAGCTTCGGGTATCTAACGAGGTAGATTTGAAAATATATTAACTATATAATGATTCATAAACTTAAAATAATATTTGCATTTATTTGTTTGTTAGCTTTTTAAGCACTTTTTTTCTTACCAGAGTTGGGAAAGTAAGATAATTAATTCCTTCAAGTGGAAATCGAAGCCACAACCTTTTATTGTGTTTATAGGCATATGTTGGGCAGCTGCTGCCCCAAAACTGCCTCTTGGTAATAACCAACAGGCCGTTGTGGGGCAGAGTATTTTTAAGAAAGTTTATTATGTAATAGATTATTAACTTACATATAAACACTATTTCCACAAAAGAATTTTACTATTGTAAAGTAAAGTTTACCTGCACCTCTTGGATGGTTTTCAAGAGGCCCAGGTTCGAATCCATATCCATATTATGTGTCACAATTTTTCTTACTTTGAAATAATTAAAATTTTATATAATGTTAAAAACATATTACTAGTTAACATAACATAACATGTAAATTACCAGTTGTTCATTGTGATCAGTCTTCAAATCCCATATATGTATGATACCACTTTGCCCTCCAACCATAATCTGAGATTGGTCAGGATGCAGGACCACTGCATTGACTGGAGCTGGCACTTGAAATATCCGCTGGCATTGGAATGCATGACCCATCCTAAAAAAAATATTTTTAGACTAGTAAAATATGTATGTCAAAGATTTTGGAATAAATTTATAAATGTTTTAACACTTTTAAACTGTAGTTTACTACAGAAATAAAGATACCTAGATATAAATCAAAGTTTTGCTTGGAATGGGATTTGAACCTGCACCTCATGAAAAACATAAAGTGGTAATATGTTCTTATTGAATTAAGCTGAAATAACTTATTTTTTGTTAGTGCTACATTAATTTTAGTAACATTTTTTTTTACTTTGTTCTGTACACTGGATAAAGGGAATCTAGTGTTACGACACCATTCTCCACTTTTCATCTAATTTTTGAGGCATTCTTTGTTGAGTGGCAGAACTAACACCAATTATAAAGTAGCAACATACCTAATGTCCCATATTCTAGCTGTACAGTCTTCTCCACCTGTGTACATCCATTGACCATTTTCCTGCAATATTATAAAATAATTATGTTTATACTTTATAGTTCATTTAGAACATTTTGAAACATTACAAGAAATTGTTATGAAATATACACTATTATGAATAATGATTCTGGTAAATATAGGGATTTTGGAAAATTATGTATGCAATACAATCTGAAATAGTATAAAATACGGGACAAACTGACAGGACTTAATAGCAATACAGTCAGTTCTCAGCTTTTGACTGGAATTTGAGATATTATGTGTTGAATGGCAGCACTCAATACTGCATATATAATTAATTTCCTTAACTGGGGAACACATATCCATTTACAGAGCCAAATATTGTCCTATGTTCACTGTAAAAAGTTATATTAATAAAATTTATGAGTTTTAAAACTACCTGAAAGCCAACTCTTGATACATTCTTTACAACACCTTCATAGTTTAATACAGGGTCTGGATTAGCACTGGCAAGGTCATACATTCTTATATGTTGATATCCACAGGCAGCTACCATTTGTCCATTTGGACTTATTTCCAAGTCATTTACTTGCTGAAAATAGAAATCTTTGTATGTGAATGTAATACTTATGCATAAATGATAGAAAAGTTACAAGCAATAAGATACATTATTTTTTTGTTATTTAAATATATCATTCCAAACTCATAATGAGGCATTCAATACATGGGGTCTTATTTGGAAACATTTAAGTTGATAGGTTTCTTTAATTTATTTCGTGAACTAGTAATAGGAAAGTAAAATTATAATAAATAAAATCCTAGTATAGGTTACCGAATCAGGGTGCTGCATTGTGCGTAAACACACCCCACTATGGGCTTGCCATAGTTTGATGGTATGATCATATCCTCCTGTTACGAGAGCCACTTGGGAACCAGCACCCGCATTTCCTTCTCCAGACATTATTAATTATAATAAGGTCACAGGGCAACTTATTTATTTTTAATATCTAAAACTAAAAGTAAACAATAACAAAATTGAACGAGCACGTTAAATATAATTAATATAACATCCTTTCAAATCATTGCCGTTCTATTCGTAAATAGGGGTTTATGTGTTTATATTTAATCTTCTATACATAGATCACAACAACAAATATTTTCCATTTACAATAAACTAAATAAATTACAATAAAATTATGAACAAATTCATGCTACGGCAATTGGCATATTTATTTTTTAAAATTTGACATTTTTGACAGACGCTTAAAATTGTTTATGGATGGATAAAAAGTAAACCATGCATAACCAAAAAAATATATAATAATGTTGATTGTTATAAAAAGAAACAATTATTATATTAAATTATGTGTAATAAACACGTTATTAATTTAATATTACATTGCTAGGTAATTCCTAGCAATGTAATATTAAATTAAGCAAAATATTGACCCTATCAACTATTTAAAAATTACTTTTATTAATGTAAATATGTCGTTTCTACAATACCAACAGAGGAACGGTACGGTAATATATTTCTAGACTGAAAATTAAGTATTAAATAAGAAAATCGTAAAAAAATACCATTTCATTATGTAATATTTGATTGTAGACTTATAGGAAATATGTAATAAATAATGATTAAATTTATAGTGCGCAATATTTTATCTGTAAAAATTGTCACCATGATATTGAAATAAATAATACGCAACAAAATGGCTATTCTGTTAATGAGGCGTCGTCCACGAGATTACTGACAGATAGGCATTTTGTTGGATGATATTAACGATTATATAACTGGTAAAGTAAAACAAAAAGCGCATAGAATTTATTATAAGCATTTATTTATGAAGTATAATTTTATCAACTAGAATTATTAAAACAACGCCGTCAACAGGTTACGTCACACATAGGCTCGTGACGTAGTAAAAATACGGTTATAAAACGTGCTTTTAAAACAATTATAACTGTACAAAGAATTATATGGCGGTAAAAAGCCAAGATATAAAACAATTGAAAAAGAATGAATAAAGACTGGTTAAGAAGAATGAAAAGACAAATTGAAAAATAGAATCTTATATGAAATTACTTTATTGAACATGTAAAATCCGTATTGACATGAGGAATGCTAATTCTCATTTACAAAATAACACAAATGTAAAATTTGAGAGACTAATCACATTGAAAACCTACCTATAACTAACTAAAAATACAACATACACATGAATTTCCTAAATTTAATTTGCTCAGCACGGGCTTAAGGCCCAAGCTGTCCACTCTTAGCTTAAAGTTTGGTACCATTAATAAGCATTGAAATTTACAATGAGAGAGGTAGGTTTAATTAACAATAAGCCGTCACATCATTCATGAAATTGTCTCTAATTTTACATGTTGACATGATCCCATCAAAACTATCATGTCCATAGAGCAAATTATAATTAGCGTAAATTAAACTTATGGCATATCAAATTTAAAGCACAGCTTTACGGCAAAAAAATGTGGTAGACATACAGTTTTGATAAAACCATTTGAGGTACATTTCAAAGGTGAGCATCCAGTAGTCACAGCGAACTTAACGAGGGAGGGCTAACTGTACAATTCCCCAGTGAATACATGCTAACACTTAAACATTATTTTTTTTCAAGGCTTAGAAACCTAGAGACCCTAGCCTGTGGTGAAACTTTCCAAATTCTGCACTCTTCTAACCTATCAACTACTCAATACTACAAAGTAAATTAGTAAATAACACCTGTCATTAAATAATCAACAATTTAATTATAATGTCGACCAAAAATTCTTTATAAATACAATAATAAATGTGTAATTAATTATTCTTTGAATTATTTTTTTCTAATACTCATATAAAAATTAAAGACAATGCAATACAGACTTTGGAAAGTCAGTCCCATTTTACTTTGCAATAAATTAAGTCCAAGTAAATTATTCAATATGAACAGAATGCCTATAGATTGGGAGATCATTCGCTTTCTTCCTCTTCCTCCTCACCACCATCTTCATCATCAGACTCGTCCTTCTTCTTCTTTGACTTCTAAATAATAAAATAAAATGGGAAAATTTGTAATAGAAATAACCATATTAAGTGTAATTAGTCTCTTTAAAAAAAATGTATATCAAGCAGTGACATTAAGATAAATATACAAATTATGTTCATTAGAACGAAAATGATGCAGATACATACAGCTGGCGCCGCTTTCTTGCCCTTCTTTCCTCTCTTTTGTGCCTTTTTGCCACCACCTTCTCCACCACCTCCATTAGCGTTATATGACTCTAAGTCTTTTGTATATTGTTCCTTGGCTTTAGCCGCCTTTTCCTCCCAAACCTAAACATAAAAATAAATAGTATAATAATGAACCATGAATAATAATAATTAAAAAATAACTTGTAGAAGAATATACAATCAAATACTTACACTTTTGTCTTTCATGCCTCTCCATATTTCACCTCCTTTTTTGGCTATTTCGGTTACTTTAAGACCGGGATTATCGGCCTTTATTTGTTCTCTTGCACTGTTAAGCCAAAGCATATATGCTGACATAGGACGCTTCGGCTTGTCCGTCATCTTAACTTTTTTCCTAAAAGCAAATAAAATGTTATTAGCCAAAAATAAATAAAAAACAGGTTAAGCATCGCAACGCTAATAGATTTCATGGTAACGTGCTTCCACGCGACCACGGTACGTTCCAAGGAAATCATTTTGGCGGGAAACGCATTTACGGCATCGTACAAAGAAAATATTAACTTAAATAACACAATAATCATTTAACGCATCAAATAGCATTAATATCACATAGTTTTAATGAAATAATCGATTAAATTAGTTATCGCCCCTTATAACGAGTTCACTGGCCTATACTCGAGTCAAACGAGCCATTTTGTTTTCTCATATTGTGTTGAAAATACGCATTATCTAAAGATGACATAATTACCAAATGAATCTAAACTTAATAAACTGTAATTCGTAGAAGAACTGTTTTAGTCGTTCAATGGAAAAGATTCGAGAAATTAATTATTTAAAATAGGGCGTCCTTATACCCACGCGTACTAAGGAAAGTACGACGAAGCCTATGGCCATGTTTGACACGGAATTCCAACGTGGAATAAAACATATTCTAATGAATAATACACTTATAATCAAAATTAAACATATAAAAACACTTTACAATTATTAGAAAATTGATTAGACTTACCTTATGGCAAAAATTTTGAAATGATTTTTGAACTGGTACACAACCAAACTGCAGACGTAGAGAACCAGAAGAAAATGTATGGAGCTCGAAGCAATGTTCCCAGAGCAAGCTAGCTTGGGTTCGTCTCGCGTCGCTACCGAGGCGCCCTCTACGCGTCTCGCTATTGGCCGGCCCGCGCAGGTTAGCCAACTGCAAGAAGCGATATCAGCAACTCGCACTACGTATATCCGTGACGTCCTCAATATGTCACACACACTAATTTATACCGTAACACAACCACATAAAGCTTACTTCTGAATAATCGTTTGAGCTCAGTACAAATTAATCAAAAAAGGTTTTTGATAAATTATAAAGAGAATAAGTTAAAATATAGAAAAATAACTTACCAGTAAAGTAGCTAATATAAAAACAAATATTTTTTTATATCATTTTTAAAAAATTAATTTAATAAGTATGTCAAAAAGTGGCCCAATCCTCTTTTAGGTTTCCCTTATGAGAGTCTAACAAAATACATCGCGCCGGATTTTAAATGCCGCCAACGTTCATTTCGAAAATGTAAAAAGCGCGGCAAACGTGAGCTAGAAAGGGATGCCAATAAAATATAACGTTTGAGATCGCGTTTGTTTACGATTTGATATTTTGAAGGAACTTGAGAAATAGTTTTTATCTCTTAATAAATAAGGGTGTAGTACTTAAGATGTGAGCCATAAAATACATTCTACGATTTTATAACAATAACACAACAAAACACTGGTAAAGCTAAGCAAATATTCGGCGAGAAACATTCAATATGAAACTTTCCAATCCATCTAAATAATATGTAAACTAACACTTTATATCAATACATGGACAAAATATCGATTAAACAAGCCTTATTTTTGATAGCTACCACGCATTAATTAGATAATAATTTCTATTTAATAGATCTAACTAATATTACATAAAAGTCAAAGTTGTAACAATAAATCAGTTCATTATTTAAGTTTTACAGTGTCACTTAACCTACCTAGTTCTCAAATTAATATTTTACAAAGGTTCATACAGATGCTTCTAATTTATATTTATTTGATTTTATATAATAATTATACATGAAACCCACTAAAATGAAATTCAGCTCAACATTTCTTTTATCTCTGCAAAGTGGCGTAGATAAATATCGTAGATATTAGCACTTTATATAAAATCTTAAAACCTAATTTTGGAATAGTAATTAAAAAAGAGACGAAAGTTAGGAAGCAGTCAACAGATTTGTTTGGGCAATGCTTTATGTCCAATATTACGAATGCAGAAAATATTTTAAAATAGTTTTATTACTTTTTCTACAAATCAAATATTAAGTATAACAAGTTCCTAAATAAATATGATGTTTATATTTTAATTTTTAATATATAAAATATGTACTTCAGTTAAATATTAGTAAATTAAATTCTAATTCTAATACACAGTTCTAATTTAGAATTTAAATTTTTGGTTTAATAGTCATTATGCTCTTTAATTTAAAAAGAGTAAATATCCTTAAAATAAAAATAAACACGTTAAACGAAACACTATTCTTATTATTCAATTACAAAAAAAGAAAGGCAAAATTTTGTTTAACCTACAATTTATTTTGTGAAGAGAAGCGATACTACAAGAGAATTTTAACCGTTATATGGCGGCTGATGCTATGCTACGCCACAACGCCTTCAAAGTTTTTTTTACATTTATCGTTTCGTTATCGCAATAGGGCATTTTGATAATATACATTTTTAGGTTACATTATAACACATGCTTTCTATGTGACTTAGTTTGGCTTTATTAGCTTTGTACGGTTATATTAGTACTTAGGAAAATGAGTTAAAATTTATACAAAAAATGATTTTTAAAGACTGTATTATACAGTTGTACTATATAGCATACTGTATACCAGAATTAAGTTAGAAAACAAATCACGTATTGAATGCTTCGATTCTATTTGTATTGTATTTTTCATAAAACTAAGATGAGGTGTAAGGAACATTATAACTAAACTTTTCTAACTGAACGTTTTCGTGTATAAATAATCATATTAATTCAAAATTTAAAGAGATGTATTAATACACGACTGGTCGAAAAATATCGTGTAACAATCGTATTTTTTCTAATTTGGATAAAGCTGGAATGAAAGTTACTTAAATAAAATGAATAAAATAAAAATTCATTCAAGAGACCGGTCTAGTTCAAATTTAACGATTTGTAACTTTCACTTCCTCAATTTGGCGAATATGGAAAATATAAACATAAAATAAAAAATAAATCAGCTTCACGCTGTATCCCGCACTCAACAGGGTAGGCAGAAGGAACCTAGTGTTAAGACACTCCGTTCCCCACTTTCTGCCAAATTTTAAGAGGCATTGCGTGTTGAGTGGCAGAATTCAACGCCGCGCTTTGCCTTGACCCCAGAGCGAAAAAATGGAAATATAAATTTAAGTAATATAAACATAATTTTACTTTAGTGTAAACAAATCGATAAATATATATATACTATTCTGAGTCTATAATTCTTGGTATTTTTTATTTTAAGTTTTATTTTACCAACGAGATTATTTTAAAATATTCATATTATTTTTTTTTTTCGAAAATTATTTAAGTACTTTAACAACAAGCAGTCATTTTCAGCTTATTAACTCAACGGTGTTACTTAAACTATATAAATAAAAAATAATTCGTTAACAAGGCAACCCATTAAAGCTACGTTACCATTAGAAAGGAAGAACCCAGGTAAATGTTTTTTACTTTGACTTAACTACGGACGACTAACTAAAACTACAAAGTTATATTTTAGTTATTATAATAGTTTGTATTAATTTAATTAATGAATTTGAGACCGTCGTGACGCAGTTACGCGAGCATGTGCTTGTAACGCGACGGTTGTGGTTTCGATTACCACACGGGGAAATGAACTGTTATTTATTAATATTTTCATTTCTTCGCTCTGGAACCAAGAACAAGCGGCGCACGGCGTTTAGTTCTGCCAATCAACACACAATGCCTCGAATATCTTAACACTAGGTTCCCACTGCCTTCTCTGCTATATCCGGAATACAGCGTGAAACTGGTAAAAAATATTGTAGTACATATTAAAGTATCCTACTAATATTATAAATGTGGAATTATGAGAATGTATAACTATTCCACTTTCACACAAAAACTACTCAATGGATTTAGATGGAACTTTGCACTAATACAGCTTTTACATCATAATAACACGTAGGCTCAGTATTGCCGGATTTTTTCTATGTGAAAAGCGGGTTTTTTAAACATTTTAAGTAAAAAAGCGGGACAGATAAAAACTTAAATAAACAGTATTTAATTTATTATTTAACTGTTTATTTCAGTATTAAATAAAGCTTCCAATGGTGATATCAAGATATCAATATAAAATGCTTATCAATATAAAAACATAACTTTAAATTATATTATTTTGGATTACTATGTAAGGCGGTTAAGTCTTCAGAATAGTTATACATAACTTACAAATATACTTATTTGTATTCCTATGAAATTATTATTTAGTATGTATTTATAACTTGAACGGGAAAAAATATAAAAAATAGTACATAGAACAATTTATGAAAAGCGCGACAATGCCTGTCCCGATTGGGACTTTTAATTTTCGGGTTAAAAATCAGGACGTTCCGTGAAAATCGGGATGTCTGGCAACGCTGCGCAGGCTACAATTTATGTAAAGATTTTGTATAAAATATAATTAATAAGTTTAAATAATATCAATAAGTTTAAGCGATTTTACTTTATTAATATTTTATACACAAAATATGTCTATACGAGAACATAAGGTTTACGATGGCCGAAGGCACTTATGAATTAAAAATTAAGCGTCGAAATTCATTTGTTTTTTATATTATGACGATTCAGGTAACGGATCATAATGTAACGTTATATAGAAGAATTTATAAATTTCTATGCTCCAGTAAGTATATCTATAGTAAATTACTTCCCAGGAAGACTAAAGTTATTCACCACCATTTTACCTTTACAATAAATGTCATCGTTTAAAAAAATATAATAAAGGAAGTCGTTAAAACTTCTTCCCATGATGATTGCACCAAAAAACTACGTCATACAACGTCGAGTAAAAAAAGTGCATTGCATTAAATGCACCACATTTTAATAATAATGGCCAACTACAACTATTGTACTATTGTAAACAATTTTACCCTTCGAAGAAAAAGGGCGCGCGGTGGCATCTGTTAGACACTTTCGCGCCATTTTGCACGCCTTGTTCCGACAGTAGAAAAGATTTTTAATTTAAAGTAACACGATTTTTCGAAATGGAATATATTTTTTTTAATTGATTGATGCCAGTCGTGGCACAGAGGCACAAATGTAAGAGTGTTTACGCGACTGGTTGTGGGTTCGATTCCATTTCACATTTTCATTTTTTTGGCTCTAGTATCGAGTTAAGTTCCGCCACGCAATACATAATGCCTCCGGAATTCGGCGGAAAGTGGGGATCGGAGTACCTTAGCACTATTATTTAACTTTAGCACTATTATTTAGGTTACTTCTGCCTGCTTTGTGCGCGATACAAAGCGACTGTAATTTATTTATTAATATTTGATTTTTAATAATGCAGACGATAGAGTTAGTTTGAATTTACTTCAGATATTAAGTATCCTATGGTCAAGCGACACAAAAAAATATATTTTTATATACGTAGGTATTAAGTTTATATAATTTTACTGCCTGACTTCACATACGACATGGTTGTTCCTAATATCAATGATATCTTAGCCTGATTGAGTTGCAAAAAATACGATAGAGATTCGTTACTAAATTGGAGAGTATGAAGATGCCACAATTCTCTCGAGCCCTGTCACGGTATCATTGATACCTCAATTTTTCTTTAAATTTTTAGTATCCAGTTGACGCTAAGGAAAAATTCTAATATTCTATGTAAATTATGTAATCCATATGAAAAAAAGATATCAATTTCCATAACCGTCCAAGTTAAGACAATTATAAACATCTCAACTGTAAAACGTTTAAAAAAGGTATTCGATATAAAATTACAATTTTTAAGGGTTATTTTTTTTAATGATTGTGTAATTTATTTAACGTTTTTTATATTAAAAAAGAATACTCTAATATGAGTCGAATACTTGTTTAATTTAAATACATAATTACATTTAGGTACGATAAACTTTAATTCTATTTCATAATGGAATTCGATTTTTTTAAATGTATTATGATGTTTGACATGTCGTTGATAAGTGATAACTTCAATATTTCTGTTCCTTCATTCTTTTAAATAGTTAATAGAAAGTTATTTTCCCAAGCAAATGTTCATAAATATGATAAATAATTTAATTGGTATTTTTTAAACTCCAATAGGATTAAAGTTAGAATCTACTCATTTTTTAAATCATAATAGGATTTTAAAAAATGAATAAATGATAAATAAAACTAAAAATTAAAAATATCAATAATCAGCAGGGTAATAATTAAATTCCGTGTATAGTCATCCATTAGCATGATCTTTATTTTGTACTTAATATAACAAATCTTAAAACATATCACATTAACACCTAAGGCCACATTTACACAACACTACATATACATTTCTAATATCAATAATGACCGTGTCACATGTGCTACCTCGAATGCCAGATATTAGGGTCAATCCACACTATAGTTCCGGCCACAGTTCGTTCTCAATTTGGTGAGGTATTCTTATAAGGAAACAACGAGAGCATTCACACTATTATTCCTCTAATTTTTTTCTCTCATATAAGAATACGAATACTATAAGAATACTTTACCCGACTGAGATTAGACCAAGAACGAACTGTGAACGGCACTTAGTAGTTAGGGTCAATAGCCAGACCGACCCTTAGTAAATGTAAATATTGTTTAACGAGCAGATAACACTAGTGATATTTTTAACATTTTTAAAGTGTTATTCCACACTTACGAAAGAACCGACCAAGACCTGGTCAGTATCCAGGAGGCGCGGGTTCGAGCCGCGATACGTTCAAATTTTTATATGTTTTCTAAATAAGTGTTTAACACTTGTGATTCTTAAATAGACTAAAACACCTAAAAATGTAATCTGATTTTTTACTTATAGTAAATATTTTAATTAGATACATATTTTATTAATACCAGATTAATTTATATAAAAGTACTTAAATATTATATTCTGTTCTTAGAAATGAAGATTTAATTTTAATGAGAATTTTATAGTAAAAGTTTGCCTTGACAAAAGAGCTTTTTTTATTAATAAAATAGCTAAAAAAATGATAGGAAATACAAAAACAAAACGGTGTTAAATTATTAGGTCAGTTAAGGCAATTTTGGAATCCTTAGGGTGATTGTTGCCAAAGAAAATAATACCGATGCGTTGCGGTACGTAAAAAGGTAATTATTAGAAATACTCGAGTCGCCCAATACACCATAAGGTAACACATGCATCGCGGTCATAACATTAAATAACAATGTATTATTGTGTATAGTGGAACAACATATAATAACCTAATCACTATCACTGCCGCTCTCTTCACCCGAGCCTGACGATGCCGCTTCAGAGGAGGAATGTTTGGCCTTCTCCTTTTTAGAGTCGTCACTCTGAAAACAAATTTTACGACATATAATAGATAAAAGACTGCATTGTTCTTTGATTTTATATATATTTTTTATTTATAACATGTAATTTGTGTATAGGTGTTTGTTTCTTAGCAGTCTATTTAGATTTATTCAAATTGAGCATCTAATCTTTAGGATCTTAAATCCAACATCGACAATTTGTGGTGAAATGTAAGTTAGTAAATTGATTTCTTAAGTTTATTGTAAACATGCCACAGAGAACTCTAATTTTATGTTTTTTTAAATTACTCATTCAAGTTTCGTTTTTATAATATATATATATATATTTTTTTTTAAGTAACTATAATAAATAAATTCCTTTTGTCAACTGTACCTAAACTAATAATTTTAAGCTTTAGTTTTCTCTTCGCTTTAGATTACTTACAGCTTTAGTTTTCTCCTTCTTTTCACTACCAGAATCTGAGGAGCTATCATCATCTTCAATATATTCCTTGCTCTTGAATGATGCAGATCCTGAACCAGCACTAGTATTCTTAGCTTTCTTACTGGCAGGTGCTGGCTTACTCTTCTTGTCAGCAGCTTTACGCTCTTTATCAGCTTGTTTTTTCTTCTGTTTGAATTCATCTGCTGCACCACTTTCTTTGTATTTCTTCATCGCGTTATTGTATTCTTCTTTACATTTGCTAGATTTTTCTTCCCATTCCTGAAATAAGTAAGTATCATTAATAAAGTATCTTGGATATAATAATAAGTTAAAAAGTGTATCTTTTAAATATTTAATCTACCTGAGGTATTATTTTATACAGTTAATTTTATGAATTTTTATTTAGTATATTTAGTTTCTTATTAACACAATTTTTTGTCGTCTTGCCTGGCACAAAAAAAACTTACAGTAAATTTGAAGTTGGTTATAAATAAAACAGAAGATACACACCGACTTATCACCCAAATCACGCCACAGCTCTCCGCCCCTCTTAGCGACATCAGTTACTTTGATTCCAGGATTTTCATCCATTATTCGTTTACGGTTTTCATTGAGCCACAACATGAATGCTGTCGCTGGACGTTTTGGCGCGTTTGCGTCTTTTTCACGCTTCTTTGATTTTTCTTTGCGTTTTCTTGGTGCTTCTGACTGTAATAACAAAATAAATACTTGTTTATTTATTTTTAAATAACAAGGAAAATTAATATTGTTTGAATTGTGTTTAAAGTATTTAAAAGATGTTTTTATACTTTATTAATTATTATATTAGCAAAAAATACTTAAAAATCAAATTAAGTATATTATTTTCTGCCCCTCAACACGCAATGACTCCAAAATTCGGCAGAAAGTGGGGAACGGAGTGTCTTAACACTAGGTTTCCTCTTGCTTGCCCTGCTGTGTGCGGGATACAGCGTGAAGCTATTTTTTTTTTATTTACTAATCTTTACAAATAAATATTAAGTATTTTTTTTATATGAAATAGTTTTATTTTTTGCAGGTTGTTTTAATTATAGAAATAAACTTTATGTAAAAAGATGGTAATAATTTCAAATTACACTGAAAAAATATTACAAAAATAAAAATTACAATAATAAGTAAGCCACTTACAATGGTTATTGTCTTTTTAGGTTTCTTCTCTTTCTTCTTTTCCTTTTTACTATCCCCAGATGCATTGGAAGCGTCGGACTCTTCCGATGACGAAGGATTAGTATCATATCTGAAATGATAAGAAAATTACTTAATATATCTACAAACCAAAAAATATGGTTGGTATATGGACTTTATGAACACGATTATTGAACGGTCTGTCAATTGGAAGAATGCTAATATTAAAATCACATCCGTTTTTCCTACACTGGTAGATAAAGCGAAGAGTTGAATTGCACCGAACACTAATCTTCGCCTAGATTTAGTATTGAGCGGTGAAAATCCAAGCCGCGCATTGCTTTGTTAAAAAGTGAAGAAATTATAATAATTCATTCCCATTGGAAATCGAACCCACAATTGTCGAGTTTACCGTTACACAGTGCCACTACGACCTAATGATGTAGTAATAGTTGAATAGATGTGTATAAATAACAGTAGTATACTAACTCCTCGGCGACATCACTCTCTTTAGCTTTATCTGGGTTGAAGTCTTCATCAGTACTTTCATCGGAGCCATCGCTGTCACCAGAATCACGTTCTTTAGCTTCAGCTTTGACTCGTGCGAGATATGCATCCGGTTCCTTTTCAGTGTCGGAGTCGCCGAAGTCATCGTCGTAGAGTGCTTTATCCTTGAATTTAAAAAAAAAACCATTAGAATATAATAGAATATTCTTTATTGCATACAAAAGATTCAAATTATACGAAATAACAATAACATGTCGCCGGTTAAAGCTGTAAACCTGCTAAGAGCTTATAAAGCAAATTATCAAGAAAGACAAAAAATGTCTTAAAGAAAACTGTGAGTCATATAGTACTATAACTAACGGTAACTATGTGTTAGCAGAAAGTTTTTACAATTTACAAAAGTAATTTATATTTTCTACTATATGAAATAAAATAATGCTCGATTTTGAATTTATTTTACATTTTTGAATAGTATAAAAATATACGTAAAGAAAAAACTAAAGAAAAAGGATTTAGCAGGTTTACAGTATAAGCCAACAATATATGTTTATAAAATGTATGCAAGGGTAGTATTAGTGCTTCAAGCTACCTCTTACAGACAATTTTTGGTAAAAAAGGAATATTTATAACAAAACAGGGAGCAACGTTATAGTGCAATAAATTATGGAAAAAAATATTTGGCAATGGTGTATTTTTTGGTAGTAACTACTAATAAAAAAGGTCGGTCATATTTATAGTCAGTAGGCATATTTGTAGTCAATGAGGCTTCAAGAAATATAATAAAATTAATTGAAATATGAAACTCACATTTTTGCCGGTATTCTTAACATGAAGTTTCTTAGATGTAATGTAATCAAATAATTTGTCGTATTCTCCCTTTTCTATACTGCTGAAGGTGTGCACGCTGCCAGATTTAAGTTCTATCTCAAAATCAAAGGACCTGTAAAAACACAATTTGTAAATAATTTCTTTTGCAATAAAAATATTCTGATTAATAGTTTCCGCAATACTCAAAGATTGCGTTCTGTACCTTATGTGTACAAACATTGCCGTGCTTTTCGTAGATTAGATTTTTTTATACTTCAAGACATTGCGTGACTGGCGGAACTGAACGTCGCACTTTGTCTTGTCACCACAGCAAGGAAATGAGAATTATTTATTGCTCCAAGTGTGAATCAAGCCCACAACCGTCGCGTTTACAGTGGGATGCTGTGCCGCTGCTCTACAACGGACTCCTAAAAATTTAAGTACGTACAATTTTCACATGTTCCGGTATATGACATTGAAGCATCAAAAAAGTATTCTATATATTATATTATATTTCATCTGCACAATGACACAAAAATCTGTCCAGCTGCGAGGAGAAAAAGTATATACTTGTTACGTAATTCATGGATAGCTTCCCTAGTATTAAGGTATTATTGAAATATATAAAAAAGTTTACATCTCCTTACTTAGTAGACGAAGTGCCACCTCTCGCAAAGTTTACAGAGGCTATTTCTTCAAAACGTATGTGTACTGGTGGTTTGTGGACATATATGAAGCCCTTTTCTAATGGGTAGAGGTATCCAGCAGCTGCCTTATATGAGCAAGCGATAGCTGGTGTCTTATGGTGGCTGAAAAAAATAAAAAATATTTGTATAAAGACTAAAATAATAATAGAAGTTATAATTGTTGTTATATTTTTTACTTCCTGCGGTATCCCGCATATAGCACAGTTTCATTCCACATTTTCTTTTCAATTTTTGAAACATTGCATTGAGTGACATCTAGCAGCTCAAAAACATTTTGTCCATAAATCTAATAAATAGTGGCTATTTAATTTCCATTGATTTGCAATCCAAAAACAGTGAAGTGAGTTTTCGTTATTGCCAAATATGTACGCAATTTATTCAAAATATCTAATATGACTTACCCTAAGAAATCTCCAGGACCTGTGACTCTTCTGTTGATGACAACTTTCATAATCTTAGCAAGTACTTCATATGTGGGTCCTGATAGTTCCTTACTAATCTTTCCTTCATATTTGTCTCTTAACTCCTCTCTAAAATTGGAGAACAATAAAAACAATCTTTAGCAAATATATTACAAATTTCATAAGTTCCATCAAGCTGCAACAACAATATTTTAAAAAAGTTTTATTATTCATAGTTGGATCTATGTATATTAAAATAACTTTTTTTAAGTGCTGTAGAGTCTCAACAATCTGGCACTATTAATGACAGAGGGTGTCACAGAGTATTATATAAAACATTTCATAAAAAGACAAAAATGTTTTTTATTAATAATCTAGTTTTTACAACTGTAAAATATTTCACTATCAACCAAATATAAAGTTTTTGAATAACCCTTAATTGGGGTATGTTTTGCAAAAGAATATTTTGGGTTTATATATACTTTAAGTTAACAAAAACATTTCATTAATCACCTAATGGTAAGTAATCATTGCTGCCCAGAACTACATGTAACAACCTGAGTAGTAACAGATGCATTGCTGGCCTTTCAGATCAAAGTTTCTTAACAGCAATGGTTTGGCCACATATTTACATCACCTTTGATTGTACAATAAATGTATGTTGAACAATAAAATCAAACTTACTCAGTAAATGGCAACTCCAGGCTAGTTTCCTCTTCAATACCAAACAAAAGGACTAAATAATGATATCTCGTTTGACCCTGTTTGATGGGAGGATCTAGTGACACCACAAAGAACATTTGCCTTGTATCCTTATGTGGTAGCAGGAACAGTCGGAGGACAGTTGACATTGGTATTTTGTAGTCAAAAGTTTTACCATGAAGTTGGAAGAATGTTTGGAAAACTTTGATATCGTAGCGACCACTGAAATGAAGTTATTAGAAATAATTACGATTTTAACTCAATAAAATGAACAAACTTTAACAAAATGTAATGCTTAAGTTCATATTCCATTGTTGCTGGGTTACTGAACTTTAATTTAATCTTAGCCAAAGAGCAAGAAAAAATTGTTACACTTATTTCAGTGATATAAAAACAATTTGCTAAACAAAATTGAACCTATAACTATCACCAATCAAGTAATTATAAATCTAATATATGTCACATAAATTATATATGTAATATAATCATTATTTGAAATTGACTTTAAAATAATCATACCGAGGAGTAAGACATTGTAATTCTCTGAAGATAGCAATAGCATCTCCAGATACAGATATAACTGAGGCTTTGTTCATGACTTGTTGATGGAATGCCTCCACTGCATCCATGTCTCCTGCTAACTCATTTGTTGGTATGTGGAATCGCATTTCCATCAGTGATATTGGAGTATCGTCATTCTGTAAAGGAATCACAAGTAAATATTTAAATAAAAGTTGTTATATAGAGTCACTTTTGTTTGCTACTTCACAGAATTCATTGTAAAAATATATTTTTTTATCAGCTTTATGCTGTATCTCGCACATAGCAGGGTAGGCAAAGGGAACCTAGTGTTAAGACACTCTGTTCCCCACTTTCTGCTGAGTTCTGGAAGCATTGCGTGTTGAGTGGCGGAACTCAATACCGTAACTCAGTAACAAAAATATATGAATACTAGAGGGCGCGCGCGGCTTCGCCCGCTTATTAGGAGTGAATTCTAAAAAAAACCACGAAACACGTGTTCAATAAAATATTTTTAACAGTCTGGATTTAAATTTTTATAAAAATCGGTGGCAATTTAAAGACTTTTTCATATAAACTTTCAACCCCTTGTTTGAACTCTTAGGGAGTGAATTCTTAAAAACCATGAAACATGTGTTCAATGAAATATTTTTAGGAGTCTGAATTTCAAATTTTATAAAAATCGGTACAGATTAAATTTTTTTTCCATACAAACTTTCAACCCCTATTACATCCCTTTAGGGTTAAAATTTTTCAAATTCCCTTCTTAGTGGATGTCCAGAATATGAAAATAAACATCTGCCCAAATTTCACGTTTCTACCATCAGCGGTTACGGCTCTGCGTGCGTCTTACCTCAGTCAGTCAGCACAAGTCCTTTTATATATATAGATAATATGTATAAATAATGATTTTAAGTCATCCTCTAAATATTTTTATAAAAAAGCAGGCATAAAGAAGTAATTAGAGACTTATATTAAGTTAAAGTTATTTAAGTATTGTAAACTGAAAAAAAACAAACTCATAAAAGAAATAAATGTTATCTGAAAATCTACTCCTTACCTGATGGAATTCAAGTGTGACTTCATTCTTGCCAGTGTTACATTGAGAAACATAATGAAGAGGTATTTCAAAAGCTGTGTTAGAACCAACATTAAAGCTGAGCACTGCTCCATTAAACTTAGCAGTCCCCCAGTTCCATCCTTTCAATGACAACTCCTTTTCTAACATATCCTTATGATAGTTGTTCTTAAAGAACTTTGCTACTTTATCTTGTTCCTTAAAAGTTGTTATAAATTAGTACTATGTCATGTACTTTATTAGAATATGTAAACCTTATAAGAGTAATACATAACTAAGTGAAAAACAGAATACTTTTAAAAGTTAAAAGTACATTGCATAAACTTGTTAAATGAAAATTGTAATATTAAGTTTAGTGGTTCATTTTATACTTACACCATCTTTAAAACCTCCGTATCTGTGTAATGTTCCGTTTTTTAAAAACACTCGCAACCCCCACGATCCAACAAACTTTTGAAAATTAACAAGTTCAATTTCATTAGCTGATATTTGTTCAACTTTTCCCGTTTTGCTGTTTTTAAATATAATATTCTGGTCTGTCATTTTTAGTCTTCCTGGGACCTAAAATCGTATAACATTGGGATTATTTGCTATTAAAAAAAAGGATTTTTAATTATATCACAATATTTAAGAAATGGTAAATCCCCGACTACGATAATGCTTAAAATATATTCGATATTTTTCCAATATAATACTATTTTGAAAAATTCCTGAAGATTCAAATAATGTGAAAACAAAACAATGACAAACATCATTAGCATGTTTCAATAAAATCCCGGCCCAAAAATTTACCATTGCTCCTTTGATTTCAGCAGAAACATCGTTATATTCTAAAAATTCCATATTTGTATTATAAGAAATTCTATATGTTAAAGCTTTTTAATTATTGTGAAATCTAAATTGTAAATTTAACCACGCGCGCTACCGGGCTCGCGGAAATACAAAAATGTCAGTTGTCATAAACATTTAATTTAATAGCAAACTACCATAGTTAAAAAATCAATCCAGCTCGTGAATATTATTATTTATTTACTTACTTGATTTATATAATTCATATAATAATCCTTCTATTGGGAGAAAATGCATATTTTTTTAAAGTTACATTTAGTTTTTAATCTAAAACTTAATCAAATTCTATCTATGAACGCTTATACAAATGCAAAGTTGAATGCAAGCTTCGCGAACTGTATTTAACAATAGTTTTATCAAAACAAAAAAATATATACATTTAACAGAATTCATTGTAAAAATATATATTTTTTTTTATCAGCTTCACGCTGTATCCCGCACATAGCAAGGTAGGCAGAGGGAACCTAGTGTTAAGACACTCTATTACTCACTTTCCGCCGAGTTGTTCTCAAATAAAGAAATGTTGTATATATACTTTTAATTAAACTTAACTTTAACTCAAACTTAAGCAATTATTTCGACTTTGATATTTTCTTTTTATTGGGTATGACGAAATCTAAGATTGACTAAAATACTCCAATAGGTAAAGAGCCACACAGTTTTCAAACAATTTACGCTAAACAAGATGGATTTGCTGAAATATAAGGTTTTTTTTTTATGGAAAAGGACAAGGCAAA
The DNA here is from genome assembly GCA_021202915.1 of Heliconius himera. NCBI lineage: Eukaryota > Metazoa > Arthropoda > Insecta > Lepidoptera > Nymphalidae > Heliconius > Heliconius himera. The sequence goes on from JAJHJA010000076.1 coordinate 418,228, forward strand.
CGAGCGTTTGGGTCACCTGATCGTAAGTGATTACCGCCGCCCACGCCATGTAACACCAGAGGAGCTACAGGTGCGTTGCGGGCCTTTAAGGTGGAGATAGACGCGCTTTTTGAAGGTACCCATGTCATATCGACCTGGAAACACTGCCACGGGTAGGCCACTCCTCAGTTCCGTGGCGCGTGGAAGGAAGTTCCTGCGAAACCCCACAGTAGTAGATAGTAGTAGATAGATAGATAGTAGGTACGAGAAGAAGTATATAATATAAGTATATGGTGAGAAGAACTGTAGGGTTTTTCAAACAAAAATCTAATTTTTGCTCTAGGCCTACCGTGTCAATTTGTAAAAGTTTAAATAATATATAAAAGAAAATGTATATAGATGTACTCATATACATATATACAGCAATCCAACAGTCAATGCAAATAGTTTTATTCTAGTGATTCGGCGGTGTAAAAAGTCTAATGTATTTCTTTACTTTTACACTATAAAGTGTTTTTTTCTCAGCATACTTTATTTTATATTCTAACCGAAAATTTAATTTTCGTAATAATGTGAGTTAAATGATCGTAGATTTTCTCCAATTTAGTGCGAGGAAATTCTATTCGAGTTGGAATGGGCCAGTGAGAAATGTTATTAGATCTAGCTTTTCAAATTTGGATAATACTCAATTTGATAAAATGTTCATCATTTCTACAAGATCAGGGGGAGGGGGAAGGGAGTAGTTTGGTCTTTTAAAATATCTCTAGATACGCCAATTTTCTCATCTCCTTCTCGCCTCCACCTCAAAGTTGGTCGCATATAAATTTATTGGCAATTGGTTCAGAACTTTATCAAAAAATCATCCAACAGATATTTTAATAGATGAAATAGCGCTCTTTTATAAAAAAAGAAAATCACTGAATTTGATTGCCTGGCAATCATTGTTTTAATATCCAAACTGGCTTTCTTTATCGATATTTTGTTTATAAAGTCGACTACACTTATACATCCCTATTTCGTGGATATGTCAGAAATGAACTTGACGTTTTCTGACTTCATTCATTTTTTAGTTTCACTCTATATTCATTGATATCTGACGTTCCAAGTGTTGAGTGATGTGTGAATGTAATACTATTTGCAAATTACATTAATTATACCATCGTATGGTTGTAAACGTATTTTTGTATTTTGGCGTTGTTATTATTGGCTAACAGATTATTGTATAAAAAAAATAAATGTTTGTTATTATAAGATTTTGACTAAACAACATCTGTAACGCAATCCGGCCTATATCCGCGGTCCTTAATCCTATTTCGTAGATATACTTTTGCATGTGCAATTCCTATGGCGTCACTATCGTTACCAAGAGTGTTTCAAGTGAAAAAAAACAGTATCGACGCTGAACGAGAACAGTTTGAAAAATTTCAGGTGGGTAGATAGGTATAATTAATTTAAGTTAAGAAGTTAGGGGTTTTCCTTATTATTATTAGTAATTTAAATACATGTCGTATACTTTGAATGGCTTGACAAAAATACTTATAAAAAAAACTTACCACAAAGTATTTATGTAAAATCTATGCAATATCTAGTATATTGGCAGGTAAACATACTAATGAAGACTAGCTTCACTATTTTATAAACTCACTTATAATTATTATAAGTAAAACTTGGAAATTTAGAATATAATTTATAATAACAGTTTGGAGGAAATTCAGTTACAAAGAAATATATATTATATTTCTAAAATAATATAAATAATTTGCTTCCATATGGATTAAATTCCACTGGCAATGAAATAAATTTTGCAAAGCAATATAACTATAAGAATGTCATCAGGTGTTACAAGTATCAGTTATGTGGATGTCCCAATAGTGTATTACGTCATAAAGCTTCCCACCTATGCATACAAACAATAGTATGCATGCCACAGCATGTGTAAACAGATACATAATCTATTATTGCATAGCTCTCTACAATTTTAATACATTAATATAATTTACATACAAAAATTATTACAATATTTTGAAAGCTAAAAAATAAAGCTTTATTTTATACCAAAAATAGACATTGCTCTAACTCTTTTATAATTTTCTGTTTATTATATCTAAGTTTTTGTACAATATTTGCATTAATACAATCAAAAGGACGAAAATTCGAAATTTTAAATTCAAAATGAACTTTTTTTCAGCAGAGGAGACCTAGTGTTAATACAATCAATTCCCCATGTACTGCCCAATTTTCAGGATATTGCTTGACGAGTGGAGGAACCATCATCATCATGCGTACAGTCTGATGCTGTCACACTCCATTTAATATTACTAAATTGTTTCTAAGAAAAAACAAGACTTAATTAATGCTGAGCAACATAATTGTGCTTTGGCACGATCGTAATTGTCTTCTATGTATAAAATATTATTATTATTAAATGTATGTAGGTGTAAAAAAAATTGTGGGTTTGATCTCCATCCTGAAATGTCTTGAGTCTGTACTGTCTCTGTCTAACCTGTTATATGAGGGATAAAGGACATTTTATTAAAATCCTTGTACATTTATGTATGTATGCAAAACTTGACCACATTCTGTTTTTGCATTCGTTGAAGCAAATGTCTCTCTTCAAAGTATATTTTATTTTCCTTGTATTGAATTCTAATATAATCTTTAAATTAAATTTTATGATGCTAGTGTTATATGAATCTGGATATTTGCCATATATCTATAATAATGTTTTATCAATTGTGGATAATAATGGTTTATATTATGGTTCAGCTGAAGTGCCTTATTGTAAACAGGATGTTTACACATTCATTTTCTATGCAATGGAATGTGTGTATTTAAAAATATTATGAATTCTACTGTCTGCTTACACAAATAGCAAAATGTCATAAAAAGTACGTCAAAAATATAAAACTGCACCTTGCCGATACGATAGACATGTGCAGCAGAAAAAAATGGCATTTATTTATGTAAATATAATAAAATTAGTCATACACAACAAACTAGTATATTTGCGGTGTTGTGAAGTTTTAAATATAGATAATGCAGCGTTATCGTTCATTAGATTATAGACGTTGTTATGAAAACTTGACGCACATGATAACATATCTATTGAATTCTATCAGTTTCAGTTTTTCCGATACACCACAGTACATAAGTGCTATATAATAAGTAGTTTTTATCCCGTTTTATACATAAATTTGTTTGGATTGCAAAATTGGTAAGTCTGTAATGGCTTTATTATGTGAGATAAAAACTTAACGAACTGCGAAATGAGTTAGGTTGATGACCGTCAACCGCGTTCGTATTCCGTACTATGCGCGTTACTTTAATACTTGAAAAGTGATTAATGTAAGGTATATTTCACTCGTTCTTTTTCCAATTTCTTATAATATTATTATAACATGACCAATGTCATTAAATTAGATATTTTACAAGATTCAATTTTATTCTTTTATCGAAACTTTAAATTATTATTTTTTTATGTTTCCGAATCCACTTCAAACTAAATGATTGTTATCTTCCGCCTACACTTTATTGTTTACATTTGCTCCTTTTACATTTTCATGTTCAATTGATTTATTGTACAGTTATCATATTCGCCTTAATTCTGTCTGACATGATTGTGTTATTTCATTTACTCGTTTCGGTAGACTAAGCGCGGTGTTGATTACCGCCACTAAACATGCAATGTCTCGAAAATTGGGCGATGCGTGGGGATCAGAATGTCTTACGACTAGGTTCCCTCTGCCTACCCCTTCTATGTGGGAAAAGCGTAAAGCTCTAAAACGTGGTAAAATCTATTGATGTTGTTATGGTCATACGCAAGACATTACGCCGGTTAAGCACAATGGTCATCAGTTCATTCTCAAATTAAATATTAAAATTCCATTCAATTGAAACTTTCAAAACAAATCGGGCCATTGAAATTTTATATCAGGAAATAAAACGAATTGAAGTTAGTTAACAGCAGGAACAGCTTACTAAAGGCTATGGACTTTTGAACATAGGTTGCCTCGAATATAGTGACATACGACCTCCTCGCCTTTACATTACTAATATACTAAACGACGACGTTAAATTCAATTGTTGTCTAGAGTAAAGAATAATTATCTCCCCAATTGTATTTTGTAACTAAATAAGAATAGGTAAATAATAATACCCTACTTTGCTTAACATTAAACAAATATTAAATATTAATATATTAAAATAAAAAAATAATTTATAGTACAGCATAAAAAGTATATGATAAGTATATAGTAAATAATCAGGTAAATAAAATTATTAATAATAAATAAATTATTCATAATACAAATGTTAAAAAATAACCTAAACGCCTACTATTCTCTGGGTCTCACCTGCGCGTGAGTCAGTGTGATAAATGATTCTTATGTAAGTCCGCATAGGTATTCAACTACTTGATTGTTTACTATTATATACTACATGTAATTATAATATTTTTTATTCTGTTGGCGTATTTTTTTTAATATCATGTCCAATAATATCACTGATTTTAGTCGGGAGGATGTTTAATGTTTATATTTATTAATAATTTTTGATATGTCTAAACGAGCGATAAGAGAAGAGTTTCCTATTGATAGATCCTCCATACGAAACGGGAAATATTAGATGCGTAATGAAAAATGAGTATGACCATACCATTTGGCGCTAGTAAGTTATATTTAGTAGTGGGGAACACACAGGTATTTAAAGTGAACTTTCTGCTCATGTATCACCTTGTAAAAAGTAATAGGAATTATAAGTAAATAATAAAATTATAAAATTCAGTGTCAATATACGATGTTGATGATAATGAAGCTACAATATCGACACTACTTACTAAAACAATACATTATGATTTTTTTAGGCCCTTCTTATGTGACTAATGCATACTTATAATTATAATATAATTATAAGTATGCATTAGCAGCAGTAATTATAAGCATGCATTGTAAAGCAGGAAATTGCTAAGATAGTAACTGATTAGAAAAAAATATACAGGGTGGAAGAGGCAGCGCTCCATTTACGGAAACAGCATATAGGGTAAAATATTTCAAACCTATACCTAAAGAAATTAATCAAGATGCCTCAACAGTTTGGACGTAGGATTTTTTTTTCATTTCACGATTTTTATCCATACCTGTATTTCGTGTGACGCGATTACGTATAGATCCCAATAACATAAACACTTACTACTACAAAAATACTACTAAAGGCTAAACAACTTTGAACTTTATCGCCAATACATACGACTCGATTTCGAAATGAGGCGTGTGCGGCGGTGTTCCTTTGATAGGTTTATGTGTGCGTGCGTCATCCTTACAAATGACGTTTTGTTTTAAAATGACAATTTTATTATTTATTTTGTTTGAAAAAAAAAACTTTTTCATTTTTGGGAATTTATTTTTTTCTGAATTATATTAGGCTTTTATAGAGTAGTTAAAACAGTGGTTTCATTTAATGTGGTGCTGACACTTCCACCCTGTATACATGTTTTTTCAAAGTTATCTTTTTGAAAAATAATATTATCATGGTGTTTGTACTAGGAAAACTAACAGGGGTTCCCAACCTTTTCTTGATCAAGGACCACTTTTATATCATTAGCAGCAGTGACTACTATGCATGTAGGTATAATAAAAATTAACTGTGATAATCAAACAAAAACTTCGACTCACCATCTCCAGTCATAAAATTAAAATCATTCGCGGACCATATTTAGGCTTCTGCGGACCACTGATGATCCGCGGACCACTGGTTGGGAACCAGTGGTTTAAACGCTAAGATCTCTGGATTTACTGGTCCGATTTACTTTCTTTTTGTTTTGTATGAAAGCTGCATTCTTTAGGAAAGCTATAGGCTATATAACATTACGAAGTAAGTCTTAGTTAGCCTTAATTAACGAAATAATAATAATAAGGAACGCCATCGAATTACTTTAAGCGCGTGCGCTGCAAAAATAATTACAAAAAATATAACAAACTGCCTGATACAGCGTGAAGCTGATTTATTTATTTATTTATTTTATATAAAAATATTGTTCATAAATTGGCACTAATAGGTTATTAGCAAATAATGAATAATATGTATTCAGATAATTAAGACTGTGGCGCAGTCAAACAGGGCCCGAAAACGTGTTTGTAGGTTCGATCCCCTCGAAGGTATAAATAATTCTGAGTTTCATTGACGCATTCGAATTCACGTGGAAAGAAAAGAATGGTGTATGGTCTTCCTGACTATGCGGGACAATTCGTGATCTGAAAGCAAGATGGAGTATATGCATTTTAAATAATACCTATTATTTCATGTTAGACCGACATTAAACCCAATTTAGTAAAATGGTTTAACATAATTTGCGTAAGGTTTCCGACCTTGGTCGTAAAGTGTAGTATTCCCACGGTTAAATGAAAGTATATACTTAACCATTACTGGTGATTTGTTACTATCACTGTGTGGGTAGCTACGTAGTTTTCTCGTCCAAGTTTCCAACTATCATCGACTTTCCATCGCCTTTCCATTTGCTTTATTTTTGTAATTATAATATAAAACATATTGCTTTTAATATTTTATAGCATTCTTCTGTGTATTTTATTTCTAATTAGAAGAGAAAATAAATCGCTTAGGCTTCATTCACCTAGCTCTAATTCTAAATAATCAAGTTTTTAATATTTTTTTTGTCATGCATCTCTCGCACAATGCAAGTGTGGCAGAGGAAATCTATTAAAAATCACTTCGTTGATCTGGCTCTGGTTGTGGATTCGATCCCCGATCGACGAAATGAAATATTTATTTAAAATTTCTGGCATCGAGGCTATGCGCGGCGTTAAGCTCCGCCACTCAATACGCAATGCCCCCAGATTACGGCGGAAAGTGAGAAGTGGAGTCACAACTGCGGTGCGGCTGTGGGTGAGGAGGGATATAGCGTGAAGCTGATATAATTTTATTGAAATTTTTAAATATATTAAAAAATACAGCTTTAGGTATTTTGTTTACCTATTACTAGCTGTCCCGCTGGCAAACATAGGAAATAGCCCGAGGGCAATCACCGTTTACGTCCTCTTCCGCGATCACAGCGCGTCCCGTCGATGGTCTGCTAGAACTAGAGCACAACGCTTGAACTGATAAATTATTCAGATTCAGTAAGTTTCTCGAGCAAAAAGACAAAAAGGTGCATTATTAAATCTCACATTTTTAAAGTGTTATTTCATATTTGGAAAGAAAAATATTTTTTAAGAAAACATATAAATTTCGCTACGTTCAAAAAAAGTGTTTTTTTCATTATGTTGCACGCTCTTATATCTGCTCAATAGTATAGATAAAAGGCATAATATATACGGTAATTATATGCGGCATTTTTTTTGTTGTGATATTTAAAAAAATATATAATAAAATAGATAAAGCTATAGATAGCGTTATCAACGGACGAAAAAACCGAACGTGTTCCGTTAGCGACGTTACGCATAATTTGCAGTGGCATGGCTTTTTTGTTTCGCATATTTATAGCTCTTAACTTTATATTGAGGCCAGTCGAGATACAGGGGTACAAGGTGTGTCTGTAAAGGCGACTGGTTTTGGGTTCGATCCCCACTCGAGGAAATGAAATATTTATTTAAATATATAATTTAATTTCTTCGCTCTGGTGTCGAGGCAAAGTGCGGCGTTGAGTTCCGCCACTCAACACGCAATGCCTCCGCTGAATCTGGCGGAAAGTTGGTAACGGAGTATCTTAACACGAGGGTTCCCTCTGCCTACCCTGCTGTGTGCGGGATACTTAGAGGGAAGCTGATTTATTCTTTTATTTATTTTTATATTACAACCTGCAGGCAGCTACGGGCAACAAGTACGTAACACCGATAACATGAGAACAATCAGTGCGTGAAGTGGCCACTTTTTGCACGTCAACTTTATTATGATAGACTCTTTTTATGCCTTTGTCTATTGAATATTTTGTAATAGCTTCAATGTATATAAATAATATTTAAACCATTGTTTTTATAAGAAATATATTTTTATAAAATGTATTAAATAGGTACAGGATGTTTTAACACTAGGTTCCCTCTGCCTTTCATTCTATGTGCAGAATTAAATATAGAAAAATACATAAGTAAGTAAAAATAATGCAGCACCTAGAGATTATTGCAAATAAATTTTTCCATCGACAGTATTTCTGCTATATGTGCCTATGTTAGACAAGATACCTTTTTAATATATATTTTTTAGTCATAATTCAAAAAAATTAAGTATAAATATTTAATAGTAACTTAATTTTTATAGACATCACTAAAACTTAAGCTACTGTTTATGTTCCTTTACTTTTGTACGAATGAAAACAATAGCAGGTAATATAGTAAGAAACAATGTGTTTTTAAATTAAAAGTTACGTGCTATGGGAAATGACGAAATCATTACAAAGACAATATCTTTAAAACACAATGGCTCAATGGAAAAATAATTACAACTAAATGCACACTATACAATGTTAATAAGTAATTGACACATTTAAAGTGTAGTATAAATCCTACTAATGTTATAAATGTGAAAGTTAGTAGGGATGTATGTTTGTTGCACTTTCATGCCGAAACTACTAAACGAATTTATGTAAACTTTACCGTTATTTAACTTATAGGGGAGACTAGCCCAAAACGGGTGCCCCGCCTAAAACGGGTACGTTGTTGTACGCTTCTACGTAAAAGTTGAGTGTAAATTTGAGTGTGTGCCGAGCATTATTACCGGCCGAAGAGTTTCAATCAGCTTGGCTATGGCGCCGGAGTCGCGTAATGGCGTAGGTATATGTAGCAAAAGTTTTTTGGTGGTTTTGTTAAAAAAATGCAAGGTAAGTCTTTTGAAATTAGTCGAAAACGTTCATAATTATCCCTTTGCTATTATTGACATTTTAATTTACAGATCTCTAACTGTGGAAATACACAATTTCTTTTGTTGTTTCAGCTTCCATTTTGAGGTTATTATAACTAAACTTAGCAAGGTTCTCTCGGGCATAACGGTTAGGGCAAAGCGGGTACCCGTTTGCCTCGTTTTACCTTGAATTCATTTTCAATTATAGCTCAGCGTGCGTCGTGGAGTGAGGCCACTATGAAATTAGCAATGGAAGATGCTTAATCCTCTTTGATATCTCGAAGAAGTATGAGTTCTATCTACGATGAAGTATGGGTTTACGGTGTCTACTTTGCAGCGATACATTAAAAAGGGAAGTCCCGAGAAAAGACTTTAAAGGTATCAGCCGGTGTTAAATGGCGCTCAAGAGAAAGAATTACTGGATTATGTATTCAATTTGGTTGATCACACGAGTTGATGATCTTCATCTGTGGTCTTACTAAAAACTTTACTTTTCTTGTTATAGGAGATATAGTTTATTAACCTGTTCATTTTGATATTAGAATTAAAAAAAAATAAGAAAGTAATTTATGATATTTATGATACCGTCTAATAAGATAAATAGAAACATATTTAGAGTTGAAATTAGATTTTTACAATGTTTCTAGCTTTAAATATGAAAGCAATCTATATTTGTTATTATTATATTCGTTTGTTTTTTTTGTACAGTTTTATAAAATTTGAAAATGTAATTATAAAAAACATATGATGAAAATAGAATTTAATAATTTATTTTGTTATTTATACACTTAGTTACGTCATTATGTGGCTGTAATCGTTTAAAAACAAGGTGTACCTGTTTTGCCCTAAGCTTACCCGATTTGCCCAGAGAGGGTTACCCGTTTTTGGCCAATATGCGGGCAAAACGGGTTTTTGAAGACCTTTTGTATTTTGCATATAAAATAAATATAATTCATTAAAAAAAAACAATTCTCGTTTTATTATATACTTTGCTAAATATCCTTTGTGTCGATGTGAATTAAGCTAAGAATCCAAGTGAATTTGACGTATTTTTTTACATTCTCGCTTAGCTTACCCGTTTTGGGCCACCTTCCCCTACATAAGAATAACACATAGGCTGCAAATTATGAAAGTATATAGATTTTGTGTAATTTGACTATAATATAACAATAACTGTAAAGTTTAAGCGGCGAAGCCGCGTTTGGGTTGCCAGTGTATATGGCATCGTTGTTAGATTTTTTCTAGATGAAAAGCGGGATTTTTGAAGATATAAAGTAAAAAAGCGGGACTCTTTCGCCAAAAGTGGGAAAAAAAATTAAATAATAAGAATTTAATTTATTATGTATCCATTTATTAAAGTTTTAAATAAGGCTTCCTAATAAATGGTAATAGATATTAATAAAAAAAGGTTTTTTTTAATAGAATAATGTCACAACGCTTAAAGTCGATATTATTTTGGTTTACCACATGTAAGGCAGTTAATTCTGGAATAACTATACATAACTTACGAATATACGTATATATTAAGGAATAAAAAAATAATTTTCACAGTACGTGGAATAATCCGTGAAAAGCGGAATAATGCCTGTTCCGATCGGAAAATTCGGGAAATTTCATTTTTGGTCTAAAAATTTGAAAGGTCCCGCCAAAATCGGGGCGTCTGGCAACGCTGGTATATGTACCTATAAGAATATAGGAACGTTGTGGTGAATGTTAGTATATAAATATATTTAATAGAATTTTTTTGCATTGATTTTTGCAGAAGTTTTAATTAACCAAACCGAATTGATTTTTCGCTTGATAAATTTAAATCGTACTGTGTATTGGAGTTCTTGCAAGTCTAGATATAACATGGAAAAAATACATATATTAATTTATTTTTAGGATTTATAGATTTTTTTAAATACCTCTTTTATTTGTACGAAACGCTCGATGGTTTTCCAAGTGGATGAAATCAACGCTGTAGTTTAGTTTTTCTACAAATATTTTAATTTAAAGCTACTTTAAATTTTAAGCTAAGAAAGATAATTTCAAATTGTACGTACGAATTAATATTACGTAAACAGTAATATAAGTTAAGTATCAATAATATTTTGGTATACATTTGTATATGAAAGGTATGTCAAAGGCCAGTCGTGGCGCAGCGGTACAAAGTGTGACTGTAAAACCGACTGGTTGTGGGTTCGATCCCCACTTGAGGAGATGAAATATTTACGTAAATTTACATTTCCATTTCTTCGCTCTGGTGTAGAGGCTAAGCGCGGCTTTGAGTTCTGCCACTCAACAAGCAATGCCTCCAGATTCCGGCAGAAAGTGGGGAACGGAGTGTCTTAACACTAGGTTCCCTCTGCCTACCCTGCTGTGTGCGGGATACAGCGTGAAGCTGATTTATTTATTTTTGTATGTCATATACCTACCTACATATAAAGTACATTTATGGTCTCGGCCTACGGATGAGATCGTTATTTACCGTTTCCGGATTTACTGGCTCATATCAATTCTGTGTTCGTCGGCTGTTATTTATGTTACAGTATCAAAACGTATCATTTTGTTAATTTTATACGATATATGTATATAATTATGTTATTATTTCGACGCCAGTTGTCTCGCAGGGACATAGCAATCTGACGGGGGTTCGATTCACACTCGAGGAAATTAAATATTTAATATTCAAAGCATACAAAGCTTGGCGTTGAGTTTCGCCGCTCAAAACGCTCCAGAATTCTGTGGAAAATAGGAAATTAAGTGTCTTAACACTAGGTTCCCTCTGCCTACCCTGCTGTGTGCGGGATACAGCGTGAAGCTAAATAAATGTAATGTTTTCTTAACACGTGTAACATTAATAAAACAGTAATACAAGATAAGCAACCGTTATTTACATAGCAGTGTAACCTACTAACATATTGGTATTATAATTATTGCGTTCATTGTATTTAAACTAAAATAGATGTTCATGAAACCGTACGTCCGTAAGCGTTTGCCTACTGAATTAATTATTCTTATGTTCGCAGATTACACGCCTTATATAATTAATAGAACAATTTATTACATATGTATATGTATTTTAATGTATTTTTTCTGTTGCAGGTAATATTTTCTCATGTAAGAATATTCAGCCTAAACAAAATATTCTAATATTCTTTTTCTCATTTCATTTCATTTCATTTACATATTCAAATCACAGATGTATATTTAATTCACTTTTAATCATAACATTTTAATAAAATAATAATATTTCAGCTGTATAATATGCATGTAATTCATTTTTGTTTATATTTTCTTTGAATATGTTAATATAGTAAATAAGTTCCTAATATAAGATTTCGTGAATGCTTTCTAAAAAATCCCATAACTTCCTCCCATAAACTCTCCTCTAACTTTGCCCGCCACGTCTCATTTCAGCCCGGCACACCACTCACTAATGCATGCTGAGTTCGTGTTGCACTAACACCTTGCTATGGCCAATCCTGCAGATAAACGGTTCCATCAGCTGGTAAGTTCGCAGAGATAGATTTTCCATTTTTCATCGCATTTATGATTATTTATAACTAGCGACCTGCCTCAAATTATTTTCCTGTTCTAATAACGTTATTATTTTAATGACAATATTTATCTATAAATTGAAAAGTAAAGTTTCAGCCAAGCCAAGTCAAGTTTTCTTGTTGAATTAACAAGAAAATTGTAGCTATTTTGTCGTTTATATTTTATTTTGATATAACTTTTTTATTTTTGAGTCGATTCAAATAAAATAAACTAAATGTTGAGGGGAGCTTAACAAAGTATAGTAGTGAGTGATTGCATTTAAATCGATTAAGCCGTTTGTAAGGATAGCGTGCACAAACGCACAGGCAAACAGACATACATACAGACAAACAGATATTTTTTAAAATCATTGTTTTGGGCTCCATTCGGTTGATAAATACCTCCAATAATATATTTTCTCACATATCATCCATATACTGACACCGATCGGATTAAATTTGATTATATGTATATATATAATGCAATAATATCCTTAAGTATATAAAATACAGTTTGTTCACCGATGATAAAAATTTGCTTTGACTTACAAATCACTAATCAATCCTTTCCTTCAAAGTAATGCATGGTTACAATTAGCTCGATATATATAATTTTGTTTTTTTTTAATGATTTTTATGCGTATTTTTTATTTGAGAGGCGAATGTAGGTATGTGCTCAAGTAGGATTTTGTAAGAGGTTAATTAATATAATGTATACTTTTAATATGTGATTTGTAATAATCAATTTCAGCGATTTTTCTATGAAACAAAATTAAATTCTGAAGAGTTTTTGTGATCATAAACAGATGACATTCAGCAGTCGTATTTTAGTCACAAAAGTGCCGTTAGTTATGAAAGGATTTAAGTTTGCGTAGCTTTCTGCTTTACATCGTCGTGTTTATAAACGATCTGTTTAATAAATTACTCTTTGCACAAATCACTTCCACTCCAGGATATGCAATTATGCAAAGCTACAAGAAACTCTTTCTTGTAAACCATAATTATGGTGAATTAAGAAATATTCATATATTTTTGCTTTACGCTGTATGCCGCACGTAGCAGTGTAGGCAGAGGGGTGTGTGATATAATGTGAAAACACGCCCCTCCTCATTTTCGCTGAATTCTGGAGGCATTGCGTGTTGAGTAGCTCAAACCAACACAGCGCTGTGCCTCGACCCCAGAGCGAAGAAATGAAAATATTACACATTTTATTTCGAGTAGGAATCGAACCCACCACCTTCCGCGTTTACAGTCGCTATACTGTAATTCGCTGGTGTCCATGCGCCACTATTGGTTTCGGTTGGTTTGTTTGTAACTATCTATCTATTTTAAAATTTACTCTTTGCACAAATCACTTGCACTCCAGTGGATGCAGCTATGCATAAGTGCATAACAGACGTTCTCGTTAACCATAAATATGCCGTACATACTGTATAAGAAATAATTTTATCTAATATTTTTTTTCTTATATAAAATAATGATTAAACAGTTCATTATAAAAGTAGAACAAGGTTACTACTTTTAGGTTACTATTAGCGTGTCTACATTAAACGACAACAATTTATGTCACTGGGGCAGCCCTTAGCAAAGCTCATGTTTAATCATGACAGCCAACAAGTGTATAATAAGCACGTGAACTTTGACGTCATTGTTCGGTCATTTATTCTAGCGCTTATATGAATTAAAATTAGTTTAAGATTGTTTTGAATAATATATACTAAGTAAAATATGAATAACATATTTCAGAAAAAAAAAACAATCAAACAAGTAAACAATTAAAATTGTAATTCAAAGAGTCACGTGGCAGATGAATCACTAAAAGAGCTAATGTTAGGAATTTAAGTATAAGGAATATTCTCAGAATCACATCAGCATTTTAATTACTCACATTACGTAAAAATGTATGTTAAACCTTGATGCAGAAATCGAGTATTATTCATCATCAAATCTCTAAAGCAGGGGTTCCCAACCTTTTCTTGATTGAGGACCACTTTTATATTATTCTTGGTAGCAGGGGCCACTATGCATGTAGGTATAACAAAAATAAAATTCTTTTCTATTTGTTTAATTTTTTTTAATATCTATAGTGTTGTAGTGCTGCTAAAAGAAAAATCTAAGCTGAACGTAAGAACCCACCCTAAAGACAGAAATTTTGTATGTGTATGACTGTATGTAGAGAGTAAGGTCGAAGAGTTGTGGTGGCCTTGAAGTTAGCTGTAGATTTAATTTTAGAATCTTTCTTAGTTTTGAATAATGCGCAGAAGTTAAATAAGCCTAACTTCAAGACGACTCCTCGACCGTACTACACAATTTTCTGTCAAGTCTGCTTCTGTTTTGTGAATAATAAAATTTCGAACTCATGTTGAGTTCCAAGAGAAGTTCCAGTCTTGATATAAAATATATTATTATTATTTATTTTCTATGATCTTAATGCATGTTACTACACTATAATACCCTACTTATTTTTTAATATTGTAAATAATGCTTTTTTTGAGTTACTGTTCCCAGTGGACGTGCTTTTTATAATACGTATATTATGTAAATATCACAAATGAATAATGATTGTAATTTAAATTGGTGTTGAAGAAATGCTGTATAAATAGCTTTATATTATACTAATGAGTTAATTACTGGATTCTTTCATACTTTTTTTACTTTCGTTGTTAGAATACTACGACGTCAGGTCAATGAACAACCATTCTGTTTACAAACACTGCTATAATATTATTATCTTGTTCCAAAAATACAGAGCGCGCTCAACGCGGCGAAACATACGTTTCATATTTTTGTTTCCATTCGAACATGCTTGATGCATGGGCGTATTTAGGTTTATCCAGTTTTAGATTTTATGTCTTTCTCTTATTTCTGTTTTGAAGTAGGGTACACGCAGGAGATGTGTCACGATCTAAATTAACTCGAAAGTAAATATATTGAACTTGACTTTGAATATGTTTCTTTAATAAAATTATTATTCCTTATATTTTTCTTTTTTTATTTTATCTTTACCGGTAAACCCATCCAGCTTTTACCGGATAAGATATTGAAAATGTTCACCATGTTTTTTTTGCATATTTACAAGGCATTTTTATTTTTTTTATAAATTTTAGGTTAGTAATCGCTGGGGGCTTAGTTTATTATATTTAAAAATATTTTAAAATATTTCCATACAATATTGTTTGATTAATTTACTTATATTTCCATTATTTGCAGACATTAGCAATTCAAAAAGCTATAAATGCGATAGAAACGCCAGTTAAAGAGAAACATGTACGGAGCACCATCATTGGGACTTTCCGGGAGCAGAGTGCGATCACATATTGGGTAAACCGAAATTATAAACATTGTTTCAATATAATTTTATGACAAATAATTAATTTAAAAGCTAATATTAATAGAAAAATAATATTTTTTAAGTTTTTTTTTAAGTCCCAAAAAATTAATATTTATACTATTGAATTTTATTTTATCTTACGAAATTAAACTTTTTACTTGTAAAGCAGGCTAGGGAGAAAGATCTCTTATTGTTAAAACATTTGTTATTCACATTTAGTCCTAGTTAGAGACATTGTGTGCATAGTGTCGGGACTCAAAATTGCGTTTCGTCACCACCATGCATACAAATAATTTAAATATAAAATTTTCCCAAATTGGAATCGGATCCACAACTGCATATAAAGTGACGCTCTCCCACTGCGTCACGATGGCTAAATTTATTTTAGCTATACATTTATATATTTTAAAAATATACATACATTTATATATTTTAAAAATTTTAAAGTTAACTTAAAGCTATCTCCCATCAGATGGTGGCCATCCGTCAGCCGTTACAAGACGACAGGATCGTGGCATGGAAGTTTTGCCACGTGACGCACAAGCTGCTCCGTGAAGGTCACGCCGCGTGCCTCGATGACTCGCAGCGGCACATCGGCATGATCAAGGAACTTGGCAAATTATGGGTACAATTACTTTATGGATTTTAATATGTTTTCAGAGAAAATTGAGGTTTCTTTTAAAAAATATTAAATTAAAAGGTTCACAATAGTCTCCTATCAAATAAACAAGTACACCGATACGAGAGCAGTAAACTGTATTTTTAACTATATTTTTTTTAAATAACATTGTATTATTATCTCCTTTTAAAAGTTTTACACAGAGAAGCCTATACAGTGTAGCTAATTTGATCTCGATTAGTTCACAATTGACCAGATAATGCAAATTTTCTCGCCGTAGGTGCATCTACGTGAAGGCTACGGGCGCCTGATCCACTTATACTGTAACTTATTGGTAACGAAGTTAACGTTTCACGCGAGAAATCCTAGAATACCCGGCAACATGCAACTGACGGCCGACGAGTTGGACAACATAGCTGAGAACGATGTTAATAATTAGTGAGTATATTTTATATATACAGGGTGGAAGAGGCAGTGCTCCATATACGGAAACAGCATATAGGATAAAATATTTCAAACCTATACCTAAAGAAATTAATCAAGATGCATCAGTTTGGATGTAGGATTTTTTTTTCATTTCATGATTTTTATCCATACCTGTATTTCGTGTGACGCGATTACGTCTAGATCCCAATAACATAAACACTTACTACTACAAAAATACTACTAAAGGTTAAACAACTTTGAACTTTATCGCCAATACCTACGACTCGATTTCGGAATGAGCCGTGTGCGGCGGTGTTCCTTTGATAGGTTTATGTGTGCGTGCGTCGTCCTTACAAATGCTGTTTTATTTTAAAATGACAATTTTATTATTTATTTTGTTTGAAAAAATAACTTTTTCATTTTTGGTAATTTTTTTTTTTTTATGATTGTAGACGGGTTAGGGGTACAATTCCCATTCGAGGAAACTAAATATTTGTATTTCTTTGCTTTGATGTCGAGGCAAAGCGTAGCGTTGATTTCCGCCACTCAACAAGCAATGCCTCCAGATTTCGCTGGAAAGTGCGGAGCAAAATGTTATAGTGTTTATAGGCCCACACTGTCTATCCTGTTACATGCGGGATACAGCGTGAAGCTAAAAAAATTGTCTTTCTTAATAAATAGACTATTCAATTCAAGCCCAGTAGTCAACAAATAAACTTATTAGCTTTATTTTTAAATATTTTTTTAAATTATTTTTTTCAGTTTCCAACTGTGCGTGGAATTGTTTGACTATATGGATGATATACTAAGTTTACAAGCAGCAGGTAATAGATGATTCTTTAATTTGAATTTTGTTAGATTATTTGTAGGATGACTTTACAAGAGGATTACATATGTAATCTTTAGACGCATGGTCAGCGCGTGTGTGTAGCCTCTAACCAAGGCTTTGTAAAATGTAAATTATTAAATTTGCATAAATGTTTCAAGGGCCTCGCGCAAATAATTATGGGTTATTGAACCTAAATAATGTATTTAAAACGGAATGTGTTAACATTGTGTTTTCTCTGCCTGACTATATTAGGCATAAATTAAAAAGAAAATACACTAGACACTATTGTAAGATAAGGTGTGGATGTAAATGCGATGATTGGTGGTTCAATTTCCTATAGCACTAGCGAAATGATTTACACATCGAGTGCTTGAGGCGTTGATTTCTGCCACTCAAAGTCTCTAAAATTGAGCGACTCGTGGTTCCCCACGAGTCCGACCGACCCCCACCGTCTTAGCACTCTGCCTACCGTGCTGCATGCGGGATAAAGCGTGAAACTAAAAAAAGTATAATAATTTAGTTCCATCTTAATTCAGCCTCGTTGAGTATGAGACAATAATATATACACTGTTGTTAGTGTTCGACAGCCTGGGCAACGCGCGCGCCAACTCGATGACGGCGAGCGGGCAGTGCCGGCTGGCGGCGCTCATCCCGTGCGCGCAGGACGCGTCGCGCATCTACGACTGCAACGTGCGCCTGCTGTTCCGCCTGCACGCCGCGCTGCCGCCCGACGTGCTGGCCGGGCACCGCGAGAGGTGCCTATATACACAATTGTCAGTCAGTGTTTGATAGCTTGGGCAACGCGCGCGCCAACTCGATGACGGCGAGCGGGCAGTGCCGGCTGGCGGCGCTCATCCCGTGCGCGCAGGACGCGTCGCGCATCTACGACTGCAACGTGCGCCTGCTGTTCCGCCTGCACGCCGCGCTGCCGCCCGACGTGCTGGCCGGGCACCGCGAGAGGTGCCTATATACACAATTGTCAGTCAGTGTTTGATAGCTTGGGCAACGCGCGCGCCAACTCGATGACGGCGAGCGGGCAGTGCCGGCTGGCGGCGCTCATCCCGTGCGCGCAGGACGCGTCGCGCATCTACGACTGCAACGTGCGCCTGCTGTTCCGCCTGCACGCCGCGCTGCCGCCCGACGTGCTGGCCGGGCACCGCGAGAGGTGCCTATATACACAATTGTCAGTCAGTGTTTGATAGCTTGGGCAACGCGCGCGCCAACTCGATGACGGCGAGCGGGCAGTGCCGGCTGGCGGCGCTCATCCCGTGCGCGCAGGACGCGTCGCGCATCTACGACTGCAACGTGCGCCTGCTGTTCCGCCTGCACGCCGCGCTGCCGCCCGACGTGCTGGCCGGGCACCGCGAGAGGTGCCTATATACACAATTGTCAGTCAGTGTTTGATAGCTTGGGCAACGCGCGCGCCAACTCGATGACGGCGAGCGGGCAGTGCCGGCTGGCGGCGCTCATCCCGTGCGCGCAGGACGCGTCGCGCATCTACGACTGCAACGTGCGCCTGCTGTTCCGCCTGCACGCCGCGCTGCCGCCCGACGTGCTGGCCGGGCACCGCGAGAGGTGCCTATATACACAATTGTCAGTCAGTGTTTGATAGCTTGGGCAACGCGCGCGCCAACTCGATGACGGCGAGCGGGCAGTGCCGGCTGGCGGCGCTCATCCCGTGCGCGCAGGACGCGTCGCGCATCTACGACTGCAACGTGCGCCTGCTGTTCCGCCTGCACGCCGCGCTGCCGCCCGACGTGCTGGCCGGGCACCGCGAGAGGTGCCTATATACACAATTGTCAGTCAGTGTTTGATAGCTTGGGCAACGCGCGCGCCAACTCGATGACGGCGAGCGGGCAGTGCCGGCTGGCGGCGCTCATCCCGTGCGCGCAGGACGCGTCGCGCATCTACGACTGCAACGTGCGCCTGCTGTTCCGCCTGCACGCCGCGCTGCCGCCCGACGTGCTGGCCGGGCACCGCGAGAGGTGCCTATATACACAATTGTCAGTCAGTGTTTGATAGCTTGGGCAACGCGCGCGCCAACTCGATGACGGCGAGCGGGCAGTGCCGGCTGGCGGCGCTCATCCCGTGCGCGCAGGACGCGTCGCGCATCTACGACTGCAACGTGCGCCTGCTGTTCCGCCTGCACGCCGCGCTGCCGCCCGACGTGCTGGCCGGGCACCGCGAGAGGTGCCCAGCCTTTTAAATATTCTATGTTTCATCTCCTCGAGTGGGAATCGAATCCACAACCTGTCGCACGCTTCTGCCCCCAGGCCATGACTGATCTCTAAAACACAACACAAAGAATAATTAAATGTTGTGTTGTAGAGGCCAGTCGTGGCGCAGCAGCACGAAGTGTGACTGTAAAACCGACTGGTTGTGGATTCGATCACCACTCGAGGAAATGAAATATTTACTTAAATTTATATTTCCATTTCTTCGCTCTGGTCTCAAGGTTAAGCGCGGCGTTGAGTTCTGCCCCTCAACACGCAATGCCTCCAGAATTCGACAGAAAATGGAGAACGGAGTGCCTCAACACTAAATTCCCTCTGCCTACCCTGCTGTGTGCGGGTTACAGCGTGAAGCTGATTTATTTATTTTTTAAATGTTGTGTAAGATACTTAATGATTGCATGTATAACGAGTTACGTCATGACGATAGACGTGATGTTATATAGCCTATAATACTTATAACCTTCCTCCCGATAAATGTAAATGTAATAAAAAATCCAATGACCGTGCTAATCTCAGGGACCAGTGTTTCTAAGATTAGCACGGTCAAGTGAACGAATTATTCGTCGAATCGAGAATCAAGTGTTCTGATGTGTTAGATCCTCTCAACCGTGGAACTCATTAAACTATAAATAATAGTCTAATCACTATACTAATATTGGTTTTCCATACTAACTATAAATGAGATAAAAAAGTACCTATAACATGACATATTTATTTTTTTTTATTTCTATTGCATATTCTAATGAAAACATATTATTTCTTATTTTATTCGAGTAATAAAATCTTTTACGTTGTATTATGTAACAGGTAGGTAAAGGTGGGGGTAATTGAAGGTATGGAAACCTTTCAGTGAACGCTAAAGTATTAACAATAAATATCCAATCTTAATTGACTATCCATTAAACTTCAGCTGCGTAAATAAAATTCATGAAAGTTATATAAATACGAGTAAAAATATCATGTTTTATTATTTTCTCGATTATTATGTGTCTTAATTATTAAAATAAATTATTCTTGGCTATTTTTAAAATACAAAATTTAAACTTTATAAGTTTTCTATAAATAATATTCTTTAAAAAATATTATTTATTTATTTATTCATACTTCCTTTTAGGCGTTTCTATCCTGCCGCAGTTGGACAATGGATCACTGGGCACGTGACTGTAGTTAGGCTTAATAATTAAAATAGCAACTGCGGCAAAAAAATTATAAAAAGTTTTTGTTCTATGAACGACGTGACTTAACACAGATTATAGAGAATTCATATTGGCGAAAATATATAGAATATATTATTTAGTTGTACTTACTCCATAGTACCTATAGAATTTAAAAAATTGTAAAAAGAAGTTTGACTATCATTTGTCATTTAAATTCCAATCTTACACATTAATTTACATTAATTTAGGTTTCGGGTGCAGTTCAAACAACTGAGTTCATTCTACAAGCATGCGAGCAGCTTGCAGTATTACAGAAACTTGCTCTCATTGCCCGTACTACCCTCCGATCCACCTAACTTCTTGTTACAGGTAAAATTTTACAAATTAATTACTTTATATTTTGTATGAAACTTCATTTTTATAATATATATTTTATAGCTTATTACTATCAATGTAGTATCCAGGATATATAAAGAGGTCCATAATACTTCTTTGGTCTTTTATGGTAACAAGTATGAATTTAATGTTTTATACAAATATCACAGACTTTGTACTGCCCGATAATGAAGTGTCATGGAAAATTTGATATTTTAAATCTTTTACAATTACTTAATTTTTAAGGTTAACTGGTTTAATATAGTAAACACCGAGTGGAAAGCCACCAATCTATACCAAAGCATACCGTTTAAAAGCCATCCAGGAACTTGTTGTAATATGAACACAATTTCTTATTCAAAACAAACCGACAGACAGTAGAATTATACATATAAGATAAAAATGTATATCAGAAAAAATAACGATAGTAATATGAAAATATAGTTAATTTGCATTGTAAACAATACAAAAAATATTAAAAATAATATTTGAATTATTATTAATGATATAACAAACATCTTTGTTTTTTCAGAGTGATTTCGGTACATATGTGACGCCCGTAGTATCAATCCCGAAACCGCCGCCCGATGAGCCCGATGCAGTGGGCTCTTTGATCGACACTTCAGATACCATGAGTCAGGTATTATGTTTGAATTTACTTTTATTATTATTATTTTAGACACAGTTCACTGTGGCGGATTGAAATGATTAATGAATAGCGTCGCTTTGCATATATGATGATTTTTAAAATTATTATTTATTATAATACAAATAATAATAAAAAAAAACATGCTAAATTAGATTAATAAATTTTGTAACATATTTATTATATTTAAATAAGCCAGATTTCCAATTAAGTTTTAATATTAAGTCCTAAAGTTGGCTGTAGGTAGCTGCGCGTACTTTATGTATATGAAAATATTATTAATAGTAATGTCTTTACTTATATTAAATATGAGTTTCTCTTTTCACACGTACAGGCAACTACCCCCGACCACCTGGACTTGGACACGCGCACCACACCCTCCCCGATACCCGACCCCATTCTGGAGCGAGACAGACTCATTGAACACTTACAGAACGAGTTAAAGAGAATGAGGTATGTGTTTAAAGTTGTTTATGGATATTAGAAATCAGATTTTTTGCTATTTTTCCACATTTTAAAATAAACAGAATAACAGAAAATTTTAAACAGGATTATTCGTGTATATTTAGTATTTTAAGTTTTTGGTGTTTCGAGCACTTTACGGTAGTCCGTGGTCACGGATAGTTGACAAAATTATTATATCAAAATGAGGGATTGTATCTTGCCCTCTCTCAATAATAAATTTTTCTAATTTCATCATTCTCTAGTCTGGCTACCACTATAAATATTTGGGGTAAACCAGAATGTGGTTGCCAACTAACAATGATTGCCACATTTAAGGAAAATATTGTCAGTTATTAACTTTCCATAATTTAAGTTTGATAATAATTTGTTAAATGATTTTGTAACTTATTTATTAATAGAATTTAAGTTGACAGCTTGGCAGCATTTAAAAATAAAAAAAGATTATACAGGATTGTTATGAATAGGATGTAGACGAATATGCTTATGTTCGATTTTTTGTCGCAATCACTGCACATATATTTTTTTTTATTTCCTTTATATTGCATAGTTCTTATGACAATGGATTTGAAATCTTTAAGGAGAAATAATCTATCTATCAATAAATAAATATCTATCAATTATATATGTTGTTTTTTTGCGCTTTTCCTTAGATCAACAGTGTCACATGTAACACAAGAACGTAACACAATGATAGGATCTATGCAAGAAAATTATATGAGAATGGAATCACAATTGCAAGCCGCGAGGGTAAGTAAAGAAATGCGGAATAGTTTAGCAGTAGTCTCATCATATTATTTTTTAGCTTCACGCTGCACATATCAGGATAGGCTGCAGCACGCTTTACACTGTTACCAGAATGAAATATTTCCTTCGTGTGATAATCGAACCCACAACGGTCGCATTTACAGGCAAAAAAGTGCCAGTGCACCATGATATTGCTTATTATTAATTTGTAACTATAGAATTAAATTAACTATGGGGTCTTATATATTTTTAATAGCTTATTATATTAATTTCAAAGAAATAAATCCTATAACTTTGCTTGTTTCAGTATGAACTAGAAGAAGAGAAACAAAAAGCCGAAATCTTGTCAATGGAAACACCAGAAATCAAAAGTAAGATATGATTTAGCTTCATGCTTTTTTTTCGATATAGTAGAGTTGGCCTCTGCTGTGGGTATATATCATAGAATTAAGACACTCTACTTTAAGTTGGAACAATTTTCAAAATACTGTGTTATTAGTGGTAGACTTCTACATCGCGCTATATCTTGTTACAAAATGAAAATAATTCATTCCCCCGAGTGTTAATCGAACATATAAAACTTTCAACCAGACGATGTATCGCCGCGTCATGACGACTTCGCGTTATTTTTATTTAATAATATGCATTTATTTCAGGAAAACTAAGCCAAACTGAAGAGAGAGCCAAAGTGCTAGACGAGAAATTCCAAAAATTAAAGGGAGCGTACACACAGCTACGAGAAGAACATATTACCTTAATTAGACAGGTTAGAGAGATATATTTCATTTTAGAAAAAACCGGATAAGCATGAGCTGACAAATTTCATAATTCTAAGTCATCCGGAAGTACCCTCATAATTTTGATTTCCTTTTAGTGTCCAAAGACGTGTTTTTTTGCGATAAGAACGGCCTTATCTCTAAAAATTGAGTATATGGTTTAAATTTCAACTTGATATATGCAAACATTCCTGAGATAAAGGCTCTTGACTGATACACAGACAGGTAGACAGACAGACGGACGGCCAACAAAGTGATCTTAAGGGTTCCTTTTTTCCTTAAAATAGTTTCTTTAGTAACATTTTGAATGAAGTCCATTCCGCTCAACTTCCCGTGGCATTAAAACTTTGCTAGTTGCTACTGAATTTTTCTTTTAACATTTACCGGTGTTGGTAGAGAGATAAAGTAATGTTAAGACCCTTCCTTCTCCAATTTCGAAGTAATTTAAGAATCAATTTTGTGTTCATAAATTTCAATTACTTCACAAATAAAAACGTTATATCAATTTACAAAATTAACAAATAGCAAATAAAGCCGCAGGCGTAGCTAATAAATAATAAACACTAATAAATGTTGATGCAGAAGGCGGAAGTGGACAAACTCTCCGCTAATCTGCGAGCAGCCGCCGCACAACACGAAAACGCCAAGACAATGCTTCAACAGCAATTGAATGACAGAATGAAGTATTATTTTATTAATATCTTTATTATATTTAAACTCTTATTGAATTATGTATATATTATTAATAATAATAATTTATTATTATGTTAAAATTATGATGGTCCTTAATAATCGTAAATTATAAATATTCTACTTTGCACAACATATGGGTTTTGTAATATTTCAATTTATAAAATTTAATTTGAAACTACGTTTTTTTTATTGAATTTTTAAAGTGTTTGAGTACTAGAAATTTTGGTTAATTAATAAAATATATCATTGTTTGTATAGAGACGTTGAACTACTTCAACAAAGTGCATCGTCAAGTGAAGAAGTCGAAGCCTACAAAACAGAACTCACTAATCTTAGAACTGAATTAGAACAATCTAGACAAAAGGAGGCTGAGCTAGAGGCGCTAAAAGCTACAGTGGAAGCCCTAGAAATTGAACATAAAACCGCAACAACGGAACAAGAAGAAAAACTAATGGTGATCGCCAACGAATTGAAAGAAGCGACAGAAAATATTGACAGGTTGAAACAAGAAATGAATGAAAAGGACTCAGAATTAAATAGAGCTAAGGAGGAATTGATAGTTTTAAGGCAAAAAAGTGGGGACGAGTATAAGAAAGCTCTGGAACAAAAGGAGGAAGCGCTAAAGGAATTGTTAGAACTTAAACAGAAATATCAACATGAAAAAGAGGTTAGTAATTTTCTATATTTTTTTGTCTTAAATATTAAATTGTAATGCATGATAATGTAAATAAAACATTTCTATTATAGAATAATTTAATTGTGTATGCTCTGCGGTATGTGATTAACAAAAGCTATTTTGTAAACGATTTTAATTTTCGAAGCTTCGGACATTTAAAAATTATCTTGTGAGTAATCATTATTTATCTGATGACATTGTGCTTACTAGGATTATATTTGTGTATTGCCTTACTAATATTTTTTGTATATGTAGATATTGATAAAAGGTTTATTTTTATTAGGAGCAAATCCATTATACTAATAATTTGAAAGCTGATTTAGAATCTTTTCAAATGAAATTAACTGATGCGCAAAGTAATTTTGAAACGAAATGTAACCAGTTAAATGAGGAGTTTTCTTTGAAAACTCAAGAATTTGATAGTGTCTTAAGTGAGAAAGATTCTGAACTAAAAGAAGCTCTAGATATGCTTATGCTCTTGCAAGATCAAATAGAAAGTATCAAAAATAACGATGAAAAGTTAATTAATGATAAAATAAAAGAAGTCAAGGACTTATCATCAAATGTATCTGAGTTGCAAAATGCTATATGTTCGAAAGAACAAATGTTGCAACATTTAAATAATACATGCACGGAAAAAGAAAATAAAATAACATCCCTTACATTGGAATTCGAAAAGTTAAAAGAAAACGTTACAATTTTGACGGAACAATTGCAAGAATGTAGAGAGAATTTGAAAACTGCACAAAATGAACTTACAAGTTTCAAAGAACAGCATGAAGCTTTAATAACTACATCTGAGTCAACAATATCAGCAAATAATCTCGAAACTGAAGAACTTAAACAAAATATTAAAGAAATTACTGACTTGAAGGACGAGTTATGCACTGAAAGGGATACTTTGCTTATAAATAGACAGGTTTGTTTTAGTAGAATTTCTTAGGATTTAACTGTAATATGTTTTTCTTAATGTTTTAGTAATATTTATGAAATAACTATATTTTGGTAGGATCTTGAGCATACAGTAGAAGAATTACGAGATGTACAAATTAAATTAAATGCTGACCTAGAAGTAACCACCAAAGAGAAAGAATATATAGAACACAATTTAAAACAAGAGATTGCCGATTTAACGGAAAAATGTACCCAATTAGCTGCTGATAAAGATGTTCAAGTACAATCGTTACATGAAAGAATACAACAAAAAGAAGAAGAAATAAAAGAAATTGTAACAGAAAAGGAAAATGAGTTAAATAATTCTGAATCAATAATAGCGGACTTAAAAGCTCAAATATCAGAACTGGAGCAGTGTAAGGCTAAAGAAATAGATGAACTAAAAGTTGCATTATCTGAAAAAAAATCTGAGGCTCAGGTTAGACTAACACGGGGTTCTGGTGGTGGTTTACTGTGAGAACATTGCTGACTTTGCGATAAATATTTAAAAAAAAAACATTTGTTTCTCTTATACTATACGCTTATAAATGTTATAACTTTCATCTATAATTTCTTATTTTAATAAACCTTTTGTCATTTAAGTGTCGATGCTTTTCGAACCTGAATAAACTTGTTGTGTTAACTTACGTACGAACTAGCATGATATCTAATGGCATGTTTTTATTTCCAACGCTCTGCATCTACTGTTCTGCATGCGGATACCTTCATGTGGTCTATATATTTTACGCTTTGGACCTCTTCGCCGGCGTTATGTTACGTTAAGTATATTTCTATGATGGTGATATAGTTGCTTGAGGCTAGATTAGAACACACGGAAAACGAGCGATTGACCGCTGAGTGTGAATTACAGGACTTGTTGCAACAAAATACTATATTGGAAGCGGATATGGGCTCTCTCAAAATACAATTGGATGAGGCGAACGCGGTTATTAAGAAACGTAAGTATGTTTTGAATTGTAATTTACGTAATTGTTGATTTTTCTCCCTCCTTATTATAAAGTAGACGTAACATAATTTTTAGTATGTTTTTGATTGTGCGCTTCTCTTATAAATCTTAAGAATTATTTTGGAAGTATTTCGAAGTTTATTTATTAAATGTTCAAGGCTGAAGGTTTGATAGAAAATAATTATGAAAATTAATTAGATTTATTTAAAAAAAAAAATTAACGTTTAATGTAGGTATGAGTTGAAATTCTGAAAATAGATAAGACAAAAAAAAATTAAAAGAATATTTTTATTTTTATCTTAAATTCTCTCTTTTACATTCATTTAAATGAATTATAATTATATATTAAAATTTAAACATTTTATAGCAACATAAAAACATTAGGGACGATTAATAAAAGCTATATGTATATATATACATACATATACACCCTACTACGAAAAAGCAAGAGAAAAAAAAAACAAGAGATTGTATTCCCAATTATTAAGTGCTATAACTAAGACGTTTATGTCTTACTTTCAAACAGAAACGAGTAAGTTGGTTACTTGTGCTAGCGAGTCTGCATTGGACATGACCAACGGGGCGATAGTTAAATTCGACAGTACAAGCACTGCAGACGCGGCTGCCGAACTAGCAGCTAAAGCTTTTGAAGAACTTGCGAGAAAATCACAGGTATTTTTTCTTTGTGCACCTTTGTTTCTCTGATCTGCATTTCTTTGAAGTATATATTTTTAACTTTTATAGTATAAAACATATCAAAATAGTGAAATTTATATGTCACTAGCGACCCGCTCGCGGTTTCGCCCGCTTGAACTACATAATTATTAATTTACTAATCTGCATCACTTTCGTTTTCTAATAATTATATCATTTTGAAAACAATATTTATATCTACATAGAAATGTAATCTTTCAGCTAATTCAATAAAACAGTTATTTATTGCATATTTGTCGAACAATATTCTTTAAAACATAATAACTTTTTAAACCGATTGGAATAAAACAAACATTAAGTGTAATATGAACGTTAACATTTATTCCAATTAATTTAATATATTATTAATATATTATTCTAATTGCAAATTTGTTTAAGATTGAAGGCCACGAAGAGGTGATCGCGAAAGCGGCTTTGTCTGCGGCGCACAACGCCGCCCAGCTGTCGGCTTATGTTGCAGAACTTTCTAATATTACTACTGATATTAAACTCAGTGATAGTAAGTTTTATATTTGTATTTTACCTTTTTTTGACTAGGACTACAGTTGGAAGAAAATACGATTTTTGTATGAATTAATTTTAGTTATAAAAACACAAATTAAATGTACTCTAATTTATTAAGACTATTGTCTTCGATATTAGAAAAAACATTAACCTGTTTGAACCTAACTTAATCTAATTTAACCTACAACTTAATTATTTAATGTTAGAATAAGTGTGGAAAAGAAAAAACTCTTTTCCCACCGGCATCGTTCACTCGATCTCTCTCTTTGTCGTCGCCTATCAGACGGATACATTATAATGTAAATTATTTTTTTTCCATTTGTGACACGGCACTCCTATATAACACACTTTTAGTGGAAATATAAAAAAAAATAAAGTACCTTCAAGTAGGTAAAGTAAC
The DNA here is from genome assembly GCA_021202915.1 of Heliconius himera. Lineage (NCBI taxonomy): Eukaryota > Metazoa > Arthropoda > Insecta > Lepidoptera > Nymphalidae > Heliconius > Heliconius himera. Next base: position 447,061 of record JAJHJA010000076.1, read on the forward strand.
AAAAAATTCTCAAAAAAGAAAAAAAATACTTTTTTAATAGAAAAAAACTTCTACTACTAGTTTTTTAACCTCATAAAGACCCCGAGAATGTATTCAACATATTATGCTATCTTAATATTTATATTTTATTACTTTTTTTGAAATCTCACCAAGATACTGTATTTAAACTTAGAAACTTCCAAACTTTACCTTATAATTTAAATTAAGTAACTTGATGTTTAATCGCTTATCAAAAAAGACATTATCAATACCGTTTATGTAGACATTATAACAAACACAATTTATTACAGAGCTAAAAGACGAGTGTCGCACAATGCTAACATCCAGCAAGCAGTGTCTAGAGCAAGTCGGCCACGGTACACTCGACACAGCCGCTCTAGCGGCTCTACGCGCTCTAGTGCAGCGGGTGTCGGCCACTGCGACAGCGGCTGACAAGCACGAGGGCGGCAATGTGGTGGACGATGAATTAGCTGATATGGATAGAGCTATTGAAGATGCTGCTGGACAGATTGAGGTCAGAATTGAGATATCATATTTCAGAAGTAAATATTTTTTTTTATAGTATGATTTGAATTTGTGGCTTTGGGGTGTCACATACGTGTTTAGTTAATTAAACGGTAGCTCATGTCTGGTGTGATGACCTCCATCGTGACCTCCATCGTGGTGGAAGGAATACAAGCGTGTGACTGTTAACGTCTCTATGGTGGATTTATTTACTGTGTTCCGCCATTCATATTCACACGCAATCTCTCTAGTATTCGGCTGCAGGTGGAGAACATAAGTGTTTTAACACTAAGTACCCGTTTCTGTCTCTTTGCCTACCCCGCCATGCACTGCGGGATAAAGCGTGAAACTGATGTCCGGTCATTCTATTTAAATAGCAAATGGTTTTACATTATGTTTGTTGTGAAATATAAAACAGAATTTCAAAGAATATGTAAGCTTATATTCGCTTATAAGATTCTCTTTATATAGTGAATTTGTTTTTTAACCGCCTTCTATAAGAAAAGGAGGTTATCAATTCGACCGTTTTTTTTACATTTTATTAACAAACTTTATATGAAAGCTTAACTTTTCACTTAAATTAATTTTTAAACTTTTAAAGTAATACTATTTGTCTACTTTGGGTAGTTAATTGGTAATGACCATCCATTGAGACAGTATCAATTCTTTCATCAAATATATTTTTAATTTTTTTTTATAAGGTTAAGTTGACATTCAAATTATTACTATACAGGAAATGCTAGCAGCAAGCAGAGCAGGCGACAAAGGTGTTAAACTAGAAGTAAATGAGAAAATACTGGACGCTTGTACTACACTAATGGGTGCAGTGAAAGTCTTAGTCCAGGATAGTAGACGTTTACAAACCGAACTCGGAGACCCTAAAACGCGGTTGAAATTGTATAGGAAAAACCCCGTGTGGTCAGATGGACTTATATCTGCGTCGAAATCGGTGGTCTTTGCTGCTAAGTTGTTGGTGTGAGTTGATTTTTGTTATTTATTTATACTTTTTTTATATTACATTTTATTAAATAAACATAACTATTTATGATTATAAAACACATAAAAAATATGTATAAAATTTGGCTAAGTAGCTATTTTTTTCTCAGACAACCTATAACGACGGGGGAAAGATTAGATTAGATTTAAAATAGTTCATTTTATCGCTGTGATAAGATAGGGTTTTGCGTGAAGCTCCATAACATTTTTGCAATATTTCGATAAATGGACAGAAATTGAGGAATGGAATGGCTTTGTTCACCTTGCTATATGTGGGAAAATCGGACAGTTAACAATTTTATAATTTTCATAAATTTTATCAATGTCTTGAAAAACATGTGGAATATGCGAAACCTATTATCTTAAAATGAATTTCCTTAATGATCCCTACAGGACGTCAGCCGACGAAGCAGTGGCGGCGTCGGGGCGGCTGGAGGGCGTGTCGGTGGCGGCGCACGAGGTGGCGGGCAGCACGGCGCTGCTGGTGGCGGCCTCGCGCGCCAAGGCGCCGCCCGCCTCGCCCGGCCTCGCGCGCCTCACCGCGGCCTCGCGCGGCGTCACCGGCGCCACCGGCGCGCTCGTGGCCGCCGTGCGCGCCGCCTCCGCGCTCGTGCGCGACCACGGTGACTGCTCGCTGCTCTGTATAGCTCGCTAGTGCTAGCGGTGTGGGTGTTATGAAGTAGTTGGGTTATTGAAATACTATATATTTGTGATTTAACGTCATAGTCTTGAACGCGGCATGATGGGTTACTCGTTTGTGACATTACGCGGAGTTAATCACAAGATTTGATCAATTAAAAATATAAAAATGTCTATACTGAGTAAAAAAATATTTTATAATTTCTAATATATGATATTTCTTTAACGATGAAAAAAATTTGAATAACCCAATTTTTTATTATAGACGATTTGTTTTTGCATAATAGTCCTTTTTATTAATTTTAGTTTAGTTTACTTTATACTTTATTGCACACAATAAAAAAACACAGAAAAGAAATAAATACAAACAAGTATGCAAAGGCGGCCTTATTGCTTCAAGCAATCTCTTGCAAGGCAACCTTCCAAAACATAGGACTTAAAATATAAAAACAGAAGAGTTGAATAACGCTAAATGCACATAACAAAAAAAAAAAAGATAATACTAAGTAAATATATAATATATACAAAAATACATAAACTCACACACAATACACATATATTTACAACTACATATATATTTTATTTAAAAATTTGAAAAAAAATATTAACATTTATGTGTTATTAAGTTTTTTTTAGTAAAAAAAAGTAAATAGCAAAATTCTACATCTATATCTATAACCCGTAAACCTTCAACAAAGCTAAAAAAACTTGAAAACACGAGTCCATACTAACACGCACCGCACAGCACGCGCGTACCGTGTAGTAGTAGTAAGCTAGCGCGCACGTCCGCAGAGGCGCTGGACACGTCGGCGCTGTCGCTGACGGCCACGCGCCGCCTCGAGATCGAGAGCAAGATGCGCGCGCTGCAGCTGGAGACGCAGCTGGAGGCCGAGCGCGGCCGCCTCGCCGCGCTGCACAAGCGCCACTACCAGCTCGCCCAGCACGAGGTGACCGCGAGATGTTGTACTCTTGTATCTGTCTTTATAAAATAAACCGGTCAACTCACATTCGTCCGCCCGATGGTTCTCCGTAAAAATTGACAAACATAGGATTGCGTGAGTATGCACTTATTATGTATGAAATTCATTTCATACATAATAAGTGCTACAAATATAAGTTTGTATAGGTTTTTTCCTATGATATACCTGAAAGTTTTCACACTCAGATTTTTCCTGGCCTTTCCTTCTTTGTAATATATTTTAAATATCACATCTTGTCAAACTTTATAATTATAAACCCACGGTAAGTAACTTACAAGTTTTGATTACAAGGCTAGTTTCGTACTTTAATTAACTGTAGATTTGGATATTTGATAATATTTACAGCTCCCCTTCACGCGATTTTGAGAGAAATGGTTTTGACAAACAGACCGTCGGATAAGAAAGTGATCCTGAAAACGACATATTTTACAACATTATAAAACGATCGTCACGCTGTAGTAAAACAAAACACTTCGTTGAGTTCCGCCACTCTCAATACACAATAAATCAAATTGAGGCAGTAAGTGGAAAACAGAGTGTATAATGTTTCTCTCTATGTTAGGAGAAGCAGACAAAAATTATCATACTTTTTGAGAATTGGTTGTTGTATATTATTTTTGAGAATTCGGCGGAAAGTGGGGAACGGAGTGTCTTAACACTAGGTTCCCTCTGCCTACTTTGCTGTGTGCGGGATACAGCGTGAATAAAAAAAATATTCTTAATAATAACTTAATATAGTAAGATAGAGATATATTTAATCATACTACTTATATCTAACTTTTAATTTCTTTTACAGAACGGGAACATGACAAATGGAGAAGAGTGAACCTGTCTTTGGAGACACAATAGAATGTCTTAATAAACATAGATTCGTTTGTGATGCAGTCTTGATTTACTTTGAAAGAACGCGTATACTTTTTAATTTCTCAACAATTTCCTGTATTTATCAGTAACTGGAAAGGATTTTATTTGTACATCCCTATTCCAAAGTTGCATTTAAAATGTTTACAACGAAATTTATTCCATTATAAATTAAATTAAAATAAAAATATTCCATTATAAGATTACTAATTAATGCTCATTCATACAGAAAAATTACAAAATTGTACTTTTAAAAAGATAAAAAGTTGACGCCTAGAAATTAGCTAAATTGGCCCAAAAATTTTAGATGATCTTGAGTAAATCTTTTTTTTTACATTGCGAAGTATATTTGTAGAATAATTCCTATTAAGACTGCCAATTTCAAACAAACATATGCAATTTAGATTTTAAAATATACATAAAGATTTATGTTACAAAATGACATTCAATAAATAAACACTTGCAAGTGAAAGAAAGAGGTTAGTAAATTGTCACTTTAAAAACATTTTATGATTTTTTAATACAATTATTAAGATATGAATTGTAATAATTATCAGTTGTTTCTATTCTCTACCAATTGGATGTAAGCTTTAACTCAAGACTAGCAGTAGGATATATAATTAATTTTTGTATGTATATTTACATATAATCTACATTGAAACAATTTTATATAATTAAGTATAATCATAATTAGTTGATTTATTTACACTTCTTGTCAACAACTAGACTTACCATTACTTCCATGGTAAATATTATATTCTATATATTTTACGTGTAAGAAAACAGTTGACATATTAATAATATTTTGTAACCTTTAGTGATTTCTAATATTTATATATTGTGTTTATTAATAAATTATATACAACACACTACATATTTTATTATTCTTTAACTACCTTTAAACTCACAGCATCAAGGGAAAATTGAAACACCAGAGACTGCTGATACAACTTTATCATACATATATTAGTTATACATCTATAATCACAAAAAAAACATCATGACAAGCATAGCATACTGCAAAAATTCTGTAAAACATGGCATGCTTATAAAAATAATTCAATAATATTAAACATCTTTATACAGTGAAATGCAAGATAATACCTAAAGCAAGTAATTACAATAAACTTATGCCTACAGGCAATAAAAATTCACCTAAAAATAATTTGTGTAAACTTATTTGTGCATATACAATTTTTTAACAAAATAGTGACAATGAGCATTGTTTCAAAATTCCTAAAATTAGGCCATCAAAGGAGTGTTTTTGTTAAAATGTATATATATAAATATATATTTTATTTGTATTGCAAGCCCTTCACCAATGTTTGCATCAACTTAAATGGCTATCAAAACTTACAGATGGTAAATCCTTCAAAAATTTAGCACCACATATCATAATCTTACTTTAGAAGTATAGAATACTGTTTAATACAAGCTTCTGTATTCATACCAATAATACTTGAAATTGATGCACTTAACACAAATCATATTAGAGGTTAGGTCTTAAGGATAATAAAGACATTAAAAGTTAATATTATAGTTGCAAAAGACGCTAATAATTAAGTACTTTTACAGCAATTTACATTTGGGGTTCATGCCATTTTAAGTGCCTTTCATGTACGAGTTGTATAATTTTGACATGAACAGCTTGGTACTTTTCAAATTTGGGTGGAATTGGGCATAGTCTATAAGTTACTTCATCCCCTGGTAGTGGCACATATTCTCCTTCAATACTGAAACAATAAACATATTTTGAGTATTATTGAAATTAATGTTAAAGTCAAATGCACGAAAAATTGTTTAAGAATTAAATAATTTGTAGTAAAAAAGCTCATCGTATCGTAATTGCGGCAAAAGAATAAACAAAATAACGTATACATTATACACAATACTACCATTGGAAGTAAACAAGTAATAATTGATTAACTTACTCGGAAATGTGGACAAATATATCCTCGCCGCCTTTTAGAGGAATTATAAAACCGTGGCCTTTTTCCCGACAAAACTTTTTAATTTTGCCATATTCAATGGGATTTTGTAGAGCTCTTTCAGAACTAAAATAAAAATCTTATTATGAGAAAAATACTTTATCATAATTAGCATTCATAACATTCTATTTAATATTAAATAACTTACGTTGAAGCTGTTCGATTTCTTCTTGTTATAATAGGGCTCGGTAATTGAAGATGGGTTAAAGTTTTATTGGGAGAATCGTCATTGTTGAAACCGTTGTCACTAGACATTGTCGGATTAAAAGAAATTTGCAAAGTATATGGAAAAGTCACTTAAAATATAAAGACAAAAAAATGATACAATTTTAAATAAAATCAATTATTAAGAAGTTGAATTGATTAATTGAAAATAAATGTTTGCCAAGGAGAGGGCGTTAAAGTAGAGTAATTGACACCAGACTAGATTTTATTAGACAGTGACATTGACATTTTATACATACATGTATATTCTACCGTAGCGTGAATTAAGTTAGGCTGCCAACGTTAATATCTAAAAAAACCGTAACTTTTCATCTATCCTAACTAAAAACTAACTAACTTAAATTATTTAATATTTTTTTTATTAACAGATGATAAGTTAAGAAAAAAATATAGATTAATATAGAAAAAAAAATTGAAACTGAAAAATATTATGAGCTGGTAGCATAGTTCTGCGTAATTGTAAAATTATTTTAAATGCTTTGAAAAATATAAATGTTGGATAATAAATATTTTGCGAATATTCTTATAACACACAGTAGATACAGTATTTATTCGCTGTAAACTATAATATGTATAACTTATATTAGAGTCTTATACTTAGAGTCTAAGTAAGAATACCAAGTGAAATTAATTAATGACTATATTACTTCTTTTTTCAGCATTCTTTAATTTAGGGCTACAGAAGCTATAGAAATCTGAATTGGGCTGATTTATAATCAGTATGAAATATCTGAACAGATTTTTAAAGTTATGCTTGAGCAACTGGATCACGTCAATGCTTAAACAAAGATAGAGCTTTAAGCTCAGTCCATTTATTTTAAGAGTTATGACGCCATAAAAGTCTACACAGATACACAGAAAATATTTTTTTATCGAAGTATAATTTAAAAAAAAAAAATTCTGAATATTTCCTTTTATATCTTTAAAAGATTTTGTACGAAAAAGATCTTTTTTTTAAGTAAAATACTGTTAAAAATTAAACTAAACATTAATATAAAATGAATAAACAAATTTAACTATATTTACAACCAGGAGCCATATTGTCAAAAAGAAAAATAATAAATAGACCAACTATAAATCGCCCACTACACTACTCGTGAAGTTCTCGTCGAAGTTGATAGCAATGCGAAGGCTACATACTCTTGCAACCTCGTGGAAAGTTCAGCTAAATTTCACGAAGTTCTTTGATTTTGACGCAAAAACCGACACCGAGTGGAAGTCACCCAATGTGAGCCAAAGTTTCACTAGGCGAAGCAAAGTATCTGCTCACGCAGCCCGTTTCGTCCAACCTCGGTCAACTTTACAAGCAGTGTAGTAGTTGCTTAAGTATGTCGAGTGGGGTATCTTTAATGTGACCAGATGTGCCGTACACCGACACCAACTTAAATATAAAACAGTATTTAATTCTACGCACTTTGTCATTATAAAGTTCTTGAATTGAATATTATGCTTTGCTTAATAATATATTTTTTATTCTAACTTTAAATTGTTCTAGTGACAAGTCTAAAATCATTTATGGAATTTTATTAAATATTCTCATAAATGATTTAGTAACTATTCGAAGACGAAAGCTAAGAGTGATCAGCTTGTTTTTATTTTTTGTATTAATATTCCTCATTAACAAATAAGCCACGTTCACTTTTGATGTGCCAATAGCTTTTTGATATCTTTGTGTAACTCTTCAGATATATGTTCCGTCCCTTTTTCCCATTCTATATTTTTTTTACATTTTTTTATTTGAAATATTTACTCCAAGCCTAATGCTAAATAATGCCTAAATATGACAAATTTTTACATATCTTAATTTTATACTCAACACGCAATGCCTCCAGAATTCGGCAGAAAGTGGGGAACGGAGTGTGTTAACACTAGGTTCCCTCTGCCTACCCTGCTGTGTGCGGGATATAGCGTGAAGCTAATTTTAATTTTAATTTTTTAATTTTTTTTCTTAATTTTATAAATTACTTATTTTTACATATACATATATGTTAATTATAATAAAAACTTAAATCTAGTCTCATAGGGAGTGAAAGACTTGGTACTATTTACTAAGATGATAATATAGCTATTGTGGACATGACTGCATTGTTCTGGTCTTTCACGGCTAGGGTCTTTAAGTTGTGCTCCATAACATCTTCTCGTTGCAGCTCCCATAGCGTTTTTAGATGTCAGTCTATTTGATATTAGAATAATCGTTGTTTCTGTAAATATTTTACAAAGACCTGCTGTCTATCAACAAGATCTAATTCTGTCATCTAATTATTGTAAATTTGCAATTACTATATTTTATGATTATTGTACCTACATTTTTTAGACATATCTTAGGCTTGCGTTGTGTTCATTCTGAAGTCTCTGTGTGCACCGGGATGTACAAGCATATCCGGCTAAAGCCGGAATGATGGCATGGGCGTTATAATAGGGATGGCAGGGTGTTCTCCCCAGAGTAGTCTGGGGACCAATCCAGAAATTTCACTAAAAATGGTCCCGAAAAATAAAAAAAAACAACGTTTACGCGAATATGTTCAAAGGTGAGGTGAGAGATCAGCCCCCCTCAAAAAAAATCTTTAGACACGCCAATGACTGATGGTAGCCGTAAGTGCGAGTCGTATGACCGCGGTCCCCGAAAGCAAAGGTCGGGTTCAAATATCAATGATATTAGATCCCGTAATTTTTTATGTTACCTAATCTTAATAACGAAACTCTTATTAATAGTGAACTGTAACTACCGATCATTCTTCTATTTTACATTTTTTTGATAACATGATATCGATGAGTTTTAATTATAAAACTATTACAATGGTGTAGTTATTCAGTAAGTAGGGGGAGTCCGGGACACTTGCCCAGGGAGGAGACTTGCTCCACTTCGATTAAATCATTTAAAATTTAGTGGCATCTAGTTCGTCTATAAGTAACAAGAAAGTTTATTTAATGCTCGACACATATGCGATGCCATATTGGCTGCTACTACGCCGGTTTGTCAGTGAGCGAAACAAACACGTTTTTGATGGTTTCAAGTAAAAAAAGATGATTTTTTGTGTTTTTTCATTGCTTCGAGAAACCTAAAGGTATGCAATCATTTTCTAATCATTTAGGTTACTGGATTAATATAGTTTTTGGATTGTATTGTGATTTAATATTAGAATTTCACATTTTTCGGTAAGCTCGTAATAAAGTAAAGAAGGTCAGGTAAGGGAGACTTGAACCATGATGGGTGTGGGACACATGCTCATATTACTTTCAGGTACTTTGCCGTTTCTATACAAAGATGGGTGCTAACCGCAGAAAAGTCACCAAACAAAAATTAGAAGATGCTATTCGAGAAGTGAAATCTGGTAAAATCTTTAAGAAAAACTACGGTAAAATATGACATCGACAGAACTTTTTTACGCCGATACATTAAAAATACGGTGATAAGTAGATAAGCGTTTGACGATAAGAGTAGACACAAAGCTTCTCATATTTTTACCATAGCAGAAGAAAAGATTTATTAGAATATTTATTGACACAGATGAATTATTAAGCAATGAAATAAGCTTTCGAATATGCTTTGGCAAACAATAAAAAAATTGATAGTTGAGCACAAAATAATGCAGCTGGAAAAGAATAACTCCGAGAGTTTATTCGTAGAAAACTACTAAAACCTTCATTATTCAAAAGTTACCAATTTTATTATAACAAAAAAAATTGGCGATGGTTTAAAAATTTAAGATACGTCCGTGATTAAAACTGAGAACTGGTCATTTTTCGTAATTCATTAGAAACATTAGAAACTGATTATTCATATCTTTAGTTTGTTATCGTCATATAGAATTATACAAGTCTATTTTAATTTATATTTCTTTACGTGTTATTAGAATAACTGTTAAAAAATGTTTATTATAGCTTTATTTTAAAGTCGAAAAGGGCAAATATATTAATAAATAATTTAATTTAAATGAGAAATATTAAAGACTGATTGCTATTGATATTGTTAACGGAGATGCTTATTTAGTGTGTTATTTGTTTTCCCTATCATTATATTTCGTAAAAAATTTTTTTTTTTAGAAAAAAATGTTCAAAAAAAATGTTTTATTAGAAAGTTTTAATGTTTAACGTTGTTTATTATTACAGCTACATTTGTGACACACTATACATTAAAGTATTTTTCATATTGTAATAAAAATATTCAACATTTACAACATATTTGTCATTGTTTTTCCTTTACAAATACATATGGTCAAGTCTCCCTACCACTATGCTCAAATCTCCCATGGGTTGGGGACATTTGACCCATTTACAAAAAAAAAAGAAAAGTTATCTACAGCCCAAATTAATGGGATAAAAGTTACTTTCATTATATAAATATATCCCTATTTACCTTTACCTTGTATATTTTAATGAGCTGTCTAATTTTAATGTAATAGTTTCATTTTATGCCAGTTACAGTAAAAGAGGGTTCAACTCTCCCGGACTCCCCCTAATTTATTCATTTAAACTAGTCCTTTTCTGCCGTATTTAGGGCAATTTTTCTTTATTGTTAATATTTTATAGTCATAAATAAACATGACGATCGACGTATTGGTTTCATAAAGAAAAACAATACAAACATTTTTAATACATTTATTAATGATATTCTTAAACTTTAACAGATAAATAAATTTTAACGGAATAATAGTATTAACAATGATATATTAAAATTAAAATCAGGATTAGGTAATTATTATCACAGGTAAATTATTAAAGCAATCTTACGTGTACTTAATGTAGTTAACGATATATTTCATAGGATTCTTAACGTCTTTTTTATAAATGTTATTATATGTTGATTAATCTTGTTATGAAGCTGATACTTTTTTAGATTTAGGAAATACAATCAATATTTTATTACATCACGCAATGTGCAAGTTCTTAATTTTTCTGGAAGCGGTACCTTGATTTTTGGTATTTCGATACCCTCCCAATCACCCTGAAAAATTGAATGTAATTATAATTTTAGGTAATAATCATAATTTAATAGAGGCCAGTCGTAGCGCAGAGGCACAAAGTGTGACTGTAAAATCGACTGCTTTTGGGTTCGATCCCTACTCGAGGAGATGAAATATTTATTTACATTTATATTTTCATTTGTTCGCGCTGGTGTTAAGGCAAAGCGCGGCATTGAGTTCCGCCACTCAACACGCAAGCCTCCACAACTCGGCGGAAAGTGGGGAACGGAGTGTGACTTAACACTAGGTTCCCTCTGCCTACACTGCTGTGTGCAGGATACAGCGTGAAGCTGAAAAAAAAACATAATTAAAAGTTACTTTTAGATTTTTAAATATATATAGTAAAATTTTATACGTAGGTATCAGATATATCTATCTAAAAAGAGTAGGGTACCAGCATTATCTAATAGGATAGTTAGATTCTCATGTTCTTAATTTACGTAAAGGTTTTGTTATCCAAAATCTTTAGTCAAAAAATCACTCAGTTCAAACTTAGTAAGCTATGTTCCTAAAGTTGTCTTAAGTAGGGGTAAACTAAACAGATGCGTACCTTTAATGTAAATTATAAAAAAATGACATAAACGTATAATAAACTACCTGGAACCTATTTCCATCAGATTTATTGCATTGCATAGAAATAGGTGACTCTGTGTACAGTGTATGTAATGCCTTAGCTCTTAGAGGCGTCCAGGGTTTGATCGCCAAGTAATTCGCTCGGGGTGCCGATAAAAATGATATAGACATATTGTCCCATCTGTAATAAGCAAATATATTATATTTAGGGAAATTTATCTTAAAAAAGAAAGGATTCTCTAGTGGAAGCTATATATTCTGTGCCTTAAATTAGTGATATATTTAAAAAAAAAGCAAAAGATCACAATTTTTGACCTACAATAGAATAATATAAAAAAATAGTTTTATTTTTTGTTTGATAAATCAATATCAACAAAAATATAATGATATTAACAATTTTTTTTTGTTGGCATGTACTTTCTAACCTCTTTTCAAATTTAAAATAATCTTCCAAGGCTTTATTAGATACAGCGCTCTTGCACACTTCCAGTTCAGTGGCTGGGTAGTAGTGCATGTAGTTGACGCACATCTCGTCGGTGATGGCGTGGCCGCCGACAGTCGCGGTCGCCTTGTCCTCCGTGTTGTAAATGCATGTTGTTTCTAAGTAGTCCCCCTTAAAAATAATGTTTTTGTTATAAAAATTCTCTTCTAGATTCTTTGTTATATTGTTCATATTTAACTATTATAGAATAAACAGTTAAAAATTTGAATAGAAAGTATAACACAGTTATCTTACGGGAAGCACTTTAACGGGACGATGGAGTATTCTGATCTCTTGGAAATGTGTGGAATAATGCATATCCCTATTTAGTTCGGGCAGCTCTACACCTTGCCGAGAGTGGCGAGTCCAGACTGCAACACCAGTTAGATGAGTGTGTAGCTGACTGCCAAATACTACTATACCTTCTTCAGGTAGACCCTGTAAATCGTTTTAAGTAATAATATTTTCCATATTCTGTGAGAGAAAATATCGGCTTTTAAAACAAATTTAAACCAATTCTAGATCATTATATATATAAAGAAAAGATGATATTTATCTCTTTTAATAATAAATTATTCGATAATTTACCACTCCAGTGCATTGCGGTATACAATATCCGGTCAGTGGGAAGGCGGTTTGTCCTCCCGGAATCGCCATTTTATCAGTATACTCTAAGCCTAACTCCATGATGGCAGCATCATATTTTCGCCGGTTTGCTGTGATGTGAAGAATTATACCAGAACTATCAACCCAATCTGAAAATTAATTTAATATGTAGCCCTAAATACTTTTATATATTAAAAAAAATCTTTCTATTTAATACTTATTAGAAAACATATAATAAATCTTGATTGTGAAATAACATTTTAAAATAGTAAAAAAATATTCTTCCTATTTAAGCATTGTTGATATATTATTTGTATTTTACTAAACTATTAGTCTAGATATTGTTATATTTACCCTTCTTCATTTCCGGATTGTTATAATGTACTTCAAGCATAACGTATTTATTCGCCTTTGGTCCTCCCAGAGGGAGTCCTGCTTCGTTTGGATATGTAAATGGAGGAGCTCCCATGGCCCATGCTGCTTTTACCTATAAGAAATTTTCTTCAGTAATATAATAAAATCGTAAAAAAAGAATGTTTGTAGACGCACATCTTTGGAACAACTGGATAGTTTTTTTTGCTACATAGCTATTTGTCCGGTGAAGGACATAATTAATTTTGAAATATGGTATATCGGATGTACAACCATAATAGACCACCTCAAACTACTAGCAAAATAGTAATAGTGGCTTCTTCACCAATAGGTGTATAAACTAGTTTCATAATTGTTAGAAATGTAAATAAAAAAAATATTTTAAATTTTACCTTTGAACAAACTTTAGTAGATTCAGGTCTATTCGGAGAAAAGCAGTTGCCTTCGTAAATCGGTATCTCCTTATTGGGATCAGCATCACAGTAAAATACTTCCATATGGTGCACTAGCCCCTCGTTACCTTTTGTTATTGTTGATTCAAACTAATATAAAACATTTTTTTTATGAAATCACTCATTTAATCTATAATATCTTATTAGTATTTATATTTTGGACATAGACCTTAATAATATGATGTACAATTTTCGTAATAAAGTCTGGAAGTCTGACGACCTTACACCAATATGTGGTATCGCTTCCTGGAACCTTTACATCTTTGCTGGTTATACGCAACTGCTGCGACGGTTGCTGTGGCGTCGAAGGTGGAGTTAAGAGCCTCACGCGTATGAAACCGTGGTCGTGAGAAGATGTACAAGATAAACAAAGGCCTTGAGATGAAAATAGTTTATCGCGCCCTCTGGCCCACACTACGTGAACAGTCTCATCCTAGAACGTTAAATTTATAATATTAATATATATATAATATTTAGTAAACCACTCTAACGCCACTCTACTATATGAAATAACATATGTTATTCTGCAGAAAATTAGAAACAGGGTGACTATAAAAATGTAGGTAGATAAGTTTGGGGAAGTATCCCAAATTTATCTCCCTTACTAACTAACTTACTTCAATGATGTAATCGTTTTTATCACAGGTGTCAAATGAGCGTTGAAATACTATACTTTTCGATTTTGAATCCACATGAAAGGCGTCACAATTTTGATGAACATCTCGAAACAGTTTACCGTCTTTGTCAGCATGCATATCCTAAAATATCACTAAGTCGTTTAAAAAAAATGGATCTGATTATGAAGAAAAAGTTTATGAATAAAAAGAAACTAAAAAATATATTCCTATATATTTTAGATCGGTATTTGAATTGGCTACTGGCTTCATACTGCCGGCTATTGTTACAAGCCAATTATCTACGTTGTTTTTTTTATCACACATTATATTACCACATCGAAATTTTCTTATAGTACTTAATTATTACAATTTTATTATTATCGAAACTGAAAAGACACGAGTTCAAATTTCATTAATTTATTTATTGTCTAAAAGTTGATAGTTGTAATAAAATACTTATTTTAGAATTTATATAATCGAACCCGCGCCTAGTAAAGTCTCGTTACGTTAAAAATTTTATACGTTTTACGTAAAATAACTACTTTTTTTCCTATGTGGAATAATACTTAAAAAAAAAATGTTTAAAAAGGTCAAATAAATATTAAATAATTTCCTTTTTATAAAGAAGGCAATATTATGATTTACCTCAAAGTGGTCCCGTCCAGTATAATCTGTCCACACCAGGCACACGTCAGAGTTTTCTAAATCTCCTCTATCAGAGAAACCTAGAGCGAACCAGTTTACAGATGGTGCCTCATCAGAAAATTCAATACGAAAATGTATCTTTTCAGCTGCGTAGTCCACTCGCCATTTGAAAGTGAGAAGGCCTTCTGGATCTAGTGCTGATTGACTTTCAGCAAATTCTTTGGCTACTTTAAAAAAATAGTTTTTATGTAAGTACATTGTTGTAAAAGTGAAAAAAAGTAAAAACTAAAAGATGGGCCGTTGTGGCGGTGGGGTACAAGCGTGTGGCTGTAAATGCAACGGTTTAAATTTGATGCCCGCTCAGGAAAATGAATTCTTTAATATTTTCATTTCCTTGCTCTGGTAACAAGGAAAAAGCGCGGCGTTGAGTTCCGCCACTCAACACGCAATGCCTTGAGATTTCGGCGGAAAGTGGAGGAGTTCTATTGTTAATTCAAGTTTCAAACCTAGTGTAACACTAGGTTCCCTCTACCTCCCCTGATATATGCGGAATACAGCATAAAGCTTTTTTTTTTGTAAAAAGCCAAGAAAACACACGTTAGGAAAAAAAAAATTTTTTAATAAGCATACCTATACGTGTTTAAATATTCTTACCTCTCTTGTGATGAATAGAAAAAGAATAATGATAATAAATCAAAGTGGTAAATAAGATAAGTAACACACATTTTCCTTTCATGATTTAATTGTTTAATATGGGTAAGTTAATTTTGGCACATCCGAATGTAGTCTAGGTCTGATAGAGACTAACACTGACCTAACCGCTATCTTCGAACGCCGGAGGATTAATGGGAAGGCTCTGCCTCGAGCAATGAGGACGCCTCACACCGTCCTCCCTGCCATACGATTCGTGATATTGCTAAGGATATTTAAAGTACATTCGAAGACAAAACTAGGTTATTGTATATGAGGAGCTAACGCGTGTAATTTTTGTATATTTATTTATTAATCTTGCTATGAATATATTTATTTTAATTTATATTTCTGTATTATACGAAATAATCTCTGAAGAGTAAATATTTTGTAGGTTTTTTGCGCAACATAAAATTAGCTATTAATGCATTGTTTTATTTTACTACATATAAAATAAAGGATACTTGTCATGTAATGTACGTAACTATGATTTCTAAGTATGTATAAAACATTTTTACAGTTCCTTACCTTTTAAGCAAAAAAGGAACCCTTATATGATCACTTTGATGGCCGTCTGTCTGTCAAGAGCCTTTCATCTCAGGAACGCTTGTAGACACTTCTTCTTACTGACATTAATCCTGGCTTTTGCCAGGGCCTGCCCTCCAACTCCACCTACTATACTTTGCACGGTCTTTAGCGTCCTATTCCGAGGGTGCCTTGACTAATATCTGTCCAATATTTGTTCTTGGGCATACGGTTACACATCCCTGAATCCTCGAGCCACCACTTGTTATACCTTCATCTTCAGTCCATAAAAGTGGTGTCCCCTTCTTTTTATTATCCCACCCTTCTACCTATCCTTCCTCTTTTTCTATTTGTCCTATTCCTCTCCTCTCGGTTTTTCCCCATAAAAGGGTTTTTGGAGGTAGTTTGGAACGAAAAAACAAGTGAATGAGTACGGCTAGGGCGTCGCTGTTAACTAGCTCGACGAGCAGGAACGTCGCCCAACACCTGCGATAAGTGGGCAAGGGCTACCGTGTCAGTTCATAGGATACTTACGGTTGACGTAGAATTCTGAAATTTAACAGCTGGCATCTACTGGTAGTACTAGCTCAGGAAAGAATCTGAAAACGATACATTTGTGGTTAAATCTTAACAAATAATAGCTTTAAAAAGAAGGCAAAGTTTAGTGTCAAAGTCGGTATTTCAAGTGAGGTATCTGATGAAAGAGCTCTACTAAGTTAGGTTTGAATTTCAGAAAAAAGCTCGAGACCGCCAATTTTTGCTCGGAAACCTTGGTGAACTAGCGCGACGCACACTTGTCCGGTTTTATTAAAATAGCAAGCTTATTGAGAAAATAATTTTTTATGAGTATATGTACGATATGTAAACTGTAAATTGTTTTTTTTATTATACGTAAAGATAGAGTCCGTACATTCTTTTGAATTTGTCATAAGCAAAGAAAAATCACAAAATAAAATAAAACAAAATAATAAATTGATGGTGAAATTGACAGTACTTGAAATTTTTTCGTGATCAGTAAATACATGGGAAAATTTGCGGCTTTATATAGAGCGGTGCAAGAAGAGGAATGCGAGAAGACGCGATGGAGTCTTTATTAAATTCCTACTGAATTACTTTGCCGCCGTTAGATCGGTCTTTAGGGTGAATTCTATTAATTTCATCATTAATCGTGATAACTTAATTAAATTTGTCAGATTTTTTTATCTTAAACATTATGAAAAAACGTGATCATTAATAGTTATATTTAGGAGCTTTTTTAAACACGATAAAGAGTTCGAAGTATCTTAACACTAGATTCCCTCTGCCTACCCTGTTGTTTACGGGATACAGTGTGTAGCTGATTTTTATGATTAGACACTATAATAAACCGTATACTTAAATTATACACACATATTTAGTTTATATTGTCAAATTAATTAGAGACTCTACAAAGCGCTTATTTGTGCGTTTTTCGCTCTGTTCTCTGTAACTACCCTGCTAGGGATACGGCATGAAGCTAAGTTAAAAAAAAACAGTCAATAATATTAAACAGAAATGTTATTCATAAATTTAAGGAATTTTGTTTTGTAAAAAGGTACCATTGTCACAGATAGTTAAATATGTATTTGTTTAAAATTGATTTAAAAAAAATATAGGTCCCGCTGAGATTCTTGCGCCAGTTCTTCTCAGGTCTGAGGCATTAACTTTAGTGAACTGGTGGTAAATTATTTGATGTTCAAAAAATGAAGCATGTAACTTCTTATTTTGAATAAAATTATTTGAATTTGAATTTAAAAATTTAAATTTGATAAAAAAATTGGTACCTAAATATTTATATCATTGATTAACATTTAAGGTTGAGATACATAAATATAGAGTAGGCAAAGATTAAATTTAAATGTGTAAAGGTACAAAACATATAAGCATTGATTGTAAGCTGCATTTTCTTTCGGCTAAAAAAAATACTATTTTTGTTCACAGCGCACAATGTTTCCAATTTACTCGTACCTACTGTCGAAAAATTTAAATAAAAGGTTTTTTTAAAATAACATGATTTATTACTTATATTTAAAATATAATTAACAAGCATGTAAATATAATGTCTCATTATTCTATATTTTTTTCTATTTCTTGTGCGGGTGGCGGTTTGCTTTCTGCTTCTTCTTGTTCCGCTTCAGGAACATTGGCCTCCGCCTCATTGGAAGTAACCTGCTAAAGAGTAAAAGTAACGTGTCATATTTTAAATCTATACAGCAGAAGCCGTCCGTAGATTACGTCACACGACTTTATTAACATATAGTAAGGTCGAAGAGTCGTGGTCGCCATATGATGATGATGATGTATATTTCATTTTAGGATTTTTCTTGCTTTTCATTATTTTCTCCACGATTAAGTATTTTTATTTATGTTAAAGATGAACAAACGTCCAGAAAGCCTAACTTCAGGGCTTGGCGACCGTACTATACTTTTGACGCCTCCCCGTCTTTGAAGCTGGTCACATTTCTAAGGTACCCTACCTAGTGTCACGTTATATACTCGCACAAAATTTTGACCTGAAAGTTATCAATTAAAAATAGCAGTTTCGAAATTATTTGTGCTCAAAGAAATTACTAGTTTTAAAAACTAGATATGACATCCCATAATTAAGACCCAACTCATGGTCACACGGCAATACATTTCGTTGACCGCATCTACAATCCTTAATCTGTGACGTAATTTATGGATGGCTCCAAAGTATAAGATCTCATGAAATAATAAAAATAATAATATTACACTAATTTTTATTATTTTATTTAAGTACAAGGTTAAAAATTGTCTTAGAAAGGCTTTTCTCGATTGGATCTAATCATATAACTATGATTCATCTTTTAATATCGTTAGTTTTTTTTGAGGCCGGTCGTGGCGCAGTGGCACGAGGTGTGACTGCAAAACTGACTGGTTGCGGGTTCGATCCCCACTCGAGGAGATGAAATATTTACTTAAATTTATATTTCCATTTCTTCGCTCTGGTGTCGAGGTTAAGCGCGGCGTTGAGTTCTGCCACTCAACACGCAATGCCTCCAGAATTCGGCAGAAAGTGGGGAACGGAGTGTCTTAACACTAGGTTCCCTCTGCCTACCCTGCTGTGTGCGGGATACAGCGTGAAGCTAATTTAATTTAATTTTATTTTTTTTTGTGAGGAAAATAAAAACGAGGGTTTTAAGCCCTTTGTTGCACTTTCGGTGTACACCAGAGACTACTTTACAATAAATAATAGTTAAAAAAAACTTAAACACACAAAAGACAAAAAATTAACTAAATGTAGCTAAAGTTTTTTTTTTCACAAACTCACTTACTTTTTTAAACTATTATATATGATTAATTGTTATTGCGTTCTATATATTACTACATTGTTATCGGTCCATGATAAGTGTGCAAAGTTTCCAATTAATTCGACGTTTTAAAGTCGTTCAAAATCAATTTAATAGTTTCAGTTACAGACATACATACATACATAGTCGCCGCGCCGCAGCGGCACCTTGTCTGCTCAAACGAACAAGTTTTGTTCGAATTCCACTCGGAGAAGTGAACTATTTTCATTTCCTCACTCCGATAACAAAATAAAGCGTGGCGTTGAGTTCCACCTAGTATCTACTTATAGATCCCCTTCACCCAGCTTCAGACTAAAATATACTTAAAAATACCTCTCTTTCAAATAACACAGCTAATTCCATATGCTTCGTATGCGGGAACATGTCCACCGGAACAGCCCGGGATGGTGCGAAGGGAGCGCCGCGGAGCGTCTTGGAGGAGGGTCGGGCGAGGTCCACAAAGTTCTTGATGGCGGACGCCGGGCTGCACGATATGTATATCAAACGCTTTACTTTCTTTGTGTTCCTCAGTTGAGTTATTGCTCGCATATCTGTTTGAGACAAATAAATTAATAAGATTCGCAGTATAGGTATGAGGTCAGTTGTGGGGCAGGGGCACAAGCTTACGACTTTGATACCCACTCGATGAAATTAAATATTTAATATTATTATTTTCTCGCTCTGGTAACGAGGAAAAACGCAGGGTTGAGTTCCACCACTCAACAAACAATGCAATGCAACGCAATAGCCGTTCTATTGCGTTTCACTCTGGCGAGACAGGCGCTTTCGGGAAACAAAATGTTCTTACAATGGGTTACTTCTATAAATTGGAACAATATCAATATGAATTATTATCTTAAAGTACATACAAATGAGTTGTTAAGTGCTTGTTTTGTTTCTTTCTTTTATTTTCAATTTACTTATACACATACATCATAAGGGTCCAATCAGGAGCCATATCTAAAATTGTGATTTTTTTGACAAACCCTTTTTCTCTACTGACCAATTACCCCTCAGAAGCCCTTCCAAGCACCATGAGCAATATGTCTTCAGCTTTACCAGTGAAAAATTCTGTTCCTAAGTTTTTGCCGAATATTCGATACATTACGTATTGAGTGGCGGAATTCAACGCCGCGCTTTTTTTACGGGAGAAAAATATGTCGCGACAGGAAAAAAATATCTATATATAATATCACTTACGTAATCCCGCTCTTGGAGGGTCTACAATAGCAATGATGTCCTCCCCGGAAGCCCTTGCGAGGACCATGGGCAGTATATCTTCAGCTTTGCCAGTGAAAAATTCACAATTCTCTATTTTATTCACCTCTGCATTTGATTTGGCATCTTTGACCGCTTCTGCTATCAGTTCTAAGCCGAGAACTTTGTCACAGTGCTGTTAAAAATATGCCAACTATTTTATTAAAGTTAATTACATAATAAAATAAAAAGAAAAAACCAAGACATTGAAAACGAAAAAGAACAGCCAAGTTGAATAGTGCTGTCGTAACTATAAACATGTACATATAATGCATGTACCTTAGCAAAACACAGCCCGATGGTGCCGGTCCCGCAGCATATATCAATGACGGTGGAGTCTTCCTTCACCTCGCTCATATCTATTGCACTTTGGTACAGGATTCTCGCGGCTGCTGTGTTTATCTGAAAAACCATACTATAAATAAAATAAAACATGCATTATATATTTTTTAGATTTAATTATTATAAGATCCAATTCCTTTCTGGAGCCAAAAAATAGTTCAATTTTATTTCCATTAAAATTTTACATACCATGTTCTCACCTTGTTGTTTTATAGATACTTATATAGTAATAGTATGTACAGATATAGTCTCTTTTCTGTTCAAATAGCTATTTTAATAAATTATTCGAAGTGACTTGAGGCCAGTCGTGGCGCAGGAGCAGGTGTAGGATTGTCGGTTCGATTCCCACTTGAGGAAATAAAATATTTAATAATTTCGCTCTGACGTCGCAGCAAAGTGCGGCATTGTGTTAACAATCACACTTTGTGCCCCTGTACCATGACTGACCTTCAAGATTTTAGACTTACAATAAACATAAAAAGTTCTTCTGAATCAAATTTTGAATACTAGATCCAAGAATCATATTTATAATATAAACGAGGTAAAATAATTATCTCTCAAAGCGAAATTATTAGCTTTCAATCTAAATGAAAAGAATAAACCTACTCACCTGGAAAAATGCTTCAGCAGATATCCTGAACTGCCTGCCCAGTATTGTGTCTACTATATGAGTCTCACCCATTAGATGCTCAGGTTTGGACCCATCTTCACCTACCCTCCTAAAATATAAGCAAACATATAATTTCATTTTTAATACTAAATAATTTAAATGTACAGTACGATTAAGGTGCCGTGGCTGCCTTGAACTATCTGAATTTTTCTCAAAACTCCTAAAATCAGATCTGCACAGCCATAGTTAACTTCAGGGCGGCCACGACTCGTCGACTGTACTATACATGGCCATAATAATTTTATTTGTTATTTTTTATTCAGCAGTATTTCATATGCCGTAAGGTAGAAGATAACCTAGTGTCAATTGCGATTTCGAGATATTGCGTCTCGAGTAGCGGAACAGAGAAATTATGATAATTAATCGACCTGACTGAGGGTCGGACCCACAACTATCGGGTTTACAGTCACACGCTTGTGCCCGGCGCCCCGACGGCCCCAACGAATCTCTCGCCCAACGATCTCTTTACTTTGAAATATATATATATAAGGTAACCAATTATTTATTTTAATATTTTAAAATTAATTTAAAATTTATAACTCACTTTTTAGTTAATAGCTGAAAGTATAATGATTTGATGCCAACTTTAACTGATTCTTCAGAATTAAAATATTCAATCAATTGTTTCTTTAAATCTGCTAATTTTTCTTCTGTAAAATCCTTAAAAAAATATAAATATCATTCGTTTTTTGTCACAATGAATTGCAATAAATGAAAAAGTTCTCAATTTATTAAGTTATTGGAGGTTAATCTCAATATTTTTTAACATCACACTGCTTTCCTTACATGTAACAATGGCAGAACTCAACACCGTGCTTCGATAGAGCGGCAAAATAAAAATAATTTGGATCAACAATTATTGTATTAACGGATTTTACATTTATTTTATTAAAAATAAGATAGAAACTGTACTTGTACATTTTCAGCTTATTTTGGCTTATATTTTCTTAATAATCCTATTGAAAACTGAAAATAATTTCATAAATATGTTTAATAAATATTTGTATAGTTTAAGCAGGTGAAGATGTAAGGGTAGGCTAGTATAACAATATGTAAACATATACCTGTGGATGCATTGCAATGATTAACATCAAGTCACCATTATATGAAGATTCCCTCACAGTAAGATACCTCCAGAAACCAGAATAATCAGCTGGAGAAAATGGTGCCATCTCTGATTTACGGACAAATTCTTGGAATATCTGAAAGTTAAGTTTTTGATTATGTAATTGTACATAAGTGTATTTTAAATTAAAAACAATATTTACTCATTCTTTTTGGACTGTGAAAAAAAACTACAATAAGCAAAATTTGCATAAATTTTATATATAATAGGTAAATAAAACAATTACAAAATGATTTACTTAAATGTCACTCTATCTCGATCATGTTTCTATCTGTTATTTCTTATATTTTGTATTTTTGTTTTATTATATGTACCTATATATAGATTCAATTAAGTTTTTTTTTCTTGATACATAAGAGATTATAATAGTTTGTAATTAATTTTAGTAAATGAAACTGTCCCTAATCATGCAGTGGCAGCTTATAAGTAAAGCAACACTAAGCCAATAGTTTTTAAGACATGATTGTAATATTTGATTAAGTGGCTGTTTTGTTAGTGATCCTTAATAAATGTTGTTAAATTAATAAATAGATTTAACAACAAATACTTACAAGTACAGCCTTCTTAGTTTTATCAGGAATGTGTTTCATTCCAGCGACTGGGGCTACACCCACAGTTCCAGTCACATAACTGCCAAGCCTAAATCCAACAGTAGCCATTTTTGTTTCTTCATCTATCCCAACAGTAAATTCACACTTGTTTCTATAACCTTCAGTTATAGGGGACTTTTGTATAGGCTTGACTTCAAAGCTTACACCATTATATAATTTACGATTAGTTTCAATTGTATTCCGTTTCTCTTTGTAAATCTTCCACACTTCATTGTCAAATTTCATTAGCAAATCTCTGACTTCTTTTTCTTTAATTTTCAACTTAAATGACAAGTAAGATGTAAAAAATAAGCTTTTTAATTATAATTTTTGCATAAATTTTACAGGTATATTTATATTAAAAATGTAATGTTAGAAATATTATGGTAGCAATAGGAGAAATATTACAGTTTATTTCAGTTATTATAAATAACACAGAGGAAACCTAGTGTTAACACTCCATTTCCTACTTTCTGCCAAATTTTTAAAAAATTGCTTATCTAGTGAAATAATCATTCTCTTGAGTGGGAAATAAAGATACAACAATCATGTACTCAGAAGCTATCCGCATGCTACATCAGGAATCTTATTAATATTATTAAGTACTTTTTTTACCTGATCATCATAAGGCATTTTCCAATATGGTATAACAGCATCTTTCAGTCTTTCTTCCTGGCTTTTACCTTCGTCTTCCTTCTTTTTTTTAATTTGAACTGATTCTTCTTCTTGCTTCCTCTTTCTGACAAGTGGATCAGGCGCTGGTTTTGCTATCTCAGCGATTAATGTCTTTCCTTGAAGTAATTATGAAGAATTATCATTTATTTTAATAAAATTATAATATTAAATTATACTACAGTACAAGATTTTGTGTCAAAATTTTTATTTACCTTTCCATGAGTATCCATTTAATGCTGCAATAGCTTTACTTCGTTCTTCATCATTTTGGAAACATGCAAACAACCAGTGACTACCATTTTTCGGTCTCTTGATCTTACTTGTGTTTAAGCCCAGCTTATTATTCATTAACTTTTTCAATTCCTATAAATATCATGTTAATTAAAAAGTATTTAATAACTTAAACATGTATAGATAATAATAAGTATATTACTAGTTAATAAATTATATATGTATATAATAATTCTTACTGCAATTCCATAGAACTTAGGTAGCCCCCGAACTTCTATTTTAAATTTCTCAGATGAAAAGCCGCCACGATCTAAATAAGCGTATTCCTCACTATTATTTGCATTTGGAACATTTTCTGCATTACTATCATTTATATTTTCACTATCTTCTGACATTATAATTTAATTTTATAATTTATTAGATTTTCCCACGTCTTTTAAACTAAATAAACAAATTTATAGGTTATACACTTTTTGAACCAACGTGACATTGACACAAGTGAACAAAACATAAATTACGTAGATTGTGTGTCAACTGTGAATTGTAAACATTAAACATAAAATGATGAAATAAATTAAAGCTATTTAAAAAAAAAATACCGTTCTTTTATGGCAATAATTAATTGAAATGCTATATAAAATTGTCATTATGAATTTAAAATTATATTTATCTAACATGGCACAGTCATATAGTGTCAGACTGTAAGCCAAGGAACATAGACTCTATATATAGAGTAGAAGTTTTGAGTCTTGTAACAGAAACATCCTGGGATAGTAAGGCCAAAAGGAACGTAAAATGTTACAAAAGCAATAATTTGGCAACGCAGTTAGAAAGGTACTAGTTGCCAGTATGAAATAAAAAAAATATTTAATAAAATTTTTATAAGTGATGCGTAAGCAACGTGGGTTTTAAGTTTGATGAAACAATGAATTATCTGCAATAGGAAATTAATAAAATAAAAATAAGAAATATTATACTTTTTATTTATAAATACTGTGTACATTACTTGAAATACATTATAGCACTGCACTGCAGTAAAAAAGTAAAATATGTTTGTTAATAAACTTTCTAGGGTTGACACAGCCCACGCGAGCCTCCTCTTTTTCTACGCCCATTTTCCCATCAAGACACTTTCGTTGCCCACTTTCCGCCTAATTCCCGAGTCATTAAGTACGCGTTGAGTGGTTTCTGCTACGCTTTGCTTCGTTAGAAAATTAAAATATTTAATATTACATTACTCCGAGTGGGAATCGAATCCACAATCGTCGCGTTTACAGTCGCAATCTTGTGCCCCTCCACCAAGACGGTGTCACGAATATCAAATATGATGTTTATACATACAAAAATCTGCTTCACGCTGTATGCCGCACACAGCAGGATAGGCAGAGGGAACCTAGTGTTAAGACACTCCATTCCCCACTTTCTGCCGAGTTTCTGGAGGCATTGCGTGTTGAGTGGCAGAACTCAACGCTGCGCTTTGCCACGGCACCAGAGCACGTTTCAATCGAACCCATAACTAGTCGGTTTTACAGTTACACTTTGTGCTCCTTAGCCACGACTGGCCTCTAATGTTTATATAAAATTTTATACTAAGTTTTGATATTCACAATAATTTTATTATAAAAATGTAATCAACTTCTTTGTTAAATTAAAAATTATTTTTAACTACCACCAGGTGACATTACTAAAATTACGTTTTATATGCTCGGAAAATTCGAGATAAACTTTTAGACTTGGAGCGGAAAGAGAGTGAGGTTCTCTAGAATAAGTATTGTATGAGAATTTAAGAGTTACTTACATTGCTACAAGCTTAACATAACTTTATTGTGGAAAGAAATATAAGTTCAGTAAAAGCTTCGAGGTGTTTGTTTTCGTTACAAAAAGTCAGAGCTGCATATAGTTTAAAATTACTAACAAAAGCAATTTCTAAGATGTTACATCACACACAGATCAAAAGAAATAAGTAGAAGATAGGTAAAATAAGTACTATTAGTTTACTAAACATAGTGCAGGAATAACTCGAAATAGGGCGACTCCCTGATAGAGATGTGCGTTAGTCGCTCGTTGTGGTCACCATTCTCTTACAGTGCATACATAATTTTAGACGTAGAGCCTTCGTCGTCATAAATTTGACGGTGTTAAAAAACAGCTAATAGGCCGTCTTGTCATATGAGTTGTCTCATTAATGATTTTGTGCAACATATATTTTTATACAGAATAACTTTTCTTTGTTCCTGCCTTCTTGGGTCCACACCGTTACCAATCTCAACTAGCAAATCATCTCCGTAGGACAGAACTCCTGCGCATCTTCGTTGCCGAATCGCACGCGCATATTTATTGTCAAATGCATAGGAATAATGTATTGTCACAGTCTAAACTCTTTAGACTGGCTCTAATTTCATCAGCTCTTATTCCATGAGGTATAACAGGCAGTCTGGCTGAACGTCACCAAAATATTTGCTGTAATATCATTGTACCACCCATTGATTGATTATTTTGCTTGATATCACGTAACGTTTTATCTACTGCTTTAACTACTGTAGTACGGTTCGCTATTGTGCATTCATTTCATATAATAAGACTACAGTCACGTACAACCTAAGCTTTATCGCCGTTTCTAGAAATATTAACAACAGGGATCTCGGTGCGGTCTAAGTCTATTGGAATTTTAAACATAGTGAGGGTAATTTTTATTCTAGTATTATTCTTTCGAAGGCAGGCAAAAGAAAGAGAGAGGTCGACAACAGGATGTCTCTCATGTATTAAAATACGGCAAACGCCTTCAGACTTCAGAAGTGCTAATATATCGGGCAAACTGAAATTTCATAGCTACATCATAATTATTTTGAGGCCCATTATTGTTCGGTCACTGCCTTTATTTACACACTTGAAAAAAAAACTCTAATTGATTCGGTACTATTATACATTTCGATGTAGATGCGCCTTTGGAATGTTCGCTGTAATACCGATGTATTAGTAGGTACCATCTATCTAGTAAAACCACCTTGTTGGGGTGATTTTCAGCAATACAGCGGATAATCCATTTCCCCGAATATTGTCTTTACGTGAGTGCTCGAGGTTATTTTTTAGAGCAACAACCGTCTTGCATACTGGGAGAATTAGAAGGCATCTTGCGATCGTTCATGCATGAGAATGCATATAACGCGGACCTGCAGTAAAACTTGACGGTAAAATAACTGATTGTCCAGTGTTCTCAACTATTGCATTGCATTGCTTGTTGCATGGCGTCTCGAAAGTGTACACAATCCTCTAGTTGGTACGTATGTACTAATCTTTCAGTTTCAATTTTTGCGTACATTTTTAGGATAAATGAGATAAACAATGGTTGAAATCGCTTGTCAATAACTGAAGTTATTATTAGCACTTGGTATAATAAGTCTGTAGGTACGTCTGAATTTTTAAAATTATAATTTGTTGCTCTTCTGGTTGGATTAACTTGGTAAAGTCCAAAGTGGTAGCCGTCCTCGCCATGACGATATATAATATATTGTAGGGCATCATAACTTACACGTGTTTCGGAAATACGTTGTAAGCGTCCATCGTGAGTGCGCAATGCAATGAGAGTTACAAAATTAAGGAAATTTTTTATTCCGTATATTGGCATCCGTATATTTTCAATGACAACATTCCACCTGAACAAAATAATCCGTTTGGTTCCTTTCTCTATTTTAAAGCGTTGAAGAATGGTACCATACTACATAAAACATTGTTTTTGTAATTATTTTGTAATGTAGCTTTACTAAGTAATTTTTCAATAAGCAAAAATTTTGTAAATTTGTTAAAATTTGTATTTGATTCACTTAGATTTACTATGCACTAAAATATTTGAAAAAACCGTTCTGTGAGATGTGCTTCGTGTTCTTCAGAAGTCTCACGATGCGACTAAACGAACTCCATGTCCGAACTCTCTGAAAACTCAACCGTGTTTCTGTGTACTTACTACTTAGTTACTATACATGACTCTCCCGATCAGCGCATGAATGTACCCTCAAACGCTGCAAACTGTTTTCTTTGATCCGAGAAGCTATTATTCGAGAACGATGTAAGCTCAGTCTAGATTTACGCTGAGCTAAAGTTTCTCTAGCACGTAACCTGGCTTAAGTTTTAAGACATAGTAAATCTCGCCTCAATCTCTCTCTAATCTCATTCGTTTAGCAGTTTTGTACACTGGGAGAAGTTTGATCTGTTTTTATGCATTCTTTCAATTAATATCCTAATAGGTACCTTACTATCGAAACTAACCGCCAAGAATGTGACAAAAAATACGTATCGAAAAAAAAATAGATATATTTATAAATTCCAATTTAACTTAATAAATTCTAATAAAGAAAACAAAAAAGTAGTATTATTTCGTAAATACAAAAGAATATAATAATATATATAGATTTTACTAGGTAACTAAGACCTAACAAAGTTAGTCATAAAAGATTCTGACAAAACATATACCGTGAACAAACAAGCAGAAAAACAGACAAAAATTTCAAAGAATATTGTTTTGGGTTCTATTAAATTAATAAATTATATTTTTTTTACATATTGGAAAATATTATATAAATGAAATATTTAATATTTTCATTTTTTCGCTCTAGTATCGAGTAAAACGCGGCGATGAGTTCTGCCACTCAACACGTAATGCCTCCAGAATTCGTGGGACAATGTACAGCGGAGCGTCTTAATACTAGGCTCCCTCTGCTTAAATGCGGGGTACAGCGTGAGGCTGAAAAAAAATCTAATATGATTTTTTTTATTTGTACTATTTAAGTGTTTCTAATAATTTTTAAGTCATTTATTGTATTTAGTCTAAAATAAATACTTTATTTTATTATAAAGTACCATAATACTGTTATGAATTGTCATTATCTGAAGCAAATAATTTTTTAAGGTTTTGTTTATCTTGTAAAGTTTTCTGTCGTCTCAATTGTTTGATATTTTCTAATTCTTTGTCTATAATTATTTCCATCGTAGGATCGAGGGACTTCAGCTTATTAAAATCTTCTTCGGCTGCATCTGGATTCCATGCTCCCACATGAGCTTTAGCTCTCCTATATAATGCTTTTTCATTATCTAAAATAAATATTGTATTAAATACATTTTTTTCAGCTTAACATAGTATCCAGTACGGGGCCGTTCAAGTATTACGTAAGCAGTTTTTTTGCAATTATTGACCCCCTATGTCATCAAAAATAAGCAATCCTCTTAAAAATATTTCATTGAACATATGTTTCGTGGCTTATTTTAATACTCCCCTCCCCCCATGTCATCAAAAATAAGCAAACCCAAGACCCCCCGCCCCCCTACAGTGCTTACGTAATACTTGAACGGCCCCTATACAGCAAGGGACATTCTGTTTCCTATGTTCCACCCTAAATTCAAGATATTGGTTATTGAGAGTTGTACTTCAACACAGAGGTTTGCCTTATCAAAGTGTAGAAATAGAAAAAATCTAGTAGTATTTGAATTGAACTAACAACCTTACAGTCAAACACTGTCCCACGACACCACGATGGTCTCAATTTAAACATTTTTTTAATAATATAATAGAACATGTAATATTACTAATTAAAAGAATACAATACCTTGATCATATTCAAGGACAGTGTTGCAATGTTCTATAACAGCGTAGTATTCACCTTTGACTAATTTACATTGAGCGTAATTTAGAAGAATTGGAAGTTTCAATTTATTCAGTTCTATCCATTCATCATCACATTTTCGTTCCCTGTAAAATATTATTGACTACACTATAACTTTTTTTTTTAAACATTTTTAAAGTGTTATTCCACACTTAGGAAAGAAAAATACTTATTTAGAAAACATATAAAAATTCGGGTCCAATTCCTGGTCGGTTTCCAGGAGGCGCGGGTTCGTGCCCCGCTGCGTTCAAATTTTTATACGTTTTCTAAATAAGTATATTCAAGTAAATTCATATATTCTATAAATTACATACCTAAATTATAACTAGCCCAGTTGTGATTTTAAAAATTTGCATAATGTTTTAAAACGAACTAGCTGTTTATTAAGATTAAAAATAAGAATTTGGAAATTCCAAATAAAGTAAAGGAAATCTATTACGAGGACGAGCAAATTACTCAGAGTAGATGTACTTACGCCCAATATTAATAATCTATCTCCTAGAGATCTATAGATTGGATAGATGTATGGAACAATCAAAGATTGACGTAGGAGATAGATTATTAATATTGGGCGTAAGTCTGTAAGTAAAGCGATCCTAATGCTAATTATGTTTTGCGCTGCTTTGTGTCAATTATTGGGTTTTGTGGTCGTGATTATGTGCAGTTAATCAGATAGGTAATATTGTTATAGGAGGGATCCTCCTCTCTTTAGGAAATAAACATTTTAATGTTGTATTCCACAATACAGCGGAAGTGTAGTGTAGTAAATGAATCCTTTTGTTTCTTGTTAAGGTGACGCGATGTGATATGCTTTCGTATAGGGTGCTTTTAATGGCCTTAGTTTGGATGATCACTATCGAACTCGTATGTAAGTCCCTGAGAATGGTTAATAAAGAAAATTTGTTGAGCTTGTATGTTACGTCCAGTGAACATCTATATGTACATAGAATGTGCCAATTTTTTCTTTGAATTTTAATAAATTTAAGAAAAAAAAGATAATATTAAAATTAAAACATATGATGTTGCTACCACT
The DNA here is from genome assembly GCA_021202915.1 of Heliconius himera. Taxonomy (NCBI): domain Eukaryota; kingdom Metazoa; phylum Arthropoda; class Insecta; order Lepidoptera; family Nymphalidae; genus Heliconius; species Heliconius himera. The sequence continues at coordinate 478,086 of JAJHJA010000076.1, forward strand.
ACAAAAGTGTGGTTACGTCAAATAAGGGATGCCCCACACCTCAGGCCAGTAGCACACACATTACACTATTTTTGTAGACTCACACAAATGCAAAGCTCAGCCTACACCTCACAGGCTCTAATAAATTATACATCGTACATTTTAAAAATTTCTACATTTTTTACATTTTGCAGTCTAAAGATATGTAGGTAAATAATCATTATACTAGGTAAATAATATTTTAAATACACCACTACTAAATACACTAAATACACCACTGAATTAAAAAAAATCAAATAATATTATTTAAGTTAACAAAGGTTTCACCCATACTTGCATTTCTTGCAGTAAAGATTTAAATAATATTCAACATGACAAAAACATTTCTTTTTTTTTGTATTTTTTATATAATAGAAAGATATATTTGCACTTCATTATTAAGCCTGCCTTTTGTACCTACTTGTATTAATTAAAAACATAAATAAATAAAAAAAGATTTACTAAACAGACCTTATCATCAGTTGTTCACATATTGCTAAAGCCTGGTTGTAAGCATCTTCAGCTTTATCATATGATTTCTGTCCGTATAACTTATTACCTTTTTCTTTTAGTCCAGGTACTAATTTTAATCTCTCTTCACTGCTAAGTTGCCATAATTCTTTTTCATATTCATTAGATGTTTCAACTTTTAAGAGTTCTGGTGAAAATATACAATTTTTAATATATCCACTAGGTTTATAATTTTTTTATAACTGTTATTTTAAACTAAGGATAGAAAAATATTTTATAAAATATGTCAAAATTTGAAGGTTCAAAGACGTTCAAATCATGCTATGTTAAAAAAAATCACATTTAATAATCAATTTTTGTAGCTTCATGCTGTACCCCACATAGCAGGGTATGCAGAAGGAACCTAGTATTAAAACACTCTGTTTCCCATTAAGACACTTCCATCTCCATCTGAAATGTAACTCAATGCCACACTTTACTTCATTACCTGAGTGAAATAAAGACAATATTAAATATTTGATTGCCCCAAGTGGCATGTCAATCCCAAAAATTATATGTACATTATAAAAAAAAATTGTGTCTATATTTTCCTAAATATATTTATTAAAATTTTATTTACCTATAATAAACTCTAAATCACAAGGATTGTTAATAAATTCATCTAAATCAGCATATCCAATACCCTCAGTGTGTAAAGTCATAGTGCAGGTATGTTTCCTTTTTTGCTCTTGACCTAATTCACGAAGTGTTTTTGACACAAATGGATAGGCATATACTAACTGTAAAATATCAAAATGAATATGTAATTTGATACAAATTTTATTTTACATTTATACATGTCTGTGTCTCATACCTCTTTTTTTACTTTAAAACTTGCTACCTCTCCAACAGCCATCATCTTAACTATAGTCTCCCAAACTTCTAATTTGAATTTGTGTCCTATAACGAGGACCATGGGTTCTTTCTTACCAATACATTTGCTATCATCTAATATAACTCTCGTTTTACCCAACTTCCATGTTTGGAAATGAAAATGTACCTGGTTTAAATAAAATATTAAAAGGTTTTATATGTTTTTACATGTGTTTTAAAGTGTATGTATTATTTCAAAAATATACCTTACTTCCATTAGCAATTGGCACATATTTTTGGCCTTTATGTATTATATTTTTTACAATTGGTGCGGATTTATCCATTGTCTCAGATAAAATATACAATTTAATAGATTAGAATAGAAACACTATCACTTTAACTATAAATATCAATTAACATATACTCTATAGAGAACATAAATACTATACGAAATTAATATTGAAATAGACACATACATAAACAGATTATTGTTTATCTATTTTTTTTGTGACTTGCTGTCTGTGGTAAAGTAATGACTAAATGACGTCAGAATACAGGTAGAGATAAAAGATCAATGTTGCCGATATTTAAAATCGATATGCGTTAAAAAATAATATTATACCGTTCATATATATTGTAATCATATATATAATACATACGATGACGATATAAAAATAAAATCAAAATGTTGTATTTAATTATTATCATCATAGCTTAGAATATTTATATAGACAATAAATGATAAACGCCGATTTTTAAATGGCAATATAAAAAACATATATATTTGTCTATGTTGCGACTTTTAGTGATTTCTAATCGTAGGCTTTCTTTTCTCATTTATATTTAGTAGTATTTAAACTTTTTAATTTAGAATTAACTTTAATTTAAGAGGAACTTTAGTTTTTAAGTAGGCATGGCTGACTTTTTGGAATCTGAAGCAGAAGAAAGCGAGGTTAGTACAAGAAAAACAATGCATGTATTTCATATTTGATTACGACTACAAATTACTGTAATTATCTGACAAAGAACGATTAAAGTGTAATAATTAACAATAATATTTTAAGGTTGATTCTGAAGATGATCAACCAGTAGAACGCAAAAAACCCAAACGTAAAGCGGCTGTGCAGAGCGACGACGAAGATGATGAAGAAGAAGGTTTGATGCCTATCTATTTATTTCGAACGCATTTTGAAGCAGTATTAAATATATAATATTACAATTTTGCATTGCATTCCATTGTATTTGCTTAAATTATGCTTCTATTGACTTTTCTTCTAATTATGTCAAGGTAAGTAGGGCACCCTAGAGTTTGCAAATTATGAAGTTATAAATTGAATAGCATGCTATTTCTGTAGTATAATATTGGTTATAGTATGTTTACTATAAAAATAGTTATTAAAGCACATGTTTTATTCATATCCATTTATTTATTATTGTTTATACTTTTGCGTTCCCATAGATGATGAAGAGCGTCTTCGCGAAGAACTAAAAGATTTAATTGATGATGCACCTATAGAAGAGTCTGGTAGTGACGGAGAGGATTCAGACGCAAGTGCAGGTCCTAAGAAAAGAAAGAAAAGCGATGATGAATTAGATGATAGATTGGAAGATGAGGACTATGACCTCATTGAAGAAAATTTAGGTGTGAAAGTAGCTAGGGTATGTGAAACTTAAAATTCACTACAAATAGCTTAATAGTTAGTAAAAAACATTTTAGTAATGGGTAATGTTATTTGAGCCTTAATCTAAATGACTTTCTGAGAAACATAACCTATGTAGATAAGATGTTAAAAGAAATGTTTGTCCATGTTATTTTATTTATAATAACAAAAATGTATTTGAATGTAATATTTTTTTTTGTTATTGACAGAACAAGTTCAAAAGATTACGTCGGTTAGAAGATGATGATAGTGACAATGAAGGTAATGATGATCCGGATTTGGAGAGAGAGGTTATTGCAGAAAAACTATTTGTTGGTGGATCTGATGAGGTAATTTATTTAACAATAATATTTTAATTTGAATATTTTTATCTTGTTTTATTGATGTTTTTGCTATTCTATATACATTGTTGTTACACCTTTTATGAACTTTAATCACTTTTAAATGTCTTTCAAATGTTAAGGATGGATAGATGGAAAGTTTTAATATTGTAACATGTAAAGATACCTAGAGTCAAAAAATATGTAATTTGAAGTGGCAGCAATAGCTTGCTTATTGAGTTCTGGAATTTCATAATCATACTTTGCTAATATATCTACCAGAGTTGAAAATGAAATAATTAAAAACAATTCATCAATGATTATAAGTGATTTTTTTTATAGGAAGATGAAAACAGATCAGAATCAGCCGCACCCCGTGAAGTTGACTATGATGATGAAAATGATGATATGGAATCTGATGCAGATGACTTTATAGTAGATGGTGACGGTAGACCTATTGCAGAAAGAAAGAAAAAGAGGAAACCTATATTTACTGATGCGTAAGTTGTTTAATTTTAAAAGAAACATTTAATGGAATTTAACTGCATACAAAGTATTATATATACTTTTAAAATAACAGTAAGTTTTGAGGGTAGATCAATTTATTATTTTATGAAATAGATTTTTTATATTGATTATTTGGAAAGGTTACTTAATTTTAAACTAGGACCTAAAGTATTAAATAAGCTTGCCTTGATTTTATTTAAGTAATGTATCTGTACAAATCAAAATAAAGTTAATTGCTCTTATGAGTAATATAATCTTATGACATTAACTTTCTAATCTATACGAAATTGGTGTCTGTAGTTTAAGATTTACAAGAAGAAATGTTATTGAGGACCTTTATTTAATATTTTATAACCAAAAAACAATGATTTTTTAAATTGTTGTCTGTTTTTCTGTGCTTTTTTATCGCTAATCTCAGAATCAGCTGAACTGATTTAAATGCAGTTTTCACTATTAAATTCTGGCAATCTTCTGTTTACATACAGGGTTAATTTTATTACAATTGGTTCATAAATAAAAAAGTTATATCAACTTAAAATACTTAGTTCTACAAATTTGCTAATGGCTATACTGTTATTTTATACAACTGTTTTACTGAATTGATTGTATCTTTAAAATAACAAAAATTACTTAAAATTACTTAATGACGGCATCGTGGCGCAGTGGCAAAAAGTGTGACTGTAAACGCGAGCATAGCCGCACAGAGCCCCCTTTTTTAAAATAAAACTGAAAAATTCTTTAAATTTTAAAAATAAAACTGAAAAATTCTATTTAAAATTTTAATTTATAATGAAGTTGTATAAGTATGTACCAATGGGAGTTTGTATAATCAAAATTTAATCTACAGGTCATTACAAGAAGGTCAAGATATTTTTGGTGTTGATTTTGATTATGATGAGTTTGAAAAATATGGCGATGAGTATGAAGATGAAGAGGAAGAAGATTTAGATGAATATATAGAGGATGAGGAAGAGGAAGGTAAGCTTACATCAATATAAATATAATAAGCAATAAAAAAAAATCAGAGCTAATATGTTGATACTTACACGAAATACTTAGAATTAAATTAAGATTTTTTTTTATCAAAGGAGAAAGAAGAAGAACCAAAAAGGGTAAAGCAAAAAGGCCAAGCAAGAAATCTATTTTTGAGATATATGAGCCTAGTGAGTTGAAGAGAAGTCACTTCACTGATTTGGATAATGAGGTATGTAATTACGCTCATAATTTATTAACTAGCCTTTTTTGTCCAACAACATATAAAAAGTTAAGAAAATTAATCAACAAATTAAGTAAAAATTGACACTACATTTTGTTTTTTTTATGAGAGTAAGTTATTTTTATTTCTTTGCTATGGTAACAAGGGATATGTAATAACTCGAAAATTAGTGGGTGCACGGGGAACGGAGTGTCTTAACTCTAGGGCCCTACTGCCGACCCTACTTACTATATGTGGTATACATTGAGAATTTAAAAACAAAACTATAACTCTTCATATTTAATAGATACGTAAAACCGACGTCCCTGAACGCATGCAAATCAGAGAAGTGCCTATCACACCAGTGGAGGAAGGCAGCACGGAACTAGAGGATGAAGCTGAATGGATATATAAACAAGCCTTCTTAAAACCTCCCGTGTCTAAAGCTGATCCTCAAGAGGCGAGAGAACGTTCTAGACGGTTGGTTTCTTTTTTTTTCTCAAATTAGAATGGCATTTAAAAAATATCATTGTTAGTGTAGTACTACGAAATAGCACAAATGAAATGCAACTTTGTTATTATACAACTGTGTAAACCACATCTATTTATGAGCAGTAGTTATTGAATTATGTGCAAAACTTACAGAGAGCTACAAACTAGTGGATTCCATTGTTCTTGTGTAGACACACAGACCATATATTTATTTATTTAAATATCTATCTATATCTTATCTTTACAAACCATTTTCAGTTCCAGATCTGTCAAAGATATAAGTTTACTAAAAAACATTTTTTTTTAGTGGTTCAAGTACAGTAGTGAAAATTCGTCAAGCATTGGACTTCATGAGAAACCAGACTCTAGAAGTACCTTTCATAGCATTCTATCGCAAGGAGTATGTGCAGCCTGAACTGAGTATCAATGATCTGTGGAAAGTTTATAAATATGATGCAAAGGTAATTATTTTTTTTAGATTTTCATTTATTTAGTAATCCATACTTTAGTTAATTTATATTTAAGTACTATTTGTGCATTTAGATGTAATACTGGGCTGCTCAGGATCTTACTTATATTTATCAAAATTTCTTCACTCTGAATAACAAATGTTACCATTTTATTCATTGGATCCTCTTATGCAATATCTTAGCAGAAAACAAAAAAAAAAAGGGTTATATGTATCTCTTTCTCACTCTATGTCTTTCTAAATTAACTAATTTTATTTAACACAATAATATTACTTTTTAGATTCATTACTTTGTAAACTAACCTTATTATATGTTTATTTCAGTGGTGTCAATTAAAGCAACGAAAAGAGAATTTGTTACGGCTAGTAGAAAATATGAGGGAATTCCAGTTGGATAAGGTAATGGCGGACCCTGACGCACCGATTCCAGAAAACATGCGACTTATAAGAGATGAAGATATTGAAAGGTAATACTGAGAGTTATATTATTTTAAGGATTTTTTTTATCTGTAAATTGAATTGAAATTAGTTTTTTTTTTCTGTAAAATGAATTGAAACTTATTAATTGATACGTATATTAATATGTGAAAACTAAACCCACAACTTTTATAAACTGATATTTTGCTTACAGCCATTTTTATTATAATATAGTTTGAATAATAAGTTCTTTGATTTTCACGTGAACCAGTACGGACTGGAAAACGCAAATAAAAAACATCGACTTGAGTATCTAAAAACAAAACGTGCAATATATTTAAAAAAAAAATGTGTTGTAAAAGCCAATTATTGAGGAAGGTTACAGCCAGTAAGAGTGGATAAATAATTTAAAATATTGCAAAAATGGGAAAGCCTGAAGGCCTTTCTGTTTCGGTTAGTTAAAAGTTAATATGTAATAATAACTTTCAATATCAATCCCACTAAAATACCAAAAATGTACTCCATAATGTTGCATTATAATATGGCACATAACATTTTTAACTAAATTAATTTAGTGTTTGTGTTCCAGAATGAAAAATGTACAGACACCGGAGGAACTACGTGACGTTCACACACACTTTCTACTGTACTATTCTACTGACTTACCAGAAATGCAGAGATTACAGCGCACTAAAGAGAAAAAAAGGGAACTCGAGGATAAGAAGTCAGTGATTTTTATATCGAATTTATTGTTATTCATAACTACATATTTATGTTTTGAGTTATCTTTTTAATTTATATTATAAAGATAAAATAGCTTAATTATAATTTGTCGCCTTGGTGGAGCGGCACAGTGGCAAAGCGTCTGACTAAACGTGACTAAATGAGATGAATGTGAAAGCAGTCTTCATTTGCGGGAATGAATTACTTCTATTTCCTCGAATTAAAAAAAAAAGACAAGGTGTGGCGTTAGGTTTCGCAGCTCAACACACTATGTCTAGAAATTTGCGCAAATAGTGGGGAATGGAGTGTCTTAACAATATTTTAGTTTTTTTTTCTAACTTGCTAGATATGCGTATACAGCGTGAAACAAAAAAAAACGATAAAACATATATTTTTTTTAACAGAAAACAAGCACGTGAAGACGCTGAAAGGAACGGTGAAGATCCTGATGAAGCTGTGGCCGCGGTAGACGCAGCACAACCAGACGAAGAAGAGCCCACTGAAGTTAAATATGCTGTGCGATCTGGGCCCTATGAACTTTGTAGGAAGGCTGGGATTGGTTAGTTTGAAGTTTTTTTTCTTTATATGTTGTAGTTTGATCTTGTTTAGATAATCTATTAAATCAGCTTCACGCTGTATCCCGCACACGGCATATTAGGCAGAGTAAACCTGGTGTTAAGATATTTCATTCCCAACTTTTCTGAATTCTGGAGGCATTGCGTGTTAAGTGGCGGAACTTAATACCGTACTTTGAGCGAATGAAAATATAAATTTAAATAAATATTTAATTTCCTCGAGTGGTGATCGAACCCACAACAAGTCGATTTTACAGTTACACTTTACCTGCGCCAAGATTGGCCACAATAACCTGTTTATCGTTGAAAACAAAAATTTGATGAGCATTTTAGATTTTTACTTTATTGATTGATATGCTCTATAACATTATGTATCATATTATGTAAAATACGATAGCAGATATTAAACAATTACTGCAAATAAACGGCCTTACATTTTATATGGAAGTGTAATTTTCAATCTGTTATTATAGTTACTAAAAAAAAATTCTTATCTCAAATTTTTCTCTTCAACAGAACCTTTAGTAAAAAAATTTGGTCTGAGCCCCGAGCAATTTGCGGAGAACGTGCGGGATAATTATCAACGACACGAAGTGGAACAGCCACCCGTGCCACCTTTGGAGGCTGCCGAATCGCTCGTATGTTTGTTTTTATTAATAGTATTCGGAAACTGTTGTCCTGTTGAATATTTAGCAAGTAATGTGAGTGCAGGCGCAGGCGGCGGGCGGCGGCGCGGCGGAGGCGGTGCGGCGCGCGGTGTACATGTGCGGCGTGCAGCTGGCGCGCGAGCCGCTGCTGCGCGCCACGCTGCGCGACGCGCTGCGCGAGCGCGCCACGCTCAGCGTGCGCCCCACGCCGCGCGGCCTCAAGGAGATCGACGAGGGGCACGCCTGCTTTAGGTACTACGAAACTTACATACGCCAATAAATTACCTATTTTTGAGGCTAATTCTAACACTTTATTATTTACAGTATGAAATATTTGAAAAAGAAACCAGTCCGCGATCTCACCGGGGATCAATTCTTAAAGCTTTCTATAGCTGCAGAAGATAAGTTATTGGAAATCAGCATCAGCGAACAAATTGAAGGCAATACCGGACCTAGTTATTTAGAGGAATTGAAACAGTTGTATCAGAAAGTAAGTTTAAATCAAAAATATTATTCCCTAAATTTTTATACGCAAACAATGTGGAATGTGGCTTAAATGGGTACTTCGTTTTATAAACTTAATAGGTTGCTAATTAAAATTTTTGCTTTGTATTAATAGTTAATACTTAATTTTAAGACTAATCGTAGTGGAGAGGTACAAACTGTGACTGTAAAATCGACTAGTTGTGGTTTCGATCCCCACTTGAGGAAATGAAATATTTATTTAAATTTCTTCACTCTGGTGTCGTCTGGAGTCTGGTGGTTTGGCCACTCAACACGCAATGTTTCCAGAACTCGGCGGTAAGTGGGAAACAGAGTGTCTTAGTGTTAGCGTTCCCTCTGTCTACTTTGCTGTGTGCACATACATATGAAGCTGACATACAGTGTGAAGCTGATTTAATTTTTTTTAATTCAAAATATTTCTTAGCTATGTTACATATGTATTACTTAAAAACTAAATCCATTAACTACACTTATTTAAATACTTATCTCAAATGTATATAGTAAAATTGTTATTCCAGAAATATTATTAAATTTAATTAGTGTTTTTGAATTACATTTACCTTTAAAACCTTTTAGGATGAATTTGCTGCAACTGTACAAGCGTGGAACGAATTACGAGCGGAGGCAGTCACTCTGGCGCTCGTTAAAATTGTCATGCCTGAACTCAGAAGAGAGTTACATGCAGTACTTTTACAGGAGTCCAAGGAATATGTGCTGAAGTAAGTTGAATTTATTACTGTGAACAGTCTTAAAGTAGTGTATACAAGTAATTAATTTGTTAACATTAGGGACATTTTCAATAATAAATTGTCATCTTCTTTAAAAGCTAACTTTGGAATAGATTTATTGAAATTGAATAAAAATAAAAATTAAACTTTTTTCACTGGTCTTTTTCCTGTTTTACAAATATTTTAAAAAAACAATTTATCTAGGTGCTGTCGTCGTAAGCTGTACGATTGGTTAAAGGTAGCTCCGTACGAGTCCAGAGTGTCTGACGATGATGATGAAGAATGGGACACAACCAATGGTAACAATATGAATATTTAAATAACACAGATCGGAGTGCGTGCTCTATTATGTATTGTAATGGCTGCGTGGTGTGCAGGTCTGCGCGTGATGTCGCTGGCGTACATCCCGGACCGCGCGCACTGCGCGTTCGCGTGCGTGGCGGCGGGCGCGGAGGTGGCGGACCACCTGCGCCTGCCGCACGTGCTGTGCCGCCGCAACGCCTGGGACGCCGCCGAGCGCCGCAACAAGGACGCCGACATGGCCGCGCTGCGCCGGTGAGGTCACTACCTGTATTACCTGCCTACGGGCGGCGGTGATCACTTACCATCAGGTGATCCGAACGCTCGTTTGCCTTGTCTGTTCCATAACAAAAATACAATTGCTTATACATTGTTCTCTTGAGAACAAACAAGCCAAATGTAAGAAAAATCCTAAAATCGAATCTGCACAGCCATCTACTGAGGACGGACGAGATTTATCGACCATACTGTACTTGTGAGAGAAGTTTGGACGTGATATAATAAAAAGGTTGATAATAGTATCTATGCTTACGTTACATCACATAGTTTCATAAATTTTTGATACTTTCCTCCACATCCATGGCACAACTAATCACATTTGCAAGGCCTACCTAGTGTGACTTTTTGAAATATGATGCACAACATTTAGGACCTGTCCCCTTCTCATTCACAGATTTTTACACCATACTTCGTCGATCCTCTCCAAACTATACTATTTATAGGAAAACCCAGAATATTATCAATAGTACGAAAAAAAATACTTTTATTTTATATAATCATTAACAAAAGTATAATATATTACAGATTCATATTACGTAAGAGGCCACACGTTATAGTGATTGGCGGTGAGTCCCGTGAGGCACTAAACATAAAGGCGGATGTGGTCGAGTGTGTCCAACAATTGGTAGAAGACGAACAGTTCCCCCGAATCCCCGTTGAAATAGCCGATAATACTATTAGTAAAATATACAGCAATAGTATTAAAGGACGGGTGAGTTTGGAATTATTTTATAATTTTTTATAGCAAAACTAGAGGACCCGGACGCGGCTTCGCCCGCTTAAACTTTACGAATGCTTATTAGATATAGAAAATGGTTTTTGAAAATATCTAACTAATTTAAATGAAAAAAATATAAGTAAACGTAACCAAAGTAAAATATTAAAAAACTACACAAAACCAGCTACATTATTAATAGTATTAAAGTAAAATAAATATTTAAAAGAATTTAAATTAAATGTGTTGTGCTATGTTTTTGCAAGTACATGTGGTTATTTACATAATACTCAAATACAATAAAAAAAATACATATTTTGTCTCTGTCTGTCTTTCTATTTCCCCGAGCTAGTATCCAGAATAACTGAACTAATTTTTATTGGATTTTCAGTGATCGATTTTACTGATTTACCCGGGAAAAATCTTTTTACTCGTTTTCCTTGTGCGCGTACATAGATACTATATGAAATAACTAAAGTCCTTTCTACATTAAATATGATAAGTTTTGCATTTGATATTGCATCAAATAAAATCCCAAAAAACTAAAATCACAATTTATTAAGTGTATAACAACGGTATAGATAACCATCCAACCGAGATGAAATAACCAACAATTCTCTCCTTAATACTTAAATAATATTATGCCGATGCCGCGCAGGGCCGCAACTTACACCACACCAAAAAATTAATGAAAATCTAACTAATACTCGAATACGCGAAGAACCAAAGAAAAGTATAAATTAATTATAAACAGCAAATAATTACATAAAAATTAACAGTAGTTCGAAAATGTATGAAAATTTATAAAACCGTCAAAGTCATGTGCCCGTTTGCGTCGGTCATACTATGCCGCTCGTAGGCTAGGTCATTTCGAATCAGTGACATCTCTTTAATTATTTATTAGAATGTTATACAGTAAACTATAATTTCAATAAACTATTATATTCATTTTCATAAGGATCAATATCAAATTATAGAAAATACATACAATAAAAACTCGATAAATATAAAGTAAATTAATTAAAATGGTTACTTGTTGTTACTGTGTTATTTTGCTCAACCTTCAGAGATAAACATGGTATGTGTATCGCGGACTTTTTTAAACATTATTTAAAGAACAATATTTTTGTAAAACATTATTTTTATGTATCTCATAAGGAGTCGGCGCACGCCATGTATGCGTTAAGCAAGCTCATTTTGGGTGACGTTTTCTTATAACGACAAATAAACTGTGCAAACCGTTGCTTAGCAACGGTCGGTTGTTATTAACATGGCGGAATAAATTGCCTGTCAAGTGAAAAAGTACTTTAATATATTATTATATATCGACAATATTACAAATATGAGAAAAAAAAGTAACCTATGTTCATCCGAAGATCCTCAAGTATCTCTGTATGAGTATTTTATTACAATTGAATTAGCGGTTTGGCCCTGATTGCGTAACAGACAGACAGACAGACAGACAGACAGACAGACAGACAGACAGACAGAGTTACTTTCGAATTTATAATATAGGTATGGATTTATAGACCATTCTCTAAAATCCAAAAAAAAACCACTAAATATAATTAAAAAGAGTTTTAATTTTACCCTAATTCATAATAACGTTTCACATTAAACCTAAGGCGGCTTATAGTTCATAAGCTTGTTAAAATTAAACAAAATATTTGTTATTACAGAATGACTTCAGAGAGTATCCAGACACGCTACGACAGGCTATTTGTCAGGCTCGTCTTTTACAAGATCCCCTTATGGAAATATCACAGCTTTGTGGACCAGACGAGGAAATATTATGTCTAAGATACCACCCCTTACAAGACCATATAGCCAAAGAGGATTTACTAGAAGGCATTGAATTAGAATTTGTGAATAGAGTGAATGAGGTTGGTGTAGATGTAAACGAGGCAGTGCTGACGGGTCGGGGGACTGAGTTATTGCAATTTGTATGTGGCTTGGGTCCAAGAAAAGCTCAAGCCTTAATAAAACTATTTAAACAGACCAATCAGAAACTAGAAAACAGAACGCAATTGGTCACTTTGTGTCACATGGGTCCAAAAGTGTTTATAAATTGTTCAGGTTTCATCAAAATCGATACAAGTAGTTTGGGTGATGGTACTGAAGCGTATATAGAAGTGTTAGATGGATCTCGAGTGCACCCTGAAACTTACGAGTGGGCGAGGAAAATGGCGGTGGACGCCTTGGAGTATGAGGATGAAGATGCAAATCCTGCGGGAGCGCTAGAAGAAATTTTAGAAGCACCAGAGAGATTGAAGGACCTTGATCTAGATGCGTTTGCTGAAGAATTAGAGAGACAAGGCTTTGGTAATAAAAGTATAACTTTATATGACATTCGAGCGGAATTGAACTCTAGGTACAAGGACCTTAGGGTACCTTACCGATCAGCAACCGCTGAGGAGTTATTCGATATGCTAACAAAAGAATCGCCCGAAACGTTTTTCGTAGGAAAAATGGTTTTGGCAAGTGTGATAGGCATTACTCATAGGAAACCCCAAAGAGAAATGTTGGACCAAGCAAATCCTGTGAGAAATGATGAAACTGGCTTGTGGGAGTGCCCATTCTGTCATAAAAATGACTTCCCTGAGTTATCTGAGGTAAGCTCCATACTTAATTACCGTTAATGTTTCGCTTTGGTGAACTTAATCTTATTTTAAACAGGTATAACTTATTTTGATTAAATTAGTGAACTATTTGACTATCAGCAAATTGTCGATTTTTTAAAATGAAATTATATTAAATATATTTTTACATGACATCATGCTATTCCGCCAAAAAAAAAAATAGAAAATAGAAATACTATATGATTAAAAAAATAAATACAAGTAATATTTCATATTCCACGTTTCCTCTTTAAACTACAACAGTAGCGTAAATGTATAAAACATAAAAATAAAAAATATTACTGTTTTTTATTATTATTAAAGGTATGGAACCACTTCGACGCCGGAGCATGCCCTGGACAAGCGACTGGCGTCCGTATCCGACTGGACAACGGTCTGTCCGGTTACATACACATAAAGAACCTCTCAGACAGACATGTCACGGATCCCACGGAGAGAGTGAGGATAGGACAGACAATACACTGTAGGATATTGAAAGTGGACGTGGAACGTTTCTCCGTCGATTGTTCGTCGAAATCGTCGGATTTGTCGGATAAGAATAATGAGTGGAGGTTAGTTTTTAGATGTTTTTTGTGTTTGCTTATATATTTTTATCGTATCTGAAGATATAATTGACAAATAAATTAAAGAAGTTAAATGTGCGGCGTGGAGTTCCGCCATTCGACACGCAATGCCACTTTTCACCTGATTCTGGTGGAAAGTGGGGAACGAAAGTGTCTTAAAGAGAATAAGGTGTCTTAACATTAGGTTTCCAGGTTCGCTCTGCTTACCCCCCTATATGTGGAATGTAGCATAAAGCTAACAAACATCTCGAATGTGGGCGGATAGTAGACCACGGAAGAACTTGACTACATTCTTGTCTTTCTGCCTACCTTGCTATATGAAAAAAAAGCTGGACTATGTGTTATATGTTTTATATTTAAGGATGAAAAATAATACTAACTACTTTTTTTTATTTTAGACCATCTAAAGATCCTTATTACGATCAAGAAACTGAAGATAAAGACGTACGTAAAGATACAGAGGCGAAACAAACTAAAGAACGAATGCAATATGTGAAGAGGGTCATAGTGCATCCAGCTTTCCATAATATTAGTTTTGCTGAAGCCGAGAAACTCATGGAGAACATGGCTCAAGGAGAAGTTATTGTTAGGCCTAGTAGTAAGGTATGTATGTGTATATGTAAATGTAGTTGTTTTTAATTATTATTGTAGCATTGTGTAGTAAATAAATAGAATACTTTTTTGTTTAGCTTTAGGTTTTATCCTAATATTAAGGCTGACCGTTATCTATCTTTCACAATTTTTTTTGTCTTGTTTACTAGAGAGAGTAAATGAAACAATTCATTTCCCTGATCGGGAGTAGCTGTGCCTCTGCTAAAACTTACACAGATTTTAATTATGGTTTTTTAGCAGTATTTTGTATAGAATATATTATATATGTAGAATGGCATAAATGCAAAACCTTAATATTACAGGGTTCTGATCACCTCACTGTGACATGGAAGGTGGCAGAGGGCATATGCCAACACATTGATGTAAGAGAGGAGGGTAAAGAAAACGCTTTCTCTTTAGGTTTGTATTTCATTTTATTTGAAATGTTAGTATTGTTATAGCAAGTTATACATAAATTACAAATTATATTTTGCTGAATTAGGTCGGAGTCTATGGATACAGGGATCAGAATTTGAAGACTTGGATGAAATTATTGCTCGGCACGTGACACCTATGGCAGGACACGCTCGGGATCTCATCGCATACAAGTACTACAAGAACCTCGGCGGCATGAGAGATAAAGCCGAAGAGATTCTTAAAGACGAAAAGGGAAAGAATCCTAATAAAATTCATTATGTAATATCCGCAGCGAAAAATCACCCCGGCAGGTTCCTGCTATCTTATCTACCCAGGTCTCGATGTACCCACGAGTACGTGTCCGTGACGCCCGACGGGTACAAGTTCAGGCAGAGAATGTTCGACTCGCTGGGGGGGTTGCTCAAGTGGTTCAAGGAGCACTTCCGCGACCCGCCGCCCTCCGGCACGCCCGTGCAGCGCACGCCCGCGCTGCGCACGCCGCACGGCCTCGCCTCCTCCGCCTACCACACGCCGGCGCTGCACACGCCCGCGCCCGCCTACCTCAACACGCCCTACACGCCCTCCGCGCAGACGCCCTACATGACGCCCTTCGCCGCCACGCCGCGCCAGCCCGACTTCCTGGCGCCCGCCGCGCCGCGCCCCCTGCCGCTGCCCCTCTACGCCGAGCCCTCCGACTGGCAGAAGGCGGCCGAGGACTGGGTGCGCCACCGCTCCGTGCGCGACACGCCCGCCACGCCCGCCTCGCCCGCCACGCCCGCCACGCCGCGCACGGACTCCGGCCGCGCCTCGCGCCACGACGCGCGCGCCACGCCGCGCCACGACGCCCGCAGCACGCCGCGCCACGACGCGCGCAGCACGCCGCGCCACGACGCGCGCGGCACCCCACACAGCCACAGCAGTCATGGCCACGGACACGGCCACGGCCACGGGCACGGACACGGACATGGCCACGGGCACGGCCACGGACACAGCTCGGGGCGGTCGTCGCGCGCACACTCCGTGCGCTCGACGCCGCACACCAACACGTCGCCGCGCTCCATGTCGCTGGGCGACGCGACGCCGCTCTACGACGAGAACTAGATCAAGACTGAACGTTCATCAGATACGTTTTTATTTTTATACCAATGGGAACTCGCTCCTCGCGTGGCTTGCGCTTAGGATTTAACACAAGATCTTCCTTTCGACCTCATGTTAGTGCCGTCAGTGTGCGAAATCATTCACTTGTATGGTTATGACGTATGTTCAGCGTCCAAACGTGCTGTGTATATATATTTACGGGAGTAATCGTTTTATATTAATTAGACATACTGTATTCTCTTTCTATACTCTTTCATGTTCTTCTTTGTGTGAAGCTCCGATTTTCTATAAAATGAGTGTAACTTCCTGAATTAGCTAAATCAATTGACACAGAGGCCTCAATAGATAGCAAAGGTTATGTAGAAGATTTTAATAAATCAATGTAGTGCGATCGAGCACGTTTATTCAGTTTTGTCCATAATGTTATATAATTATGAAACTATTTATTATTTTCACGTTAAATGTAGGCAATAACGATTGTATCTCTATATTTTTTTAATCTACCAATCAGTTGGTAGCGTGCTTATCTTTCTGAATGCGTAAGTAAGAGGTAACCAGAATGATATTACAGCTCACAATGAAAACAATAGAAATGCCTTACAGATGGTTAGTGACAACCGATGCGTGGTGTACTCTGCGTTGACTTGCGGGAAATTAATAAAATATTATGACAAACTATATATGAATTTTCAATATTATACTTCCCTACTTCATCCTTCTTTATAGTAAAATAAATTTGGCTTAACGCTGTACCTCTAGCGAGTTAGTCAGGAAGAACGGGGCGCCAAACGCTACGGTCTATGCATACCTCTTTCGCCTGATATTTTTCGCCATGTATGAAGAAGTTTATGACTGGATGTCAGTGAGCGTGACAGTGGATCCTTATGCTTTTTACGTGACGGATGTGGAAGAAGCTCCAGTTTCTTTGATACTCTTTTTTTCTAAAGTCAATCGAGGTCTTCCCCTACCTCTCTTCCAGCTCACTTACTCCATAAATCTTTTTGTCATTCTTTCATTACTTGTTTGTTCGACGTGCCCAAACCATCTGAGCACGTTCTTCGTCATTCTCACCATGACAAAATACTCACCTAGCTTCGCCGTCTCATCAATGCAGATAATACAGCGTTAACCCTGGTATTGGCAGCAATACGTCTTTCCACAACTATCTCCCATCTTCCATTTCTTCTGAACATACTTCCCAGATAAAGACCACTTACCATTATATTAACATCCTTTTTTTCAGAGTGGTCACAAGTCACAGTTTACATTCTGATGATGCAATGAGCACTGCATCATTTGCGTACAGCAGGCTATTTACATTAAGGTCACCTACTTTCACACCCTTGTCACTTAATCACAACCAAGCTGACATGGTGCACCCTTGTTTCAACATTCAATTGGAAGTAAAACGAAGGCGACACGCCAGCTCTGGAAAACACCTTTTCAAAGTACAGAAAACCTTTTGGTGAACGGCCAAGAATTTTGCCCGTGATCATGTGAAAGGAAAAGATCTGATGGAAATCTGATCCATACATCCTCTTCCATGTCTAAAGCCTGCTTGGCATCTCGCTAATATTTTAGCAAAAAATTTATAGTATCAAGACTATTTTTGTCAAAAAACAACTAATTAAATAAATTATTAGTATTACAGTTATTATCAAATATGTTTAATCACTGTTTGGGCATCATTTTCAACGCGGTATGAAGGGTACAACATATTAAAATTTTAATATAATAATTGGACACACAGCCATAGTTTAACATCTCGTTTAGATATATAATTAAGCTATCATTTTAGATATTTATTTACTTAACATATTCAAGCAAGTATTTCTTCACTGAGATAGAGTGCGATTATTGACAAGGTGATCATCATTATGCTGTTAACGTAAAGTGAATAATAGACTTCGCAATAGTTATAGTCAAATTGACTATTTGAATAGACAGTCCTAAAATAGATTTTTAAATAAGTAAGATTTTTGTTTAGACCGAATTATTTTGTATAAAAAATTTTACAATAAGACTTATCTATTTAATTATCTATTTATTGATATTACGAACATATTATCGAATTTTAATTAGACGTGGATACGGCATTATTTTGTACACGATATATATAAACTATAAGCATATCATATAGTACTTGAACCCTCAACACTTTCTGGCCATAATATTTCATGATCGCACATAAGATCTTTCTATAAATTGGCTTTAAAAAAAGTAGGAAGAGGCTAGTCGTCGCGCAGGGGCACAAAGTGTGACTAAAATCGACCGGTGTTGTCGAGGACAAGCGCGGCGTTGAGTTCTGCCACTCAACACGCAATGCCTCCAGAATTCGGCAGAAAGTGGGGAACGGAACGTATTAACACTAGGTTCCCTTTGTCTGCCCTGCAGTATGCGGGATACAGCGTGAAGCTGATTAAATAGGAAGTAGGTGCATAATTTTATATTGTTTAAATACAAAATAGTTTTAATTATTTTCTGGCACGCTCCTTAAAATATTTTGTAATTAAGGCGACGAGTAAAGATTTAATCTACTTATATAGGCACACTACAATATAAGATAATCTACGGCAATATAACTCGCGATAGCCGATTGCATATAGCTTCGCGCACTACGGGTGTATTGTACAATAGGATTTATTATATATTTTTAAATTAAATGCATGGAATATGTGACAAAGTTATATAAACAATGTGTGTTTGAATGATTTACCTCAAATTGTATTAGCATTTATAGACATTGTAACAAATGGGATATATTTTCTTTCTTTAACTTCATACTGTCAAGGCAGAGGCCTAGTGTAAGATATTTCTCTCCCCCCTTTCCGAAAAATTCTGGAAGCATTGTGCGTTGAGTGGTGGAATTCAACGCCACGTTTTATATCGGCACCATAGCAAAGAAATCAAAATATTTCATATTTCACACGCTTGCTTCTGCCTATTGAGGCCAGGTGTGCACCTGGCCTCAATAGGAAAAGGATTGTTCTTCAGAATAAATGTGTCATACTTATTAGAAGTATTAATATGAATTCCGTGGTGCGTTTGTATAAATTCTCCTTTTTTTATTAATAATTAGTAGGCACTATGTTTCTGAAGTTTTGTCTGTTTATTATATTAAGCGAAATCTCGAGTAAGATGGCGGACAATGACTCCTCACCTTTTCTAACAGGTTATGAGAACGAGTCAGTCTCTATTTAAATTACAAACATTTTCACATTTAAAGTCACAGGTGTGGGGTACAATCAGAATTCAGATAAATGTTATCAATTACCAATTGCACCACGTCAGCATTTATTAGCTAAATATTTTAGGAACACGCAATGCCTCCAGAATTCGGCAGAAAGTGGAAAACGGAGTGTTTTAACACTAGGTCTGCCTACCCTGCTGTGTGCGGGATACAGTGTGAAGCTAATTTAATTTAATTTTGAATTTTTATTTCACTTCAATCTTAAACATTATGTCTTTTATATTTTGTATTATTCCTATAATAACAAAAATAAATTTAGAATCATATAAATCGAATAATATAATTGCTGTACCCGAGAATAATTTGATTTTCAATTAAACTTAACGTATTACGTAGTTTATCTTCGTAATGTCCTAACATTATTGTTGAATTACTTTAGGCTGTAATGATCGTATATTCGTTTTATTCGTATATAGTTTGATTATATATAATAATTGTCAATAATATTACAACAGCCTACCTCCAAGTCAGTAGTGCGTAGCGTAATGTAACTAGCTATAGGTCCTGAGAATTGAGATTTGACAGATCAGTCGACATTGCGCCGGCACACTCGCAAGCCGTGGAAACGCGCGCGCAAATTACCCGCCATTTTAGTGTTGTTCTATATTATATAAAGGGGTATATTTAAAATCTTAATTATTTTTATGTTCTTGTGTTAGCATATGTATTGTTTTAAATGAAATATATACAACTTAAATTATATACTTACGTTATTATAATTTTAATCTCGTGAAACAAAATTATATGTCATCTTTTTTAGTTATTTTTTAATTTTGCTTATTTATATGGATTTTCTTGTCTTTATGACTGTAAATGAAATAATTACTTATAGATTTTGGTTCTATTACACAAAAAAGGTACTTCTAATTTCAACTAAAAAAAAAATAAAGACGTACATTTCGAAACCGTGTTTATGCAATATGATAAGCTTTAATAACGCAATAAAAAATAAACAGGATTTTGATAAAAAAAACTCGTATAATTAATATTAAGTAATTAAAAGAAAGTTGTCAAATGTATGCATTATAAAAGATGTGCCAGTGAGTTTAACATATTGTTCCATAGTTTTCTTTAATAATACTATATCTGAAGTAGAGCACTTATGTAAGTAATTTTGTATCATAAAAGTAGTGTAAGATATGATTTTATGAACATAATATTTAAAATTATGAAAGATAAAAATATACATGGAAAATGCATTTTATTATTATAATACAAAGAGAAGGATTTTTTGTTATTTTTTTTTGTTTTTAATGTGTTAGGATCACGTGACACGTGGACTACATTACAACACAATCTAATTCAACTCAACTTATTCTTTGAGGCCGGTCGTGGCGCAGCGGCACAAGGTGTGACTGCAAAACCGACTGGTTGTGGGTTCGATCCCCACTCGAGGAGATGAAATATTTACTTAAATTTATATTTCCATTTCTTCGCTCTGGTGTCGAGGTTAAGCGCGGCGTTGAATTCTGCCACTTAACACGCAATGCCTCCAGAATTCGGCAGAAAGTGGGGAACGGAGTGTCTTAACACTAGGTTCCGTCTGCCTATCCCGCTGTGTGCGGGATACAGCGTGAAGCTAATTTATTCTTTTAATTTTTTTTTATGTTTGACATTAAAATATAATTTTCCATTTCTTTACTCTGGTCTCGAGGTAAAGCGCGGCGTTGAGTTTCGCCACTTAACACGAAATGCCTTCAGAACTCAGCGGAAAGTGTGGAACGGTGTGTCTTAAAATTAGGATCCCTCTGCGTACCCTGCTGTGTGCGGGATACAACGCGAAGCTGATTTAAAGTAATCAGCAGAACAATACATATAATTTTAGTTAAAATATACCCAGAATTTTAAAGTTCATCTGTATTAGGTACCTATATAGATATCTACTAATGTTGACTATCTATATATATAAAAGGACTTGTGCTGACTGACTGAGGTAAGACGCACGCAGAGCCGTAACCGCTGATGGTAGAATCGTGAAATTTGGGCAAATGTTTATTTTCATATTCTGGACATCCACTAAGAAGGGAATTTGAAAAATTTTAACCCTAAAGGGATGAAATAGGGGTTGAAAGTTTGTATGGAAAAAAAAAATTATCTGTACCGATTTTTATAAAATTTGAAATTCAGACTCTTAAAAATATTTCATTGAACACGTGTTTCATGGTTTTTAAGAATTCACCGCCTAAGGGTTCAAATAAGGGGTTGAAAGTTTATATGGAAAAATCTTTAAATTTGCCACCGATTTTTATAAAAAAATAAATTCAGACTGTTAAAAATATTTTGTTTCGTGGTTTTTTTGAATTCACTCCTAACAAGCGGGCGAAGCCGCGCGCGCCCTCTAGTCTACTATAGAATAGTATGATGACATTTCTTGTTATTGTCAGTTCAGGTGTTTTTTACTAGCTTTTACCTGCAGTTTCGTCCGCAACGTCAAATGTAAATAAGTTAGAGCTGTGTATGAAGTTACAGTGGGTTACATCGATAGAATTAACGTAAAGTAATGCAGCCTTTAAATAGACTTTCCAACACAAAGGTTTTTTTGAATTCGAATCAGTAGTTCCTAAAGTTAGCGAGCTTAACTAAAACCCTTTAGGTTTATTATAACAGACTAAAAGATTTTAATTGCAATTTGCAAGCTTTTAGTGTCACACTATGGTTCTTTTATCCATCTTACATAAGTTTTGTAGTATTTACTGAAATGTGATGTGCACCAATAGTTACTTGTAATAAGTACAATGTACTTATAAGTCCCGTAAGTTGAGTCCGGTCGTGGCGCAGCGGCACGAGGTGTGACTGCAAAACCGACTGGTTGTGGGTTCGATCCCCACTCGAGGAGATGAAATATTTACTAAATACTAAATTTATATTTCCATTTCTTCGCTCTGGTGTCGAGGTTAAGCGCGGCGTTGAGTTCTGCCACTCAACACGCAATGCCTCCAGAATCCGGCAGAAAGTGGGGAACGGAGTGTCTTAACACTAGGTTCCCTCTGCCTACCCTGCTGTGTGCGGGATACAGCGTGAAGCTAATTTAATTTTTTATTTTTACTTATAAGTCGAACATTAGGTTTGCTATATGCACCTAATTTAGCAAAATTGCGCGTTTTATTTTTGATTTAATGGAATTTGGCTTTGGGTAACCACACTAAAAAACTAATACCTTTTAAAAGATACGAAAATATTTAAAATATTTATATAGCGAGCGAGAGTTGAACCTCCGACCACCGTGATCGTGACAGATACTTCTTAACCATGCCTTAATGTTTACTTCAATACATTAAAATTATATAATAAACTCCCTATAAATAACTTTCACTTCGTATTCATTGCAAAACTCAGTTTTAAGTCGCTATTTCAATAAATAATAATTATTATAATCAAAGAATAATTATAAAATATTGATTACAAGAGATCTATAGCGGTTTTTGTGAACTACGCTATTTAATAATATTTTATATTTTCAATTATGGAGTGAAATTAAATTTCCAAAATTTTGTGGAATAATTGTCCAAATTTATTTACACTTTAAGAAGATACACAAGAGAATAATTTTACACACTCACAGAAGGAAATAAAGAAATTTAAAGAAATAGTAAAAGAAACAGATAAGCGAAACAGATACGTATTAGCAAGAAGATAAGGCTTAAAATTGAAAACAAGCAATGAGTACAATATTAAAACAAGTGAACGTCGCAAGCGATAGTAGCCGACTCTTTACTCGTAGCTAGCAAGCAGGCTACGTCACGCACAGCAAAAAAACTCGAAACAAGTTTGTCATGCGAATGCGCTGCGTGCGGATGAATTATAATAAATAAAAATATTAACAATTTAGTTTTAAGTAAATTTGAAAATAGAACGTAGTGTAAGTATATAATATTAATATCGAATGAAATAGGAATTTACATGTATTATTATTATTATTATTTATTTAATTTTATAAAAGATAATATTCACTACAGTACTCCCCCCCAGAGACCTGGTTAAGGGCGATAGTAGTCTGGAAATCTAACTCTTCTTCCGCTGCGTGTCCGCTTCTCAGGTTTCTGCTCCACATCAGACTGAGAGATTGCCTTTGGTGCAGTAACTGGTCGGTACAATACAGGAACGGCCTCTCGCGTAACATATGCGGGCTTGAGCCTGTCTACACTCACGTTATTAGGCTTACCAGATATGTCTATCTGAAAATATTTAGGCGTCCTTTTAAGAACCTTGTACGGGCCTGCATATGGTGGTTCCAGTGGCTTGCGGACGTGGTCCTGCCGTAAAAAAACATGTGTCGAGTCTGCAAGGTCGGCCGGCATATGAAAAGGACCTGTCCTATGCCATGACGTGGGCTTCGGCGAGAGTCGTGCCATACTAGCACGAAGACGAGTAACCAGATTTGTGACATCACCTGTCTTGTAATCTTCAGAGGGTGCAAGAAATTGTCCTGGAAGACGAAGTGGCTCCCCGTAGACCAGCTCAGCTGCTGAAGCCTGAATGTCGTCCTTCCAGGCGCTACGGATGCCCAGCAGCACTAACGGAAGTGCTTCCGTCCAGGTTGAAGAAGAATGGCACATGATAGCTGCTTTTAGCTGCCGATGGAGTCTCTCAATCAAGCCGTTGGAAGCTGGGTGATATGAAGTGGTTCTAAAATGATGTGCACCAATCATGGCTGATAGTGCCTTGAAGAGATGCGACTCGAATTGACGTCCCCTATCGGTTGTAATTCGAAGAGGGCAACCAAATCTTGCTATCCAACCAGAGAGAAGGGCGGCAGCACAGGAATCAGCTGTGATGTCTTTGAGTGGGTATGCCTCAGGCCATCGTGTGAAACGATCGATGACTGTAAGGCAATACCTGAAATCACACGAAATAGTTAAAGGTCCGACGATGTCGAGGTGGATGTGTGCAAACCTCGACGTAGGAGTTGGGATTGAGGATAAGGGAGCAAGGGTATGACGGTGAACTTTGCTCTTTTGACAAAGTATACACTCTCGTGTCCACTCTCTACAGTCCTTGCGAATCCCTGGCCATACGAATCTTTGTGTTACCAGCCGCACTGTAGCTGTCCTACCAGGATGGCTTAAGCTGTGTAACGTTTCAAAAACTTGTCGGCGAAATTTCTCAGTAATGAACGGGCGTGGAGAAGACATTGATACGTCACAGTAGATCTTCTGGTTAGAGTCTGGCAAATCTACCTTAACCAGTTTTAACGATGAGCCTTTTTGAAGCAGACCTAGCAGTTCAGGATCAGTATCTTGAGCAAGTGCCAGAGCCTGGTAATCAATAGAACGACTCACCTCTTCCAGTCGTGACAGTGTATCAGCCACTACGTTCAAACGTCCTGGTAAGTATTGAATACTGGTTGTGAACTGCGAAATATAGTCAAAGTACCGATATTGGCGCGGTGAGCATTTCTCCCTATTAATGTTGAATGCATAGGTGAGAGGTTTATGATCAGTGTGAATCACAAAGTTTCTAGCTTCAACCATGTGTCGAAAATATTTAATGGCTTCATAAATAGCTAAAAGCTCTCGGTCGTAAGGACTATACTTCTTTTGTGCGGATGTTAATTTCTTAGAAAAGAAACCAAGAGGTTGCCATACGTTGTTGACACGTTGCTGAAGTACTGCTCCAATACCGACATCAGATGCATCAGTGGCAATAGCTAGCTCTGCAGATGGATCCGGATGAGCTAATAACGTGGCTTGAGATAAACAAGTCTTACATTTATCAAAAGCTTCCATCATCTCAGGTGTCATTGTGATCGGCCTAGCTCCTTTCATCTTGGGTCCTAAAAGCGCAGAGTCTAATGGTGCTTGAATGTTTGCGGCGCCGGGAATAAAACGACGATAAAAGTTAAACATACCAAGGAAACGTCTTAATTCCTTAGCAGTTTTAGGCACGCTGCACTCCTGTATGCTCTTTACGTTTGTTTCTAAAGGTTGAGTCCCAGAACCTGACATTAGGTAACCAAGAAATTTTACCTGTCGCTGCCCGAAGACACATTTGGATGTGTTTATCAAAACACCATACTCCTTGAGCCTGGTGAAGAGTAGTCTGAGATGGCGCTGATGTTGTTCTTCAGAACTGGAAAATACCAAAATGTCGTCTAAGTAACCAAAACAAAACTCATCAAAGTCACGTAGTACTTCGTCCATGAACCTTTGAAAGGTTTGTGCTGCATTGCGCAGTCCGAAGGTCATGTACGGGAACTCAAAAAGTCCAAAAGGAGTTGTAATGGCTGTTTTGTGGATATCATCGACGTGTACTGGTATCTGATTGTACGCCTTAACCAAGTCGATAGTTGAAAATACTGAACAACCAGAGAGTTGGTAGGAAAAGTCTTGAATATGGCGAATAGGATACCTGTCAGGAACTGTGCGAGCATTGAGTGCTCTATAATCACCACATGGTCTCCATCCGTCGTCCTTCTTTTTAACCAAGTGCAGAGCGGAAGACCATGAACTGTTAGACGAGCGGGCAGTTCCCTGTGAGAGCATATCATCAAATTCCTTTTTCGCTGCTTTCAGTCTAACGGGGTCTAAACGACGAGGTCTGCTGGTAACTGGTGGTCCGGGAATGGTTTTGATGTAATGCACAGTATTATGCTTAGGAAGGGAAGACGTACCTGATGGTCTTGTTACCTCTGGAAACTCATGAAGCAGCTGATGGTATTTTGATTCTCCCGAGATGGCTTTGACTGACGCAAGGTCATCGGAGATATTTTCTTGTAGTGCTTGCACTGACAGTGTAGTTGTTCCATCGACGAGGCGCTGATATCTGCAATCTACAAGAAGATTGTAAAATATCAGAAAATCTACGCCGATAATCGGTTTCGAAACATCAGCGATGGTAAATTTCCAGGTGAAAGTACGTCGCAGTCCAAGGTCCAAGTGCAATAATGTAGGACCGTAAGTATGAATGACTGTACCGTTGGCTGCCATAAGTTCATACTTCGTCTTGGTACAGGGCGCCTTGGTAGCCAACCGTGGAAAAACGCAGAGATCAGAACCAGTATCTATGAGGAAAAGCATTTTTGAAATACGGTCGGTAATGAAAAGACGGCCTGTAGGTAAAGGGCAGACGTTGGCCGCTACTTCCGGCTGCCCAGAGAGTTTTCCGACTCTCCGTAAGTACATGGCTGTACACATTTTTTCGCGTTGGAACCAAATTTAAAATGGTACCAACATTTTTGATGGGAAGTTACCTTCCGACGATGCCTGGAATGGCTCCGGGAACGCTCTCTGAACTTGAATGGTACCGAATTGTCACGTACCTGGGTCGAGAGTTCAGATACCTGCTTGGTCAGGAGTTGGATCTGCTTGGCCATTTCTTCCAACATGGAGGGTGCAGGGGATGTGGCTATCGCAGACGTGCTTGCGACTTGTGGTGATGAGGGTGCTATTTCGTGCACCTTGTCTGCCAGGTCAGCTAATTTTTCTATAGGTAGATCAGGCTGCGAAGCTATAACAGTTTGAATATTTTGTGGTAATCTACTAGACCATAATGTTTTTAAAAAATCTTTGGGGACTGACAAACCCGCAAGATCTTGTATGTATCGCAGAAACTGCGATGGCTTGCGATCACCTAGCTGCTCATGCCTCAGCAACTGCATCACTTTCTTTTCTTGAGACGCAGATAATCTTTTAATTAGCTGCGTTTTAAGAGTGATGTATTTATCCGTCTCGGGAGGAGAAATTATAATATCCTTCACCTCGACAGCAAATTGATTGTCCAACTGAGCGGCAACGTAATAAAATTTTGTAGCATCACTTGTTATATTAGATAAAGCAAACTGACCTTCAATTTGTGAAAACCAAAGGGCTGGTTCTTCCGGCCAGAATGGTGGAATACGCACGCCAATCCTACAAACGTTGGATGTAGTCGCGTCCTCCATCGTGTACTAGAGGTCACCTTGCAAAGGTCGTCAAAATGGCCTCTTGCTGTTTTTTTTCTTCTTGCCAGCAGAAAACGTAGATATTTAATGTAGTGTTCACTAATTTCGGGTTCACCAATATAGCGGTTTTTGTGAACTACGCTATTTAATAATATTTTATATTTTCAATTATGGAGTGAAATTAAATTTCCAAAATTTTGTGGAATAATTGTCCAAATTTATTTACACTTTAAGAAGATACACAAGAGAATAATTTTACACACTCACAGAAGGAAATAAAGAAATTTAAAGAAATAGTAAAAGAAACAGATAAGGGAAACAGATACGTATTAGCAAGAAGATAAGGCTTAAAATTGAAAACAAGCAATGAGTACAATATTAAAACAAGTGAACGTCGCAAGCGATAGTAGCCGACTCTTTACTCGTAGCTAGCAAGCAGGCTACGTCACGCACAGCAAAAAAACTCGAAACAAGTTTGTCATGCGAATGCGCTGCGTGCGGATGAATTATAATAAATAAAAATATTAACAATTTAGTTTTAAGTAAATTTGAAAATAGAACGTAGTGTAAGTATATAATATTAATATCGAATGAAATAGGAATTTACATGTATTATTATTATTATTATTTATTTAATTTTATAAAAGATAATATTCACTACAGATCTACTAAAATAAAATAATAATAATTCTTTTTAATATAAAATCGCGAACTTGTTATTTGAAGGTTGTTTACATTATTAGCTGCGGTTGTTTTTCTTAGTGAGTTTGGTTGGCTTTGAAATATTTGTGTTAGTTTTTTTTGTTAATATTCTCGTCTCATCAATTTGGTGCAATTTTTTATTGTGTGGATGATTCTTTAAGATCAAGGATTATTCTGCTTACATTAGTTATTAGCATATTTTTTATTTATTAATGCTTATAATTATTATATCAGAATAATTATAACAAAAAATATAACACCACCTACGCAATTCAAAATTATTATGGAAAAGAACTAAACACACTGCTAGACCGGAATAATAAACACCGCTAAGAATCACCACAAGGAAAATGACTTTCGAATGAAAAAAACCGCATCAAAATTGGAACAAGCAGACGCACACAAAAACACACAGAACGACGTCAAACTTCTATTCCCATTCGGGTGAATTAATTACTTTCATTTTCTTGTTCTGGTGTACAAACTGACTGGCTGACTGGCTGTCCATATACCACCTATAAACCTACAGATTTAAGATTGCTTAAAGACGTATTTCTATAAAAAAAATTACGACCAGGTTACGACCAGTGGGCCTCGACAGAAATTTGAGTTGTAACTGCATTACAACGCTGTCAAGATATTTTAATAAATTTATAATAACAATCTCATTCAATTAATTCTGAGAATTTAATAAAATAAAGCAATGGTCGTTAACCATTTTTTATGTATGCGTAAAAGAGTTGTATTATTCTGAAAAACAAAATGACTCAAATATGTAATTTTTCTTGAAACTGTTTAAATTATTTGCATTTGTCCTTTATGCAAGATCCGAATTAACATGAGAAACATCTGTACAATATGAAGTACCACTTTGAAAATTGTTGGTTGTGCAAACTTTTAAACGGCTTTGTGGTCATGGATACAATATGTGGCTAATAACAGTGAAGAAGAAATGTCGCTAGAACCGACCTTGTGCTTGTATCTGTTTTATTTTTTATCTACATGTGTCAGATTTACCAAAAAATCATAACATAACATAATTGAAAGTAATTAGTTACTGTGTTAGTTTGTCTGTCATCCCGTATTATTAATTACTAAACTTAGTGTCTTTGCGCGTATCTAGATAGATTTTCCACGGGGGATCTGGACTTTTTTGTTCTGAAGTTTTTTTTGGTGGACACGGACCACTCGGCCCCCCTTTCCTTACGCCCATGCTAGTATTTATAATAAACTCAAAATCTAAACACAAACACCGCAAACTGCAAATCCTGTAAATGATATCCCTTTGCATCTCGATGCCGCAACTCGAAAATGGATTACATCATAAAATATAGAATTAAAACTTTCATGAAAGACAATGTCAATTGTGGCAATTGACATTGTTCTTTTTGTACTATTTCTTGTACCTACTGTCCATATTAAAAATGTGTTTTTTTTTTTAATTTTGCATTTAATAATGATACCATGACACAAATCGAACAGATTGTGGTATATATCTTTAATTATTAAAGAAAATATTTTAAGTACTTACAAGCAGGTTTTTTTATTTATTAACTAAAAATATTAAATCTAAAAACACTACATACTTATGTATTGTCATTTGTGAACCGATTTTGAAGTCTTTTTTATTTGAAAGGGAGATATAAAAATCGCATCGTTGACAGCCAATAAAATAAATAACATAAAGCAGATAACTACTAAATATACCGAACGAAATATTTAAAAAATACCCATGATCGCACCGACTCCAAAAATGATGAATAGTAAATTTTAAAATAATAATATAGTAATTTTAAAATATTATTTTCGACAATTTAATCTTTGTTTAAATTTAATTTTTTTATTTTTTTTTTATAATTAAGCTTGTATAAGATATACAAGGTATCTATATATAGGGCGAGTACAGTAGTGTCGGAAGTAAAACGATATACAGACAGTGTCATGGATATTGTCGGTATAGTATATATGTGTTATAGATACATATAAGCAATGACCTACTGAGTGTTGGTACTTAAAAGTTATACCTACATATGTATTCCTTATCAAATGAAATCCTTGATAAAGGACATTCTCATTTGCTAAGCTTATTGGCGTAAGAATAAAGAGGATTACTTATATAAATTTACCTCCTTAATGTTTTGACTTACAGGGTTTTCAAAAGTAATGTTTTTAGAGTTCCGTACCTTTTAACGAAAAAAGGAATTAAAACATCACTTTGTTGTCCGTCTGGCTGTCTGTTAAGAGCCTTTATCAAAAAAAACGCGTATTTCGACTTACTTCCTTCTTGCCTTTCTTTCTTCCTATCTGTACTTCCTTCAATTACACAGGGTAGAACCGTCTACGTTCCTTTTACGGGAGCAGCATATAGGGTAAAATATTTGAAAGTCATACCAAAAGAAATTAATCAAGATACCTCAACAGTTTAGACGTAGAGTATTTTTTTCATTTCACGATGTTTATCTATACTGTATTTCGTATGACGCAGTTACACATAGATACCATACCGTAAGCACATACTACTAGATAAATACTACTAAGCGTTGGGGTGATTTTCATTCTCAAAAAACATACTAGAACGAGAAAGGGATATCTCTCATTCTATTTTACGCAATTCAATGTCGGCGCCATTACTTACGACTCGAATTCGGAAATGAGGCGTGTGCGGCGTTATAGCTTTGATAGGTTTGTGTTTGTGCGTATCATTCTTGACAAATGGCGTTTTATTTAACAATGATAATTTTATTAATTATTTTGTTTAAAAATAACACTTTTTCATATTTTTTTATTAATTGTATTAGGTTTTTATAGAGTAGTTAAAACTGTGGTATCATTTAAAGTGGTGATGACCAAAACACACTGTAGATTAAACATCTAGAATTATGAAATTTGTCAGCTAGCATCTAGGTAGTATTAGTTCAGGAGAAAATCTAAAAAATAAACTTTTGTAGTTAAATCTTCAAAGGATGGCAAAATTTGGCATTAAAGCTGTTAGTTCATGTGAGGTATCAGATGAAAGGACTCTTGCTAAGCTAAGTCTGAATTTCAGAAAAAGCACGAGACCTCCAATTTTTGTACGGAATCCTCGGTGGGAGAGCCCGCCTCGCGCTTGTCCGGTTTTTTCCCCTAGTGTGAAGACATTCCGCTTCCCACTGTACTGTACTTTATTTAAATATTGTTTATTAATAAATGATGTTATTAATGTATATTAATGTTTTCAAAATTGAATAAAATTGTTACCATGTTAGTTTTTATATACTTTTCTAAGTAAGCTTTTTTTTTATGGAAAGGGACAAGGCAAACGAGCGTTCGGGTCACCTGATGGTAAGTGATTACCGCCGCCCACGACCCCTTGCAACACCAGAGTAGTTACAGGTGCGTTGCCGGCCTTTAAAATGGAGATAGACTCCCTTTTTGAAGGTACCCTTGTCATATCGACCTGGAAACACTGCCGCGGGTAGGCCATTCCACAGTCCCGAGGCGCGTTGAAGGACGTTCCTACGAAACCGCACAAGTGGATCGCCACGTATCCAGGTGGTTTGGATGATATTTTAGCTTGTGACGTACTGTGCGGTTAGAAAATTCGGCGGCAGGTAACAGGTCAAACAGTTCTTCAGAACAGTCCCCATGATAATTGCGATAGAGAACGCACAGCGAGGAGACGTCTCTACGCAAAGCCAAGGTGTCATAGGCCTTTTACAGATCATGGGGTGTCCCCAATGATTCGAATGGCTCTACATTGTATGTGATCAAATTGTTCAAGCTGATACTGTGGTGCACCAGCCCAGAGATGTGAGCAGTATTCCATATGAGGCCGAACCTGGGCCCTATATAGGACCAATCGGTGTTTTGGCGTGAAGTACCGTCTCGCTCTGTTGATGACCCCCAGTTTCTTCGAGGCTAACTTGGCCTTGCTTTCCAGATGATCGCGATACTGGCAGTCACTCGAAGCATTAAGATTGGGGATACGGTAAATGGGATTTTTATAGTTTCACGCTGTATCCCGCACATAGCAGGGTGGGCAGAGGGAACCTGGGAATGTGTTGGGAACCTGGGAAGACACTTCTGTTTCCCACTTTTCGCCGAATTCTGGAGGCTTGTGTTAAGTGGCAGAATTCAACGTTGCGCTCAGCCTCGTCACCAGAGCGAAATAAAAATATAAAATATTTCATTTCCTCTAGTGGGAATCGAACTCATAACCTGTCGCGTTTACAGTCACACGCTTAAGCGCCACAGCGGGCATCAACCAGAAGAAATTTGTTAGTAAAATTTTATTACATAAAGGAAAAAAAAAAACTTAAAATATTCTCAGAAGTTATTGCTTTCAGGGCTTAGCCCAAAAACTCTTTTCATAAAATACTAACTACTTGTCATTACAAATTCACATTGTTACATTTAAAGAAATTAAAGACATTCATATTTAAATTCTATTATTAAGTTTTTTGTCGAGAGTAATTAGGCATATGACTCCTTTACATACGTTTCTACATAAAACAATGTAATTTAGCGTATAGTTTTTGCTGATTTATATATGTACTACACGTTGACGTGTAAATAATACACGTTGCCATTTCAACGTGTATGTAACTTTATAAATACTATGTACAATACAGTGTGTAATGTTTTATTTACTGATTTAATGTACTT
The DNA here is from genome assembly GCA_021202915.1 of Heliconius himera. NCBI lineage: Eukaryota > Metazoa > Arthropoda > Insecta > Lepidoptera > Nymphalidae > Heliconius > Heliconius himera. The sequence continues at coordinate 510,742 of JAJHJA010000076.1, forward strand.
AATGAGCATTATTATTGAAAAATACTACATATTATCTAATAATATAATATTGATCAAAATCAAAAAAATCTATCAAAATCCAAAAATTAAATATACTCATTTATATATGTAAAAATCAGCTTCACGCTGTATCCCGAATACAGAGGGAACTTAGTGTTGACACACTCCGATCCCACTTTTGCGCTGAATTTTTCTAGGAATTGCGTTTTGAGTAGCAAAACTCAAAGCCGCTTTTGTTAAAGTCAACGTTAGAATCCCGTCCTGCGACTAATTTAAGTTTGTTTTTAACCGTGAACTCTATCATCAAACGTGATCATTTTTTGTTCAGCTAAAAACAGGAAATGTTTGGGTGGCTTTCGTTTTCGTTCGAATTGTATTTTCCTCTTTTTAGAATGGCTTTAACTACCTAGTGCTTTCGTTGTTTTGAGGGGCTTTCGTTTTTTTTAGGTACGATTAATAAAATATTCCAATATTCAGTTACTTTTATAGATTGAACAAAAACTTATTTGAAAAACGGAACTGTCCCGTTCAAAACGGGACGTCTTGACCAGACGTCCCGTTTTGAACCCTTAAAAATCATTCGCATAAAAATCTACATGTTAAAGAAATTTAAGTAAATATTACTAGAAAAAATATCAGACAAGTATTTATTTTTATAGAAGAATAAAAAGAAACTAAAGGAAAATATATATTTATTTTAATTTTTCCCCGATCCAAATTGCAAGCTCATAAAATACAATGTAATTTTATATTCTGAGCATGTTACAATTGATTTTCCTCATATTTCAATTTGGAAGCAACTGTTCTTGAGATTATATTATGTTTGTTGTCCTTCTGTAAATAATTTTGAAATATTTTTGTGATTAATTCCTTTGAATGTCAACCCACTGATGCCCTTTCATAATAATTAAACAATGTCCACTGTGCTGTGGTCACGGAATGCGTAACATTTTTTTTTTAATTATTTGTCTTATAATTTTACATGAATTTGTAATAACGTATTTGTATTTGTAATGGAAACGGAGTACCTTTCGCTAAAATATAGTTTACTGAAGTGTCTTATAGGTACTTTAGTAAACTAAAAATATCTTATAGGGTTTTTGAATTATTATAACCAATATTGAAGAGGCGGAACGTCTAACATGTTTTGTACTTTAACTAAAGTATACTTTAAGATAGCGCTAATGCATTTTCTTATCTTTATATTTTCACTTCAATTTCATATACTTACCATAAATGAACGATTAGATATTTTTAATTGTTATTTTTTTATTTCGTAATTTAATAATAGTTACAGCTCTTACGCACGTTTTGTATACACTTTAATAGCATATACATATAATACACGCATACTATTAAAAACTTTTTAAAAATATTACAGAGCATTTAGTGCCAAAAAAGATTGAATTATATTAGTTAAGATTAAATTACATTTGTCTTAGGGTTCCGGTAAAAATCCTTATAGGATTACTTTGTTGACCATGTTGCCGTCTGCCATTTATGTATATCGAGATCACGTGGAGATGTCAACTTGAAATGAATATGTATAGGTCTATTTCCCTTGAAGTACAGAAAAAAATCAGCATCTAAGTCAAAGCAATCGAATGATGTGAGCATTTATTTATGCGATTTTGCTGCATTTTCTATGAAATTCGCCGCGGTCCTGTGGACCTATAATTATAAAATTTGGCACGAAATTAAAACTTACAAAATAAATAAAAGAAAAAATCCAAAAAGTTAAAATTTATAGATATTTCATAGGAAAAAATTATATTTGTAGTTTAATTCATATAAAATGAGTGTATATATCGTATATTTAAGTTATTAACTTTTATAAGTCGTACTTATCGTCGACCTACAATCCCGAAATTGGTACGGAAGCGTCGGTAAGGAAGTCCGACTCGCACTTAATCGGTTTTTTTTTTATTAAAAAAATATCTCCGATTTGTTAGAAAATATAAAAAAGTGATAAACTCAATAATATTTTACTAGCCTTTGTGACCAATACGTGACACTTTAAAACATTGTATATGTACTTACATTTTATTTTATGGATAACGTCACGTTTTAATCTTAATTATTTACATATTGAATTCGTTTACAAGAATGTAAATTAAAACTGGTGATAATCTTAACCTCGCATGTAGTACACATGCATTTATTTGTAAGTTGCAATTTAAGTAACGTAATGCGTCATTTTAATAAAATAACGTTTCTTTTTTAGGTTTACTTTTTATCCTATAGCAAATTAGACAAAGAGACTCTAACGTTAAAACATTCCGTTCTCCACTTTTTGTCCGAATTTAAAAGCGAGCGATTGTGTTACGCTCAACACATTGTCTCGCAGAGTTCAACGCCGGGTTTAGTTTTTCAAATGCGAAGAAATGTGTATCGAACACACATTGAATTCGAACGAATCGATGGTAGAATTTACAGTCAGACGCGATTTATCTTCTGTACATAATCTTGCTTTTATAAAAGTTCAACTACCTTACTTCATATTGTTAACAATTCAAAAATTTTAAAGCTTAAGATTATTCTTCTATAGAAAAGAATATCCATTTGCGTGTAACTGACTTTAGATCGGTACTTTTATACTGATTTACATACAGATTTAATAATATGCTAAATTAATTGTCATTAAGAGTATGGTACTTTTATGCTAATTTATAAATATTATATGATAATATATTAAAAGAAACAGCATATTTAAATTTTCATATATTGAGTGCGACATTGCAAGACTTGAATGTTTATCTCACTTACATACTTGTATAATAGACTCCCTATTCAATTCTTTTCAACTTTTTAAGAAATTAAACTTAAGAATTAATAGAGAGAATTCGAAGTTTAAATGAACGAAGTTAGATATTCGAGGGGACGAATTCGATGAGTTCAGCTTTCAAATTATGTTATCGAAAATTACTATTATTGCTTTATAGTCTAAGATGCTAGCGCCCCCAGACCTGCCTCGTTTAAGCAAAGTTGAAATTTTGAGAATTAATTGTCTAATATGTATTTAAGATTGTATGCATACTTACTAACTTGTAAGTGGGGCCCATTCAGTAACACCAACTTAAGGTACACGCTCACCTACGTTAAAGTTGAAACGCTCTTATTTAAATATGTTTTCAAGAATAATATAAAAAAATAATATTTATTATTAGCACACTCTATACGTGAGCCTTTACTCCTGCCAGACGACCTAAAGGTGTTTAAAGTTGGGACGAACTGCGTTATACTTGCAAGTTTTCATTTTACATATATTACGGACTATTTCAAGACCCCTTAGAAGCCCCCAGACAATCCGATGGCTCAATCATTCTCCCAGACAGAAACGTACCATTATTTAGCGCTACCTCTGAAATGGTCCCACTTTCAAGTAGATTTCTGAACTAGTAATTTTTTTAGTTTATTTTTAGTAAGCATCGATAATAAGGCAGTCGGCCCTTATTGTACCTACATGAAGAAAGACAACATACTTATTTACTTCATTAGGACAAACAGGACATACAACAATTCCTTGCATTAAAATCAGTATTGCATGAGAAAGGTTTAATTACAATACAAATTCAAAGTAATTATGAAATGTTAGGTAAAAATGTAAATTTAAAATATTTTTCGTTATTCTTATCGTCTGGATATTATCATCGAAACCGAACATTTGCAAGCAAATGAAATTGCAAGTAGATTAAAATATCGTTGAAGCTAAAAAAAGCGACTTAAAAAACGATATTACGAAAACACAAAATACACTACAAAAAAAAAATAAAAAAAATACAGTCGAATATATATAAAGAGGTTATCAACCTCTTTCTTTTTTTTTAAAGTCGGTTAAAAAACAATAACAAAACAGTGAAAGAATTCGTAAAGACATTTTTTTGATTCTTTTTTATATAATTGTTTCACGTTCATTATTATATATTTGTTTATTGGATCAAATTGAACATTAGAAGTACCTAATAGATAGATACATATAATTTATTATAATTTGATAAGCTATTATAAATAGATTAGTGAACTAATATAATTACGATTGAAGGTAATTATTTCATATATAATTCATTTATTTATTACTATAATAGTTTTCGCATTGAGCCCCATGTAATGACATGTTATGGTTTATTCTTGCAGTTTATATTGTTTTATATTATCTATATCTTTTATTTAGATATTAAATTTAATATGTTTTAAATACATTACAGCAAATTATTTTTTTCTAATATAGGTATTATAGATTCGATAGTGTTTAATTTTCGCAAAATTCTTTTAAAAGTAGTACTTAAGTAAATTTATAGGAAATATATATAAAAAAAGTAATAATTTTTTTTTTCATATAATTTTGTAATTACTCCTTAATTAGAACAGCTATTAAAATGACGTCATATATCATTAATACAAGTTAAATTATTTAAGTGACATTAGTGTTCGCTGTTAGTGTTAAATTGTGTTTTGTTCGAACAGTAAGTGTTTATAAGTGAAAATGAAGGACCAAGAAGCGGGTTTCAAGCCTACTGAGACGTGGAGGATTATGAAAAATGTAGTCATCATCAGCCTAGCCTTTATGGTGCAATTCACTGCTTACAGTGTTAGTACAAAACTTAAAAGTTTTTTTATTAATTTTTTTACGCAATTCTCATATGTTATTTTTATTTAAAATTTCTCATTTATATTACAATAAATAAAGCAACTTCCTAAAACACATTTTACAATTTTAAGCAATGTTAAGACACTCCGTTAAGATTCTCCGTTTTCCATTAAACTTTACTATCCGCAGAGTTCTTGAGGAATTGCGCGTAAGTGGCGGAGCTCAACGCCGTGCTTTGCCTCATTGCTAGTAATGAGGAAATGAAAAAATTAAATAATTTATTCTCCCGAAAGGTAGTCGAGCTCGCAACCGTCGCGTTTACACGTTTCATTAGTATGGGGTACGCTTGTATCCCTGCGCAACGACCACTAATTCGCTGAACAGAGATATTTTTTTTATTTCAGGGAGCAGCAAATCTCCAGAGTTCTATCAATGCTGAAGAAGGTTTGGGCACAGCGTCACTAGCCGCTGTGTACGCTGGGCTTATCTTCTCAAATATATTTTTACCAGTAGTCATCATTAAGTGAGTCAAGTAATTGATAAAATTCTTCTTCCACGCAGACATCACTTAAATTATAGGTAAAAAAAAAAAAATAATCAGCTTCACGCTGTATCCCGCACACAGCAAGGTAGGCAGAGGGAACCTAGTGTTAAGACACTCACTTTCCGCCTAGTTCTGGAGGCTTTGCGTGTTGAGTGGCGGAACTCGAGGTCGCGCTTCGCCTCGACACCAGAGCGAAGAAATGAAAATATAAATGTTAATAAATATTTAATTCCCTTGATGGGGATCGAACCCGCAACTAGTCGATTTTACAGTCACTCTTTGTGCCCCTGCGCCACGACTGGCCTCAAATTATAGGTGACTGTAAATATTTTAGTTAGTAGGTATAGTTTTTATATATTAAGTAAGACACTTCGCTCCCCGCACGATCCGCTCGCCAAAATCACTTCGTTTTGCTTGTAGTAGGTAATTATAATAAAGCAAGATTTATATATAAAGCAAGTAAAAAAAAGATATTTTTTATAACAATCACTCACAAACATTTTTAAATAATATAAATCAATCGTTTACTCGACATCACAATAGTTGCTTTAGCATATTTCACTCTGTTGCATATAAATTGTGCATACATTTAATATTTTCCTTGTAAAGAGGCAAAACTAATAAAGATTTCTATAGAGGTCCAATTTTAAGATACTAGTTCGGTTTATCTTGTACCAAAAGATTATCTGCAGAGGTCTGCATTCATTTTCCCTATTTCCCAAAATGCTCCTCATTTTTTAAATATTTGCTGTTTATTTTGATCTTTGATTATAATTCTATATAGGTTAATAATAAACAATAAAATGATAGAAAAGTCAATTCTGTAATTGAAAGATATTAAAAATTAAAATTAGATTGAATAAACATTGAGAATTGATAAGTAAATTCGTTTGACTAGAATTTTAATACATTATACTCTTTTCAGATGGCTCGGTACAAAATGGGCGATGTCTTTATCCTTCATCACGTACATGCCGTATATCGCTGCTCAGCTGTACCCTCGCTTCTACACGCTGATACCAGCAGGACTCATTGTGGGGTTGGGTGGCGGCCCGCTTTGGTGTTCCAAGTGCACTTATTTATCTGTGGTATGGTAAAATATACATATTTTTGATCTAAATATAATTCTGTAAATATTTTCTTATCTTAAATAGAATAATAATAGTGATTTATCATTGCATTTTTAATTTTTGCTAAAGTAGATGCGTGGCACTGTTTTTTTACCTACATAGTTAATTAAGTACGTAATCATTTAATTTTTAAAATGAATTATAAATATACTTAACACTTGTTTCAAATGCAATAAAAAATGTACATTTTTATATGTACTTATTACATGTAATTTAACGCCATTGTAATGTCAGTCAGTGGGCAATTATTTTAAAATTTTATTTATTATTATAACTTTAATGTGATTAAAAAGTAAATTTAAATTAATACTATTTCCAGATTTCAGACGCTCATAGTAAGATATCGAACATATCAGCAGAGGCGTTGTTGGTGCGATTCTTGGGACTGTTCTTTATGATCTTCCAATTAAATCAAGTTTGGGGAAATTTAATTTCTTCCTTAGGTAATATTCTTCGTAGTTATCCATTTTACAAGAAAATAATATACATGTAAAGCTTAAAAACAAATTAGGTAATTAATAAACTATTGATGACAATAGGCTAATTATATCAAGAAACAGGAAATCAATTCACATAATCGCAAAAGGATATTGAAAATACAACATTCTGTTGAAAAATATATAGCAATTACGTTGTCTTACGTCAAAACTTTTGAATACCTTTGATTATTGTTATTGATTTAAATTTTTTTATTACACGCACTTATTACATAGCTTAATGGTTGGTTAATTAACCGTTTCATTTCAGTCCTCTCGTCCGGTGACAACTTGGCCGCAGTGACGTCGGTCAACGCGACAATGATCCCCAAACTGTGCGGCGGCAACTTCCTCCCGAGCGCGGACGCGGGGGAGGCGCTACCACAACAACCACCGGAGAAAATTCAGATGATCGCAGGTATGATAGCTTAAAATTATATATAGAGTACGGTCGACGAGTCTTGGCCATTCTTGACATTGTCCTCTCGGGAAAAAAGTCAGAAAAGTTAAAATCGCTTGACTTTAAGGCGGCCACGCCTCGTGGACTGTACTGTACATAATTGCGTTTAACAGGAATAGATGAATTTGTTAAATGAAAGTGAAGATATGAACCCAAAAATGTAAAATTATATTTTTTTCCCTCTTTTAATATTTATACATGACATGAGTTTTGTTCATTTATTTTCTTATTGCAGGTATATATTTGGCATGTATGGCTGGTGCTGCTCTTATAGTAGCGGTAGGAGTAGATTCGATGAAGAGGTAGGTTGACAATCAGTCATTATTTAAAAATATATTTACAAATCGTACATACTTTAAGTAAGCTTAATGTACTGATTTACTCTAAAAACAACATTTGTGGGTTCGGTCTGTACTCTGGGAAAGAACATATAGAAAGAAAGTGTAGTGTCTTAACTAGGTTCCCTCTGGCAACCCTATATGCAGAAAAAGCCTAAAAATGTTTTTTTTTTTAAATATTAATTATTATTTTAATTTAGTTTATTTAAAGATAATTTTATATTTTTCTTTTCCAGATACAGCACAGGCCGTAACGACACCGGCTCTGGTCTCTCCGGCATTGCATTACTAGTTGTAACACTAAAACTTCTGATTGAACCCAATCAGTTAATGTTGGTCATTATCAACGTGTTTGTGGGTATGCAACAAGCATTTTTCGGAGCTGATTTTACTGCGGTAATTTCCATGTATTTTAATATGTATTTAAATAAGATTATTAAAATATTTTTAAATTAGAATAAGAAAAGCGCCTTATAATTTAGAATATCTAGTGTAGAATGGGAAACTGACATTTTTTAAATAATATTTTTCTATGTTTTAGAGACCGGAATCTTTCTTCAATCATATTAGAATAAAAATTATTTATAAATATTTTACGATCGATAGGAGGACCAATTAAATTATAGATACATAATGCAAACTGACTTCAACTTACTTATTTAGTATTGAAGTTATATTAGGCGTTAGTGTAGTTAGTGCATATTTATTTTGTTATATTTACAGGCGTTTGTGTCGTGTTCTATCGGCACTGGAACTGTGGGGTTCGTGATGATGACGTACGGGATGGCCGACGCTATAGGGTGTGTCGTCACTGGATATTTAGCTAAAGTAAGTTATAAATGGCGTTTCTCTAAATTAAATGGCAAAACTGATGTTTTTTTTTCGAAGTTCCTTTTAAAGTACTCAGATTATATAATTTATTTATTGAAACCCATATAAGGATTATGATGCCAGTCATGGCGGAGGAACTATAAATTTAATATTTTGATTTCCTCGCTCTGGTAATGAGCCAAAGCTCTGCTTCATAATTCAGCGGAAAGGTGGGACCGAAAATGTCTTATTGGGAACTAAGTGTCTTAATTAAACTAGGTTAAACTAGGTTCCCGAGTTCCGTCTGTCTACCCTGCTATACGTGAGGGATACAGGTGATGCTTAGAAGAAATATTTTAAAACCAAAGAATATTTAAGCCAACATTTTTTTCTTAATATATCTTGCGTTAGAAATTTGTACTTCATAAATGACAATCAAAACAAAAATTAACTTATTTCCACGATAAACAATAAATCAGCTTCACGCTGTATCCCGCACACAGCAGGGTAGGCAGAGGGAACCTAGTGTTAATACAGTCCTTTCCCCACTTTCCGAACACTTGCCGAACTCAACGCTGCGCTTTGCCTCGACACCAGAGCGAAAAAATGAAAATATAAATGTAAACAAATATTTCACTTCCTCGAGTGGGGATCGAACCCACAACCAGTAGATTTTACAGTCACACTTTGTGCCCCTGCGCCACGACCGACCTCAAATCATTTCCACGATAATACAAATAAATTTAATAAAACATCTTATTATTAAATTATAGGTAACAGGCCGTTTACCGCTGATGTGTGTGGCTTTCATAATACATCTTGGCTTATTCACGTCGCTGCTGCTATGGCGGCCGCAGCAGGATCAATCCTACGTCGTATTCATCATCGCCATATTGTGGGGACTGTGCGATTCTATATGGCTTGTGCAGATAAATGGTAAGACTTTTTACTATTATCATTTGAAGTAATCTAAAATTTTAGTTATATTATTTTCCATTATGGTATAGGGAACTAAAAAGTGTTAAGAGACTTCTCCTCTTTTCCACATCTTTGCCTACTAGAGCGGACAAATGAAAATCATTTTAATTATGACAATTTCTTCGAGTAGGAATCGAAGCCACAACCATCGCGTTTATAGTCAAACGCCGTTCAACTGCACCACGACGACCTCAATGATATATGTGACGATAATAAAGGAACAAGAAATGCTTTTTTTGAGTCGATTTTTTTAGCTTTGGTAATTTTGATATACCATTATGTGTGATCTACAAAAAATATTTACTTAAATTTGTATTTCCATTTCTTCGCTCTGGTGTCGAGGCAAAGCGCGGCTGAATTCCGCCACTCAACACGCTATGCATCCAGAATTCGGCAGAAAGTGGGGAACGGAGTGTCTTAACATTAGGTTCCCTCTGCCTACCCTGCTGCGTGCGGGATACAGCATGAAGCTGATAATAATTTTATTCCTTTTCACAGCGTACTATGGAATCCTGTTTCCGGGTAGAGAAGAAGCAGCGTTTTCTAATTTCAGATTATGGGAATCAGTTGGATATATAATCGCCTATATTATATCTCCAATTCTGAGGACAAGTGCCAAGACCTATCTTTTACTGGCCAGTATGATTGTCGGTAGCTTCTTTTACTTCATTGTCGAATATAGAGACAGAAAATCTAAGAAATGCGAAATAAAACCGTCTAAATATGTTGGTGGATTGGATAATACTGCATATTTGCATGCAGAATAATGACTTGATTGTAATCTATAATCTCTTCTCTATATATAATAAGACAGTAAAAATATTTTGTCTGTACATTTAGTCATTTTGACTGAAATGGATAGAGGGACACTTAAAAAGAATAATAGAAAGCAAAAAGATTTTTTTTTAATTTCTTGTCTGTCTGTCTGTCTGTCTGTCGACATATTTTTGTCCGCATTTTTCTCTGGAAGTACTGAACCGATTTACTTGAAAATTTCACCAATTGCTTTGTTTTAACTCAACTTAACTACTAAAGTTTAGTTCATCAAAATCGGTTCATTAAAAAAAAAGTTATCGTCATTTGAAAGAAGTCGTAATTAATTCAACACAGAGATAAAGAACGATCTTGAAAAAAATATCAAGTAAATACAAAGATTTTTTGGTTGGTTCGTTCATATGTAACTAATTTAAAAACTGTACAGGAGTTAATATGCATTTATTACAGTTATTTTACAAAGAATATTATGAATCCTTCAATTCAATAATTTAACATTTAAGGCTGTTTCTGAATGAGTAAATTAAATTATTCACTGACATCAGCACATTTAACAGAGTATATTATATAGGTAAAAAGAACATAAAGTTACAAAAATGTATACGTGTAATAAATAATTAGCTTTATGTATATTTTATAAATATCAAATATCAACAATGGTCGTTTTTTTTTTATTTAAAACAATCAAAAATTCTTTGACGATAATGTCGTAAAAAAATCATATTAGAAGTCATTATAGTTGTCAATAAATTCTGCTTATTAAATCAATAATCATGTATTTTAAGCGGGCGAAGCCGTGGGCGAGCCGCTAGTTTATTAATATATGAAGCGAAATCTCTGTTTTTTTTTTACAAAAGTTGTGACGGCGAAGTATGAAATTTGGCTCAGTCGTAGTTTACATAGAGAAGGAGTGCAGAATGTTGTTTTTGTTTAAATAATGCATAAAAGATACGTTAAATGAATTAAATAAGTATAAAACACAATACCATATATTTGACAATATTTTCACTTTTATAAAGTGACATATATACATACATACGTTGCTATGACAAAGTGGCCACGGGTCCTTTAGTAAGCTTAAATGTCGTCTTATATATGAGTTTTTGTTATAATTTCAAACATGATGTAATTTTACGTATATTTATTTGTAAATATCTAATTGCATGTAGTCTAGTGCATTTGAAATTTATGCAATAATAAAATTTCGTTCAGTTTCAAATTTAATGAAAAAAAATGCAAAAATAGTTGTTTAATGTCATAACACATTAAAATATTTTTTAAAGTATACATTAAAAAAAAAAATTGATAATTGTGAACAATTAAAGTTTATTTTAAATATGTTTACGTTTGGAAATTACAACTGCCACGTCGATAGCAAAGAGACAGTATTTTTAAAACCCGTAGAGTAATATATGTATATGTGTAGTTAATAAAGAGTAGGTGAAAAGTACGTAGTATTAGACAGTCCATTCTAAACTTTATGTTCAATTTAGATTTCGAGACATTGGATGGAACCCAACATCGCTCTTTATCTTACCATACTAATAAAATAAAACAATAAAGAATTGTTAATATTAATTCAAAATTTAATGTGCACGACTACTGACTAGACTAGACTAGGTATTTTCCGACCAATTGTTTTGTAAAATATCTTTTGTTACTTGGTCAATTATTGTTAATTATAAGCTGTGATATGAAATGGAATTGTAACATAACACCACATACATACATATATATACAGCTTCAAGCTGTAAACCACGTGTAAAAGGGTAGGCTGAGGTAATTCTAGTGTTAATACACTCCGTTCCCCAATTTCGTGTGTGTGTGCGTGTGTGTTGAGTGGTGGATCTCAACGCCGTGCTTTGCTTCGAGACCAGAGCTAAGAAATGAAAATATTAAATATTTTTTCCTCGAGTGGAAATCGAACCCATAAACTGTCGCGTTTGTAAGCACAAACGGTTTACGGATTAGTAGGTATATAAATGTGATATGATGTAATTATAATTGAAAAGATGATGTCTAGTTATAATTAATTGTAAAATAAACTTAACTAACTTTAAAATTAAATGTTATATTGCTATTTAATTTACCATTTTTAATTGAATATAAGTAAATAAATGTTAAAATGTGAAATTAAGTTTGTTTTTAATTTTCTTACCTTTTAAACGACTCAAGGCCTACAATGTATGCCCAAATCGTTTATGTTGGAGATGATCATGGGCGAAGTTAACATGATTCAGTCATTCCGCTCGTTTTTCTATAAGATACTGGGATCTCGCAAGGGCGCATTTAAACGACGTTTCTACTTCATTTGATATGAATAAAACACCGACCCCTGACGGATTTTTAATAGTCTAAAGTTGTAACAATCTCCCTACAGATGTGTTAAAAACATAAATAAATTGTAACAAGCGTATAAGAATTTCGTCGTAGCTTGATGAGAACTTACGGCTTACGCCCAATATTAATAATCTATCTCCAACGTCAATCTTCGATTGTTCCATATATCTATCCAATCTAGAGATTAGTGTTCAGAGTGCTTGAACGGTTTTCAAGAAGCGCGTATTCAAATTCCGCTATGTTCAAATTTTTATATAAATCAGCTTCACGCTGTATCCCGCACACAGCAGGGTAGGCAGAGGGAACCTAGTGTTAATTAGACACTCCGTTCCCCTCCGTTAGCTTCGACACCAGAGCGAAGAAATGGTAATATAAATTTAAGCAAATATTTCATCTCCTCGCGTGGGGATCGAACCCACAACCATTCGGTTTTACAGTCACACGTCGTGCCGTTGCGCCACGACTGGCCTCTAATGCCGCCTTTCTAAATAATTATTTTCCTTTTTTTCCTGAGTGTGGGATAACACTTAAAAAATTTGTGAGGAAATGAAAATATAAAATAGTTCAACCGAGTGGGACTCGAACTTACAACCGTGTACATACACTATATACTGCACATACTGTTTGAATCTAAACAAGATAATTAAAAAAAATAACTTAAAAGGAAAGAAAGACTTTAAAAGGAAATACAGAAAAATGCAGCTTCTACTACCTATCTATGTTGTTTAAATTTCTCCATATCTCTGAAACTACTGAAGCGATTTAAATGCAAGTTATACTGTTCTCTAAGTTGAAGTATATCTAACTTAAATTAAAAAGAATTATCTCGATATGACTTAGTTTTAGAGAACTTGGTGGACAAACATACACTTACCAAATTAAGCATACGTGCTTGGAAGCTTAAAAGGATCATGAGCTCAAATATTCATGATCCTTTCTCATGAAAGGATCATGAATATTTGAGCTTCATTACTCAAATATTATTCCATTCCAACAATAGTAAATACTTACAAATCGAACTGATAACCTCCTTTTTTTGAAACCGGTTAAAAAAAGATAAGCGCCAGACGCGACATGACATAGCGTTGGGTTGAGAACTATACAATTGACAGGCGTTTGACAAACCTTATTGAACTCAAAAATTTTCATTATAATAAATGATACAAAATATTAATTTAATTGTAAATGCACTAGTCATATTTTAGACTAGCGGCTCGCCCACGGCTTCGCCCGCTTAAAATACATGATTATTGATTTAATAAGCAGAATTGATTGACAACTATAATGACTTTTAATATGATTTTTTTACGACATTATCGTCAAAGAATTTTTGATTGTTTTAAATAAAAAAATACGACCATTGTTGACATTTGATTTTTATAAAATATACATAAAGCTAATTAATTATTACACGTATATATTTTTGTAACTCTATGTTCTTTTTACCTATATAATATACTCTGTTAAATGTGCTGATGTCAGTGAATAATTTAATTTACTCATTCAGAAACAGCCTTAAATGTTAAATTATTGATTTGAAGGATTCATAATATTCTTTGTAAAATAACTGTCATAATTGCATATTAACTCCTGTACAGTTTTTAATTTAGTTACATATATTATATGAACGAACCAACCAAAAAATCTTTGTATTTACTTGATATTTCTTTCAAGATCGTTCTTTATCTCTGTGTTGAATTAATTAAGACTTAAACTTAACTGTTATGATTTATGAGGGTCTCCATTAACAATTTAATTTTGTTTACTTTATTGTATAAAATATTATATAATAGTGCTTCAAAAATATATATTTTTATCAATATCAATAGTCATATAACCCAGACGAATGTCATTCTTTAGCCAAGAATCTTACCACTGCGATTGTTATATAATACGAGGGGCTCGCCAAAAGTAAGGTTCCCTATTTTGTAATTCGGCTTCGGAGCGCGGGAAAAATTTGAAACTTGGCGGGATATTCCGCTAGGATGTGGTGGCCACACTGATTTTTGGAGGGAAGTGATCCGATAACCTGGTCGACCGTATCAGTCTTGTAAACATGTCGAGTGCAACCCCATCCGTGTCCGCCTCTGAACTGAGAGCAATAATTCGTTTTTTCACGTTAAAAGGTAAATCCGGGACTGAAATTCACAAGGAACTTTCGTCAGTGTATAGTGAAAAGTGCATGAGTGTTCAAAAAGTCCGGAAATGGAGAGAAAGTTTTCTGAACAGCCGAGAAAATGTTGAAGACGAACCGCGCTCCGGGAGGCCCTCTACCGCTCGGGAAGGAGAAATTGTTGAAGCTGTTGAAGAAAACTTTCTCTCCATTTCCGGACTTTTTGAACACTCATGCACTTTTCACTATACACTGACGAAAGTTCCTTGTGAATTTCAGTCCCGGATTTACCTTTTAACGTGAAAAAACGAATTATTGCTCTCAGTTCAGAGGCGGACACGGATGGGGTTGCACTCGACATGTTTACAAGACTGATACGGTCGACCAGGTTATCGGATCACTTCCCTCCAAAAATCAGTGTGGCCACCACATCCTAGCGGAATATCCCGCCAAGTTTCAAATTTTTCCCGCGCTCCGAAGCCGAATTACAAAATAGGGAACCTTACTTTTGGCGAGCCCCTCGTATTTTGCAGGCAAGTTAATGTCTTGAGTTGATTAAAATGACGATAACTTTTTTTTTAAAGAACCGATTTTGATGAACTAAACTTTAGTAGTTAAGTTGAGTTAAAACAAAGCAATTGGTGAAATTTTCAAGTAAATCGGTGTAGTACTTTCAGAGAAAAATGCGGACAAAAATATGTCGACAGACGGACAGACAAGAAATTCAAAAAAAATCTTTTTGCTTTCTATTATTCTTTTTAAGTGTCCCTCTATCCATTTCAGTCAAAATTACTAAATGTACAGACAAAATATTTTTACTGTTTTATTATATATAGAGATAAGCTAAGCCAGAGGTATAATTAAAAAATTTGGCACGAAGTTAATACTTACAAAATAAATAAAAAAAATACGCCAAAAAGTAAAAATTTATAGATATTCCATAGGAAACATTTATATTTGTAGTTCATTTCATACAAAATGAGTGTATATATTGTATTGTAAGTTTATCAACTTTTATATGTTGTACACGTCGACCTACAGTCCCGTCCCGTTGGTATGGAAGCGTCGGTAGGGAATTTCGACTCGCACTTAATCGGTTTTTTTTTTATTAAAAAAATATCTCCGATTTGTTAGAAAATGTAAAAAAGTGATAAACTCAATAATATTTTACTAGCCTTTGTGAGCAATACGTGACACTTTAAAACATTGTATATGTACTTACATTTTATTTAATGGATAACGTCACGTTTTAATCTTAATTATTTACATATTAAATTCGTTTACAAGAATGTAAATGAAAACTGGTGATAATCTTAACGTCGTACTACACGATAGGCATTTATTTGTAAGTTGCAATTTATTTATTATTAACATAATGCATTATTTTAATAAAATAACGTTTCTTTTTTAGGTTTACTTTTTATCCTGTAGCAAATAATACTAAGAGACTCTAACGTTAAAACACTCCGTTCTCCACTTTTTGTCCGAATTCAAAAGCGAGCGATTGTGTTACGCTCAACACAATGTCTCGCGGGGTTCAACGCCGGGTTTAGTTTTACAAATGCGAAGAAATGTGTTATTCGATACATATATTGAACTCGATCAAATCAATACGCATTGAAATCGATCTAGTCGATGAAAGAATTTAGAATCAGACTCTATTTATCTTGTGTACTTAATCTTGCTTTTATAAATTACTCAACTTCCTTACTTCATATTGTTAACAATGCAAAAATTTTAAAGTTTAAGATTATTCTTCTATAGAAAAGAATATCCATATGAGTGTAACCGACTTTAGATCGGTACTTTTATACTGATTTACATACATGCACATAACATTTAATAATATGCTATATTCATTGTCATTGAGTATATGATACTTTTATGCTAATTTATAAATATTATATGATAATATATTAAAAGAAACAGCATATTGAAATTTTCATATATTGAGTGTGATATTGCAAGACTTGAATTCAAAAATTCGATGTTTTCAGATTTCAAATTACGTTATCGATAATTATAAAGCTAATTTTCAGACCTACCTCGTTTTAGCAAAGCTGTTTTTTTTTATTAATTGTGTAATATGTAGTTAAGACTGTATGCGTACCTATTAACTTGAAAGTGGGGCCCTTTCAGGTAACACTAACTTAAGGAACACGCTCAACTACGTTAAACTTGAAACGCTCGTATTTTAATATGTTTTCAAGAATAATGTAAAACATGTATTGTTATCTCAGCCTTTACTAAATGTACAGACAAAATATTTTTACTGTCTTATTATATATAGAGATAAGCTAAGCCAGAGGTATAATTAAAAAATTTGGCACGAAGTTAAAACTTACAAAATAAATAAAAAAAATACGCCAAAAAGTAAAAATTTATAGATATTCCATAGGAAACATTTATATTTGTAGTTCATTTCATACAAAATGAGTGTATATATTGTATTGTAAGTTTATCAACTTTTATATGTTGTACACGTCGACCTACAGTCCCGTCCCGTTGGTATGGAAGCGTCGGTAAGGAAGTCCGACTCGCACTTAATCGGTTTTTTTTTATTAAAAAAATATCTCCAATTTGTTAGAAAATGTAAAAAAGTGATAAACTCAATAATATTTTACTAGCCTTTGTGAGCAATACGTGACACTTTAAAACATTGTATATGTACTTACATTTTATTTAATGGATAACGTCACGTTTTAATCTTAATTATTTACATATTAAATTCGTTTACAAGAATGTAAATGAAAACTGGTGATAATCTTAACGTCGTACTACACGATAGGCATTTATTTGTAAGTTGCAATTTATTTATTATTAACATAATGCATTATTTTAATAAAATAACGTTTCTTTTTTAGGTTTACTTTTTATCCTGTAGCAAATAATACTAAGAGACTCTAACGTTAAAACACTCCGTTCTCCACTTTTTGTCCGAATTCAAAAGCGAGCGATTGTGTTACGCTCAACACAATGTCTCGCGGGGTTCAACGCCGGGTTTAGTTTTACAAATGCGAAGAAATGTGTTATTCGATACATATATTGAACTCGATCAAATCGATACGCATTGAAATCGATCTAGTCGATGAAAGAATTTAGAATCAGACTCTATTTATCTTGTGTACTTAATCTTGCTTTTATAAATTACTCAACTTCCTTACTTCATATTGTTAACAATGCAAAAATTTTAAAGTTTAAGATTATTCTTCTATAGAAAAGAATATCCATATGAGTGTAACCGACTTTAGATCGGTACTTTTATACTGATTTACATACATGCACATAACATTTAATAATATGCTATATTCATTGTCATTGAGTATATGATACTTTTATGCTAATTTATAAATATTATATGATAATATATTAAAAGAAACAGCATATTGAAATTTTCATATATTGAGTGTGACATTGCAAGACTTGAATTCAAAAATTCGATGTTTTCAGATTTCAAATTACGTTATCGATAATTATAAAGCTAATTTTCAGACCTACCTCGATTTAGCAAAGCTGTTTTTTTTTTTTTATTAATTGTGTAATATGTAGTTAAGACTGTATGCGTACCTATTAACTTGAAAGTGGGGCCCTTTCAGGTAACACTAACTTAAGGAACACGCTCACCTACGTTAAACTTGAAACGCTCGTATTTTAATATGTTTTCAAGAATAATGTAAAACATGTATTGTTATCTCAGCCTTTACTCCTGCTAGACGACCTAAAGGTTGTTTAAACTACGTTATACTAGCAAGCTTTAATTTTACATTTATTATAATATTTACGTACTATTTCAAGACCCCTTAGAAGCCCCCAGACAAACCGATGGCTCAATCATTCCCCCAAACAGATACGTACCTTTATTTAGCGCTACCTCTGAAAGGGTTATTAATTGGGGGGTCCAAGATGGAAGGCTTGCTCGCAGCGACCCCTGCCAGCCCTAACGAGGGCTGCAACGTTCCATCCGCCACGTGCATCTCGAGAGAGCGCACTGATAGGGCGTTCCCCCAAGGCGACGCGCACCAGTGCGACCCCGCTGGTGTGTCAAGTGGCGACGAATGCGGCGTTGGGGACCGCCACCCAACACGCCATGTCCGGAACGGCGGGAGGTGGAAGACGGAGCTACAAATAGCTACGTGGAATGTGATGTGATGAATGAATTATTAGATGTGATGGATGATAGAGATTTGGATGTCGTTTGTGTGACAGAGACCAAGCGAAAGGGCAATGACACGACCGATTTGCCAGGCAGTCGGGTCGCTTTCTGGGCCGGCGTACCAGAGAGCGAGCGGGGCTGTCAAGGTGTAGGTATGTTATTGTCCTCTCGATTGGTTAGTGCAGCGGTTGAATACAAGGCGATCAACTCGAGACTGCTTTGGGTTCGCTTCAAGCTGGGGTTAACAAGAGTATTCTTGTTAGTGGCGTATGCGCCAGTATCCTCAGCTCCATTAAGGGAACTCGAGGAGTTTTGGGAGAGTGTCAGGGATGTTCTAGGTAGCGTTAGAGGGAATGAAAAATTAATAATATGTGGCGATTTGAACGGATGGGTCGGAACTGATACTGGAGGAAGGTCACGTAAAAAGCATGAGGACCCCCCGAAGGGCATGTATGAAGAGGTTGATGACAGTGGACGAGGCGAAAGAGGTATGTAGAGACCGTAGCGTTTGGCGCTCCGTTCTCTCTGACTACCCCGCAAGGGATAAAGCGTGAAGCTAAGTTAAGTTAAGTTCTCTGAAAGGGGCCCCAATTACAAATAGATTTTTGAAATAGATTTTTAAGTTTATTTTTAGTAAACATCGAATATATATATAAAAAATAGAAAGGTAACGTAAGGTACTTATTTACTTCATTAGGACAAATAGGACATACAATACTGATTTTAATTCCTCGCATTAAAATCTGTATTGCATGAGAAAGGTTTAATTACAATACAAATTCAAAGTAATTATGAAACGTTAAAAATGTAAACGTTAAAAAAGTTAAAAATGTAAATTTAAAATGTTTTTCGTTATTCTTATCATCTGGGTGTTATCGTCGGAACCGAACATTTGCAAGCATATGAAATTGCAAGAAGCATATTAAAATGTCATTGAAGCTAATAAAAGAAGCGACTTAAAAAACGATATTACGAAAACACTAAATACACTACAAAAAAATATATTAAAAAATACAGTCGAATAACCTCCTTCTTTTGTTTTTAACGTCGGTTAAAAAACAATGTCAATGAAAGAATTCGTGAAGACATTTTTTTGATTCATTAATATACAGGGTGGAAGAGGCAGCGCTCCTTTTATGGAAACAGCATATAGGGTAAAATATTTCAAACATATACCTAAATAAATTAATCAAGATGCATCAACAGTTTGGACGTAGGATTTTTTTTTCATTTCACGATTCTTATCCATACCTGTATTTTGTGTGACCCGATTACGTATAGATCCCAATAACGTAAACACTTCCTACTACAAAAATACTACTAAAGGTAAACAACTTTGAACTTTATCGCCAATAACTAACGATTCGATTTCGGAATGAGGCGTGTGCGGCGGTGTTCCTTTGATAGGTTTATGTGTGCGTGCGTCGTCCTTACAAATGGCGTTTTATTTAAAAATGACAATTTTATTATTCATTTTGTTTCAAAAAATAACTTTTTCAATTTTGGAAATTTATTTTTTTTCTGATTTATATTAGGCTTTTATAGAGTAGTTAAAACTGTGGTTTCATTTAAAGTGGTGCTTACACTTCCACCCTGTATAATTGTTTCACGTTCATTATTATATATTTGTTTATTTGATAAATCTGAACAATAGAAGTATCGAACAGATATATATAATTTATTATAATTTGATAAGCTATAAATAGATTATTGAACTAATATAATTACGATTGAAGTTAATTATTTCATATATGTACATATAATTATTAACAGTTTTCGCATTGAGGACCATGTAATGGCATGTTATGGTTTATTCTTGCGGTTTATATTGTCTTATATTATCTATATATTTTATTTGGATATTAAATTTAATATTTTTTAAATATATTACAGAATTTTTTTTTTATGGATAGAGGTACATTCTCAATGACATTCTCGCAAAGTTCTTTTATAATAAGTACTTTTGTAAATTTATAGGAAATATACATACATAAAAAAAGTAATAAAATTACATTATTTTTTATATAATTATGTAATTACTCTTTAATTAGAACAGCTACAGTTAAATTATTTAAGTAACAATAGTGTTCGCTGTTAGTGTGAAATTGTGTTTTGTTCGAACAGTAAGTGTCTATAAGTGAAAATGAAGGACCAAGAAGCGGGTTTCAAGCCTACGGAGACGTGGAGGATTATGAAAAATGTAGTCATCATCAGCCTAGCCTTTATGGTGCAATTCACTGCTTATAGTGTTAGTATAAAACTTAAAAGATTTTTTATTATTTTTTTACGCAATTTTCATATGTTATTTTTATTTAAAATTTCTCATTTATATTATAATAAATAAAACAAGTTCCTAAAAAATATTTTATAAATTTAAGCTTCTTATCATTGTAAGATACTGTGTTGCCCATTAAGAACCTCCGTTTTACATCGAATTTGACTATCCGCAGAGATCTTGAGGATTTGCGTGTTAGTGGCGGAACTTAACGCCGTGCTTCACCTCATTACCAGAGCGAGGAAATGAAAATAAATAAATAATGTATTCTCCCGAAAGGTAGTCGAACTCGCAACCGTCGCGTTTACACTTTTTATTCGTATGGGGTACGCTTGTATCCCTGCGCCACGATCACTAAAACGCTGAACACAAATTTATTTTTCTATTTCAGGGAGCAGCAAATCTCCAGAGTTCTATCAATGCTGAAGAAGGTTTGGGCACAGCGTCACTAGCCGCTGTATACGCTGGGCGTATCTTCTCAAATATATTTTTACCTGTTGTCATCATTAAGTGAGTACAGTATTTGATAAAAATGTTATAGGTAGATCACGTTCGCGATTGAACGAAGGCGCTAGTTATTTTACTACTAGGTTATTCCCCGTAGACACCATTTATATTATAGGTGACTGTAAATATTTTAGTTAGTAGGTAAAGTTTTAACCCTTAATTAGGCGCATGGGGTCAGGGCCACTTGAAATTCAAAAAATAATGGCTTACAGTCTTCACAGGGCGTACTAAAGCTCTTTCTAGCTTCCTCACTCCCCGCGGGGTACGCAAATTAGTCGCATCCAGAATTTTTTAAGTTGATCTCGGCTATGCCAAAAAAATATTTTAAAGAGAGGTTTACTGTTTTTTTTTAAATATTTTTAATGTCACAGTAAGTGTTTGTTTCTTAAAGTTAAGTATATTAAAGAACTTTATTAATTCATAGAAATCCATTAAGTTTTATTCCTTTTTGATACTCCTTTTCCAGTGTTTTTTTGGGCTCATTTAAGACCCCATGCGCCTAATTGGGTGATTTTCATAATGCGCTTAAATTAGGGTTAAGAGACTTCGCTCCCTGCACGATTCGCTCGCCAAACTCACTTCGTTTCGCTTGCAGTAATTATAAAAAAAACTTTTTAAAGAAATACTACGTTATTTTTTTAGAATTTGATATTGTGCTTTTTTTGTACATGATGTTCTTAATTTTCTTTTTATTACTTGCTTTGTATTTACAAAAAGAAATATATTTTTATAACATTTATTCACAAATACTACTTTTAAATAATATAAAATAATCGTTTACCCGACATCATTTCACCCATCTTTCGTCTCCTATCGTCATTCTTCAGTCGTCTGCCAGAATGAAATGATTAAAAGGAAACATGATTTTACACTATAATAAATTTTAAAATTTCTCAGGCAGTAGTTTTAAATATTAGAAAAACAAATTTATCATTAAATTAATACAAATTCAAATGTTGCATATTAATTGTGCATATATTTGATGTTTTCCTTGTAAAGTGGTAAAACTACTAAAGATTACTATAGAGTTCCAGTTTTAAGTTACTAGTTCGTTTTATCTTGTACCAAAAGACTCCCTAAAGAGTCTGCGTTCATTTTCCCTATTTCGCAAAATGTAATATATTCGTATAATATATCATAATCTTTGCAGGAAATTTTACATTAATATTTTTTTAAATATTTGCTCTTTATTTAGATTCTCTATAATATCTCCATATATATAAAAAGCATAGAAAAGAAAAGTCAATTCTGTACACGAAAGATACAAAAATAAAAATTGGTCAGTTAACATTTCGATTATAAAAGCTAAAAAATATTAAATTAAATAAATGGTAAGCACTAGTGGTTTTAAGATAACTTTCTTTCTTATTCACAATAACAACGAACGAAAGAACTATAATTAAATGTTATTTGAATAAACATTGAAATTTGATAATTCGTTTGACCAGAATTTTTAAGATCTTATATTTCAACTCTTTTCAGATGGCTCGGTACAAAATGGGCGATGTCTTTATCCTTCATCACGTACATGCCGTATATCGCTGCTCAGCTGTACCCTCGCTTCTACACGCTGATACCAGCAGGACTCATTGTGGGGTTGGGTGGCGGCCCGCTTTGGTGTTCCAAGTGCACTTATTTATCTGTGGTATGGTAAAATATATGTATATATTTTTGATCTAAATTTGTTTCTGTAAATATTTTATTTGTAATAAAATAAAGAAATTCATTCATTAATGATTTATTTAGAAATTATTAGTATACGGTATGCTAGTTAGTCTGTCTCATAATAAATAGAATAATAATAGTGATTTATCATCGCGTTTTAAATTAAATAAATACCTATATAATAAATACATACCTATGTAGTTATGTAAAAAACAATGCACTTAGCAGTAAATTTAAAAGGCAATGATAAATCACTAATATTATTCTATTTATTACAAGACAGACTTATTTAATTAAGTTGGTACCTAATCATTTAGCTTTTAAAATTATAAATATACTTAACGTTTGTTTTAAATGCAACAAAAATTTTACATTTAGGTATATACTTAGGTATTATATGTAATTTGACGCCATTGTAATGTCAGTCAGTGGGCAATTATTTTTGTAATTTTAATATTTTTTATAACTTCAATGCAATTAAAAAATAAATTGAAATTAATACTATTTTCCAGATTTCAGACGCTCATAGTAAAATATCGAACATATCAGCAGAGGCGTTGTTGGTGCGATTCTTGGGACTGTTCTTTATGATCTTCCAGTTAAATCAAGTTTGGGGAAATTTAATTTCTTCCTTAGGTAATATTCTTCGTAGTGATGCATTTACAAGAAAATAATATATATGTAAAGATTAAAAACAAACTTACCTATGTAATTAATAAAAATAACCTATTGGTGACACATTAGGTCGTGGCGCAGCGGCACGAGGTGTGACTGTGAAACCGACTGGTTGTGGGATCGATCCCCACTCGAGGAGATGAAATATTTACTTAAAATTTATATTTCCATTTCTTCGCTCTGGTGTCAAGACTAAGCGCGGCGTTGAGTTCTGCCACTCAACACGCAATGCCTCCAGAATTCGGCAGAAAGTGGGGAACGGGAGTGTCTTAACACTAGGTTCCCTCTGCCTACCCTGCTGTGCGCGGGATACAGCGTGAAGCTGATTTGGTGACACATAAATAAATTTGTCTAAATATATCAAGAAACAGGAACTCTATTCACATAATGTCAAAAAGATATTGAAAATACCACATTCTGCTTTAAGATATCTTTGTATTGATTTATTTGGCACAAAGTGTGACTGTAAAATCGACTGGAGATCGAACCGACAGGTTCCTTCCCCACTTGAGGAAATTTAATGTTTATTTACATTTGTAAATAAACATTAAATTTCCTCAAGTCAAATAAACATTTATTTTAATTTCGTCGCTCTGATGTCATGGAGAAGCGCGGCGTTGAATTTCGCCACTCAATACGCCAAAGAACTCGGCGGAAATTGCGGAACGGACTGTCTTAACGGACACTAGGTTCCCTCTGCCAATCCTGCTGTGTGCGGGATAAAGCGTGAAGCTGATTTACTTATTACATAGCTTAACTTAACACAAATTAATTTCATTTCAGTCCTCTCGTCCGGCGACAACTTGGCCGCAGTGACGTCAGTCAACGCGACAATGATCCCCAAACTGTGCGGCGGCAACTTCCTCCCGAGTGCGGACGCGGGGGAGGCGCTACCACAACAACCACCGGAGAAAATTCAGATGATCGCAGGTATGATAGCTTAAAATTATATATAGAGTACGGTCGACGAGTCTTGGCCATTCTTGACATTGTCCTCTCGGGAAAAAAGTCAGAAAAGTTAAAATCGCTTGACTTTAAGGCGGCCACGCCTCGTGGACCGTACTGTACATAATTGCGTTTAACAGGAATAGATGAATTTGTTAAATGAAAGTGAAGATATGAACCCAAAAATGTAAAATTTTATTTTTTTTTCCACTTTTAATATTTATACATGACATGAGTTTTGTTCATTTATTTTCTTATTGCAGGTATATATTTGGCATGTATGGCTGGTGCTGCACTTATAGTAGCGGTAGGAGTCGATTCGATGAAGAGGTAGGAATTGTCAATTAGTCATTATTTAAAATATTTTTAATATCGAGGCCAGCCGTGGCGCAGTAACACGAGGTGTGACTGCTAAACCGACTGGTTGTGGTTTCGATCCCAACTCGAGGAGATGAAATAATGACTTAAATTAATATTTCCATTTCTTCGCTCTGGTGTCGAGGTTAAACGCGACGTTGAGTTCTGCCACTCAACACGCAATGCCTCCAGAATTCGGCAAAAAGTGGGGAACGGAGTGTCTTAACACTAAGTTCCCTCTGCCTACCCTGCTTTGTGCGGAATACAGCGTGAAGCTGATTTATTTTATTTTATTTTATTTCATTATTTAAAAATATATTTACAAATCGTACATACTTTTAGTAAGCTTAATGTACTGATTGACTCTAAAAGCAACGGTTGTGGGTTCGGTCTGTAGGGGAAAGAACTATACATTGTCCTACTCGGGGAAAGAACATATAGAAAGAAAGCGTAGTGTCTTAACTAGGATCCCTCTGGCAATCCTGTTATACAGAAAAACCCTGAAAATGCTTTTTTTAAAAATAATTAAACTATATTTTAATTCCCTTTATTTAAAGATAATTTTATATTTTCCCTATCCAGATACAGCACAGGCCGTAACGACACCGGCTCTGGTCTCTCCGGCATTGCGTTACTAGTTGTAACACTAAAACTTCTGATTGAACCCAATCAGTTAATGTTGGTCATTATCAACGTGTTCGTGGGTATGCAACAAGCATTTTTCGGAGCTGATTTTACTTCGGTAATTTTCATGTATTTTAATAGTACATATTAAATAAATTAGATTATTAAAATATTTTTAAATTAGAATAAGAAGCGCGCATGTAGTGTAGAATGGGAAAATGACATTTTTTAAATAGTATTTTTCTATGCTTTTCTCGTTGTAGTTCGCTTTGGCATGTTTCAGAGACTGGAATCTTTCTTTAATAATATTAGAATAGAATTTAAATATACGCATATTACGATTGATAGGCTAAATTTCGTTACGAACTGGACCAATGAAATTATAGATACATAATGCAAAATTACTTCAACTTACTTATTTAGTATTGAAGTTGTATTAGACGTTAGTTAGCATATTTATTTTGTTATTTACAGGCGTTTGTGTCGTGTTCTATCGGCACTGGAACTGTGGGGTTCGTGATGATGACGTACGGGATGGCCGACGCTATAGGGTGTGTCGTCACTGGATATTTAGCTAAAGTAAGTACAGTTATTATTATTATTATTATTATTATTGATGTAATTTTGAAAAACCCATATAAAAGAATCCTGAGGCCAGTCGTGTCGACGCGCCAGGTTATGGGCTCGATTCCCACTTGATGAAATGAAATATTTAATGTTTTCATTTCATCGCTCTGGTAAAGTAATGCCTCTAGAATTCAGCGGAAAGTGGGGAAGGGAAGTGTTTTATTGCGAACGGAGTGTCTCAACACTAGGTTCCTGTGTTCCCTAGGCCCACTCTGCGTGAAGTTATAAAAATATTAAAACCTATCATAATATCTAATAAGAGAATATTTGAGTCATGACAATATTTTTTTTTTAATATATTATATTGAGTTATTCTTCTATAAATACTTTAACATTCTACAACTATTTTATTTTGCGTTGAGAATTGGTACTTTTTAAATGTTAATCAAAACGAAAATCAACTAATTTTCACGATATTACAAATATACCTAATATAATGATTTGTTTTCTTATATTTTTTAGGTAACAGGTCGTTTACCGCTGATGTGCGTAGCTTTCATAATACACCTTGGCTTATTCACGTCGCTGCTGCTATGGCGGCCGCAGCAGGATCAATCCTACGTCGTATTTATCATCGCCATATTGTGGGGACTGTGCGATTCTATATGGCTTGTGCAGATAAATGGTAAGACCTTTTTCTTTTATCATTTGAATGAATCCAATATTTTAGTTATATTATCACTTGATTCTACACTATTCTATCATTTATTGTCCATTATCGTATAGGAAACTAAAAAGTGTTAAGAGTCTTCTTCTCTTCTCCACATCTTCGGACAAAAGAAAATCTTTTTAATTTTAACAATTTCTTCGAGTCGGAATCGAAGCCACAACCATCGCGTTTATAGTCTAATGCCGTTCAACTGCACCGCGACGACCTTAATATAATAACATTTACATATATGTATGTATAGTTATAAGCATATGCTATAAGGTACAAAAAGATCTAAGTAGAGAAATTGAAATTTGAAACTAGTGAAGGAAATCTCTTACTTATATTCCCTTTAATAATTTTGTCAGGTGCACAAAGTGTGACTCTAAAACCGACTGGTTGTTGGTTCGATCCAAACTCGAGTAGATAAAATATTAAATATTTACTTAAATTTATATGTCTATTTCTTTGCTCTGGTGTAGAGGCAAAGCGCGGCTGAGTTCTGCCACTCAACACGCAATGCCTCCAGAATTCAGCAGAAAGTGAGGAACGGAGTGTCTTAACACTAGGCTCCCTCTGCCTACTCTGCTGCGTGCGGGATACAGCGTGAAGCTGATAATAATTTTATTCCTTTTCACAGCGTACTATGGAATCCTGTTTCCGGGTAGAGAAGAAGCGGCGTTTTCTAATTTCGGATTATGGGAATCAGTTGGATATATAATTGCCTATATTATATCTCCAATTCTGAGGACAAGTGCCAAGACCTATCTTTTACTGGCCAGTATGATTGTTGGTAGCTTCTTTTACTTCATTGTCGAATATAGAGACAGAAAATCTAAGAAATGCGAAATAAAACCGTCCAAATATGTTAGTGGATTGGATAATACTGCGTATTTGCATGCAGAATAATGACTAATGACTTGATTATACTAAATCTATAATTTATTAATATATGAAGCGAAATCTCTGTATTTTATTTTACAAAAGTTGTTACGGCGAAGTATGAAATTTGGCACAGTCGTAGTTTACATAGAGAAGGGGTGCAGAATGTTGTTTTTTTTAAATAATGCATAAAAGATAGGTTAAATTATTTTATTTGAAAAAGTATAAAACATAATACCATATATTTGACAATATTTTCACTTTTATAACGTGACATACGTACATACATACATCGCTCTTTATCGTACCATATTAATAAAATAAAACAATATAGAATTGTTAATATTAATTCAAAATTTAATGTGCACGACTAGACTAGACTAGGTACTTTCCGACCAATTGTTTTGTAAAATATCTTTTGTTACTTGGTCAATTATTGTTAATTATAAACTGTGATATGAAATGGAATTGTAACATAACACCACATACATACAGCATCAAGCTGTAAACCACATGTAAAAGGGTAGGCAGAGGTAATTCTAGTGTTAATACACTCCGTTCCCCAATTTCCACCGAAATCTGGATGCATGAGTGTTGAGTGGTGGAACTCAACGCCGTGCTTTGCTTCGACGCTAGAGCTAAGAAATGAAAATATTCAATATTTTTTCCTCGAGTGGAAATCGAACCTATAAACTGTTACAGCTTATGGATTAGTAGGTATATAAATGTGATATAATGTAATTATAATTGAAAAGATGATGTCTAGTTAAAATTAATTGTAAAATAAACTTAACTAACTTTAAAATTAAATGTTATATTGCTATTTAATTTACTATTTTTAATTGAATATAAGTAAATAAATGTTAAAATGTGAAATTAAGTTTGTTTTTAATTTTTTTATCTTTTAAACGACTCAAGGCCTACAGTGTATGCCCAACTCCTTTATGTTGGAGATGATCATAGGCGAAGTTAACATGAGGCAGTCATTACGCTTGTTTATCTATAAAATACTAGGATCTCACAAGGGCGCATTTAAACGACGTTTCTATTTTCGTTTAAAGACCAACTCCTGAATTAACGGATTTCAATAGTCTAAAGTTGTAACAATCTCCCTACAGATGTGTTAAAAATATAAATAAATTGTAACAAGCGTATAAGAATTTTGTCGTAGCTTGATGAGAACGTACGGCTTAGTGGTCAGAGCGCTTGGACGGTTTTCAAGATGCGCGGATTCAAATTCCGCTACGTTCAAATTCTTATATAAATCAGCTTCACGCTGTATCCCACATACTGCAGGGTAGGCAGAGGGAACCTAGTGTTAAGACATTCCGTTCCCCATTCTCTGCCGGATTCTGGAGGCCTCGACACTAGAGCGAAGAAATGGAAATATAAATTTAAGCAAGTATTTCATCTCCTCGCGTGGGGATCGAACTCACAACCAATCCGTTTTACAGTCACACTTCGTGCCGCTGCGCCACGACTGGCCTCTAATGCCACTTTTTATATGTTTTCTAAATAATTTATTTTTCTTTTTCTTCCTGAGTGTGAGATAACACTTTAAAAATGAGTGAGGAAATGAAAATATGAAATACTTAGTTCAACCGAGTGGGACTCGAACTTACAACCGTGTAAATACACTATATACTGCACATACAGTGTGAATCTAAACAAGGTAATTAAAAAAAAATTACTTAAAAGGAAAGAAAGACTTTAAAAGAAAATAAAGAAAAATGCAGCCTCCACTACCTATCTATGTTTTTTAAATTTCTTCATATCTTTGAAACTACTGAAGCGATTTATATGCAAGTTATACTGTTCTCTAAGTTGAAGTATATCTAACTTAAATTAAAAAGAATCATCTCGATATGACTTTTAGTTTTAGAGAACTTGGTGGACAAACATACAAACAAACACACTTACCAAATTAAGCACACGTGCTTGGAAGCTTAAAAGGATCATGATACTCAAATATTATTCCATTCCAACAATATTAAATACTTACATATCGAACTGATAGCCATCTTTTTTTGAAATCGGTTAAAAAAAATAAGCCCCAGTCGCGACGTGACATAGCTTTGCGTTGAGAACTATGACAGGCGTTTTACAAACCTTATTGAACTCAAAAATTTTCACTATAATAAATGATACAAAATATTAATTTAATTACATTTAGCACTAGTCATATTTTAGATACGCTAAGCCAGAGGTCGCGTGAACAATTTGTATCAAGGATTTATATGATAAACATTCTAGTATTCTGTATTGGGGGGTCAATCTGATATTTATTTATCTGATATTTAGCGTAGTAAGTTTGATAACCTGATGATAGTCTGATGCCTGAATTCGGCGGATAGCGGTCAGCGGAGTGTCTTAACACTAGGCTTCCACTTCCTATCCTGCTACATGCGGGATATAGCGTGAAGATCATTGCACTCAGCTCAATATGGTTTGGTGAGCATTTTTCATTGAAATGTCCTTCAAGCTTTTGATGGGTGACCATATGAATTATGTAAACTAAAGAAATTGCACTTTAGCAAATATTGTTCAGTTTTTGTGGGATTTTTTGTTATGATATACACCCAAGATGCTAGTCGTGGCACAAGCATGTGACTGTAAATGCAAGAGGTTGGGGTTCGTTTACCACTCGAGGAAATAAAATATTTAATATTTTCATTTCTTCGCTCTGCAGTCGAGGCACAAGCGCGGCGTTGAGTTCCGCCAGAACGCGGCGGAAAGTGGGGAGTGAAGTGTTTTAAAACTAGGCTGCCTTTGCTAACCCTGCTACACAAGTTATACAGCGTGAAGCTAAAAAAAAAGAAAACAGACAAGATGTCTGTATGATATGTGCTTTAGTAACGTATATACATGTACATAGGTATACTAAGTTAATATGCAACAATTGAAAGGAATTGAAAATTATGCTATTATTTTTTATCACTTATTTTGACTATATGATTTATTTTAACTCAAATTAAACAATTGATTCAATATAATCGAACTGCATTCTCGTTAGAACACTTCCATTACGACCGAAGTTTGTTTCCACGTTACACATATTAGAAGTAAATTTTATTTATTACCTCGGATCTTCTAAGCCAAAAGTAGCATTTAAAAAAAATCGATGTCAAAAAGTGGGGGTTGCTTGACAATGTACTCCAATGACGCAGTGAACAATTTCGAAAAAAATATATATCTCATATATCGTTGTAGTTTAATAGGATTAGATTTCTGGTTCTGTACGTTTTAGTTCTGTTTGTGTGTTGACATAGTATATGTTGGCAAAAATATACG
Source organism: Heliconius himera (assembly GCA_021202915.1). NCBI lineage: Eukaryota > Metazoa > Arthropoda > Insecta > Lepidoptera > Nymphalidae > Heliconius > Heliconius himera. The sequence continues at coordinate 541,943 of JAJHJA010000076.1, forward strand.
TTTTTTAAATATAATTAAATTTTCTATCAAAATACAAAATTTGATGTAAATGAACAAAAATTAAGTAATTATTTTTAATTAATTGACTAATGATAAAAAATTTAAAATGTTGAACTTAGAGGACAAACGTTATGATAACAAAATAACTATTGAATTGCTCTAACTTCTCATATGTTTATATTTATTAATGTATGTATTAATTCCTTTACATATCTGTCGCGCTTACAGTCACACGCTTGTGCCGTTGCGCCACGAATGGTGCAAGTTGTGGGTAAATTCCCATTTGAAAAAATAAAATATTTAATAGTATCATATTCTGGCTCTGCTAATGAGGCAAAGTGCGGCATAGAGTTCCGTTTCGTAAACGTTATTTAACGTTCGCAAACAAAGCTGAAAAAATATTTTATGTTTGACTTATTATTTTTATAATTTAATTGTCACAAATCAGGATCTATTTTATATTAAAAACACAACGAAAATTGACCAAATATGGGGAACTTAAGCATTTTTTGTAGAAATAACATAACTTCTAATAAAAGGTGATTTTGCAAAAATTACCTCCCATCTGGAAAGGCCACACCCGTCAACACTATTGAGTTCGAGATTTTTTTAACATTTTTAAAGTGTTATTCCACACTTAGGAAAAAAAATACGTATTAAGAAAACGTATAAATATTTGAACGTAGCGGGACTCGAACCTGCGCCTCCTGGAAACCGACCAGGTGCAACAATAATGTATATATTAATATCTATATTGGTCTATAGTGCTGAAATAAAAATAATAATAAAAAAACTCCTAATATATCATAAATAAAATATACTTCTCTTATAAAGAATAAATATATTTAAGTATATTATTAATATAACAATAAATGATACTAGATTATCTCTAACATTGACAGGACGAAGGTGTTTTGAAAGGTGTGCAATGGAAACGTGCAGATATTTGCAGGTCCGGGCGCCTCTAGTCGTTGTTCAGTTAGGGTCCCATTATCTCATAGTTCGGTATCGTTCAGAAAATAATACAATAAAAATATAAAAAAATAATAATAAAATTATATTTTAAATATTCGTTAATTTATAAAATAAATTATATTATGATTGTGTAAATTGTCGGCGTTTTTGATTATACTTTTATAAGTGAAAGGTTTATAAGGAAAAGCTTTTAAAAGGTGAGTTTTTTGTTTAGATTATAATTAATTTAAATATTTTTTTAGTTTTGCTAATAGGTTGAATAATAGACAAAAATAAAACAGGCATTATTCATTTAAATAGTATATTGAATTTTAACGTAAAAATTTATCGTATCGGATTCTTGTTACATGTGCTACATGGATTTTGTTATGAATAAATCAGCTTCACGCTTTATCCCTCTAGTGTTCACACACTCCGTTCCCCAACCCCAAACTCCAAGACTTTTTTGTTTTTATATAAAGTTTTAAATTTTTTCAATAAAGATATGTATATATACTGTTTTAAAAATATATTTAAAATAGTAAATTTCTTTCATGTCTGCTTTATTATATATACGATATGAGTAATTATATTTCAAATTAAAACTGCAAAAATGTTTCCGCGTCGGAAATCAGTGGAGCGTGGACAATTGCTATATTACAGCTGGTTGGTTTTTTTTTAATAAGAACAAAAGAATAACAAAAAAATCCTTCTTAGATATTTGTACGTGTTTAACCTGAATAAGTATTTGTATTTTGCGTGTTTTTTTTAAATAATGCAAAACGTTATAGGCATATTAGTTAAACATAACGCACATTGCTTATACGGATGTAGTAAATATAAACCTAATATAAACAATTTTGCAATGACTTGATTGTTGTGAATATATAGAAAAATATTTAGAAAACAATAGGAAACATAATAAAACGATATGACATTTTATATTGTTCATAATAAAAGCACAAAGTGAAGTGGAGTTGAGGCCGTCGTGGTGCGGCGACAAATCATCTGACTGAAACAAGATGGTTTTGAGTTCGATGCCTACTAGGGGGAATGACGTATCCATGGCCTGCTCCTCGTTCTGGCAAGAATAAGGCGCTGCGTTGAGTTCCACCACTGTATATACAACGTCTCTTTAATTGGGCGGCTATTTGCGGAATACAGCGTGAAGCTAAAAAGCAGTGGAAAGTAAAGTGTAATGTAAAAGATTCAAAGAACAGTAGTGGAATTTAATTACAATTATTACAAGCGTAAAAACAGTTCTTGGTATGGAGTTATTACAAAAAGATAAAAAAAAAATTACAAATTTGTAAAAGTTTATACCTATAAGGTATTTACAATTTTATTTTCGAAATATTTTTTGTTTACTTGATATTAATAATAATACGGTTACGGTTTTATTACGGTTTAGCAATTTTTTGTATTAACTAGCTACATATTTGTTATATTAAAATAAAATAAAATGAAATTACTGGTTAAAACATGTATTTAATCCAGTAGTTAGTATAAATGTGATGTCTTTATTTAATGATAAATGCTATTTTACAAAAATTATATGCAACCATTAGTTTAGAGCAATAAATCTTAAAATTATAAAATGTATAAAACGTCTGAATATACGTACAAGAATTTGATTTGAATGAAATTTGAAAACAACAAACTATCTATAAAATAAAAATTGATAAATATTAAAAAAAAAACAAATTTATTTATGAAAACCCTTCCAAATAATGTAAATTTTAAAACTTTTATTTGACTGATTTGTACTCGCTACCATTGGAGGCGTTTGCAGGTATGACGGTTCTGTAATGCCATGACGACTGTGAATAATTAAATCACGTCTATTTTAATAAAGAACATGAATAGATCCGTATCGTTTATTATTTATTAAGTAAATATACATTGAAGTTTACCTCCTCGTGTATTATACTATAAAAATACGTAAAATACTAGACTGATAGTGGATATTTTCCTTAATAAACGTATGCTATAGTTAAAATGTACCTAAATAAATTTAATAAATTTACTAACAAAATGGAATATAATATATTTAATTTTACTTATGCTAGAGGTCAGTCGTGGCGCAGGGGCACAAAGTGTGACTGTAAAATCGACTGGTTGTGGGTTCGATCCGCACTTGAGGATATGAAATAATTATTTACATTTATATTTTCATTTCTTCGCTCTGGTGTCGAGGCGAAGCGCGGCGTTGAGTTCCGGCACTCAACGTGAAGCTGATTTAATTTAATTTTACTTATTATGTAGTATGTATTAATATTTTTTATTTAATTTGTGCCAAGTTATGCATTTAATACTTTATTTATCAATTTATGGTTTTTTGTTTGAATGACATAAAAGTAATGAAACTAATTTTTTATGAATGACATCTACATGGAAGTACAATAAATATACCAATAAAACACCATGGGACACACCACCACCATCGAAAAAATCTGCAGCAAAAATTTTGAATTAACTTTATGGTATGGTATTATAAATTGTAGGTACGTGTACATGCTGATATTATTTAAGTAAACATAATATTCACTTGTTTATACATATTAAATTAACAGTTTCTTTCTTATTTATATGTTAATTTAATCATTTTAGCATAATGTTTTAGAACATTTTATATTCATAGTAGAAAAATTTAATAAATTGCGTTACGCTATCATGGCTTGTCCTTGTCGAGCTAAAGTAGTCAATTCAATTTCTATTTAATTAAAATATATAAAAAAATCAATATAACAAAAATAAAATAATCAGAAAACTATTTTACACTTAATAAAACAAGAAACTTAATAAAAACAACAAAAGCAATAACGAAATCACTACAGTACTCCCTTAGTCCCTAATGAACAGGTTGACCGATAGTAAAATGGTGGATATAAACTGACCGATGACAAATCATCACATTTTAATGTAAAATGTCCGCAGTACCTGTGCTCTATAATTTATTATAGTAGTTGTATATTTAATTTTATTATTCAAGAGGAATAAATTTTACATTTTTAAATATAAATTGTTATAAAAATGTAGATTTTTTTATATTTTTAAATGTACATTTAAAAATATAAAAAAAAACACTCTTCCGACAGTTTGACAAGGTTTTAAGTATTAATAGATATACGAGTATATAGGTAAAGTAATTATGAATTTATCCGTGGCCTAAAAAAATAATTAGTTTTTCATTTATTCATTTGCTTCAGTTGTTTTTGAATATGTAAAATATATATGTATGTATGTAAAATATATTCACAAATAAATAAATATAATATAATATGTTAAAGAATAATTGTAGAGTTTCTTAACGGCTGTTCTAAGCAAAACTGTCACTTATATTGTAGCTTTACACCACCGGCACCGACAATATTGTAATTTTTTTTAATTAAATGCCTATTTAAAAAAGAATCACAAAAATAATAATATTACCATTAAAGATGGGCGTTATAACATATAACAGATAATATAATTCATTATAAATTTCTAATGTTCTAATCATTATTTATTTTCAACACTGACTGTTATAAATAACAGTCAAAATATTCATTATCTATATATATAAAAGGACTTGTGCTGACTGACTGAGGTAAGACGCACGCAGAGCCGTAACTGCTGATGGTAGAAATGTGAAATTTGGGCAGATGTTTATTTTCATATTCTGGACATCCACTAAGAAGGGAATTTGAAAAATTTTAACCCTAAAAGGATGAAATAGGGGTTGAAAGTTTGTATGGAAAAAAAAAAAATCTGTACCGATTTTTATAAAATTTGAAATTCAGACTCTTAAAAATATTTCATTGAACACGTGTTTCATGGTTTTTAAGAATTCACCCCCTAAGGGTTCAAATTCCAACTCTTTAAATTGCCACCGATTTTTATAAAAATTTAAATTCAGACTGTTAAAAATATTTTATTGAACACGTGTTTCGTGGTTTTATAGAATTCACTCCTAATAAGCGGGCGAAGCCGCGCGCGCCCTCTAGTCTGCTATAAAATGGCGTGTGACGCCTCGGTTCGGGAATGATCGGAAATATTTAGTAGTTGTTCGGCCTACATCGACTCCAGCCAAGGTCAAATAAAATAATGATGGCGAACTTCACATCGTATAACCTCGCACAAATATGAGCTTTAACTCAATGGCAGAAAGGTCAAATATTACTTACATTAAAATAACTATTAACAAAAATATTAGTCTGAACTTCGTACATTTTGTCATTGTATTATATTTACGTTGAAAATAATATAATATATATTACAACAGTTTAAAATAACAGTTAAAAAAATATAATATAATGAATAATGCATTATAAAAATATAACAGTAACGCCCAACACTAATTACCATTGACATCAAGAAACGCAAGCAATTTGTATGCCTTTATTAAAGTCAAAGCTAGCTAGTAGTTCCTTATCTATCTCTAGTATGTTTATAGAGAATTAAAATAAAAAATTACTTGTAGAATATCAGCCATATCATCATCAAGCTTGTGAAGTAATTCATAAACTAAAATATTAGGTAACAATTTAGTGTCAGGGTCACTCAATTTAGATATCTAATTAAGACTAATTAACAAGTAAACAACAACTTTTTGTTCTTTGTATAATCGTATTAATAGTGAGATTTATCTCTTTATTATGTGAATAGAATAATATAATATCAAATTTCTCGTTATTTATTTTATACAATGAATTATATAAATATTTATTTATATGTTTTTTTACTTTAATAATCTTACTTTATTATTTAATTCACCACCGACTCATCTTTTATATACAACTCCAACGACCAAAGGTTGCCGTAGTGGTTGCACTTACTAAAACGCAGCACAATAAAAGGATTATAAGTGACATGCGGGCGAAGCCGCGAGTGGGCCGCTAGTTTTATATATAATTTGTGTAAATTTTGTGTGCTATAAGGTTGTTTTGTAATTATTTTTTTTCCTCACGCTGCATCCTGCATATAGAAGGGTATTCAGAGCGAACTTACTAGTAGTGTTAAGACACTCTAATCCCCATTTTTTTGAGGTATTGCGTGTTGATTGGCAAAACTCGGCGGGCTTTCAGCTTTGGTGCCAGAGCGAAAAAAATTAAATAGTTATAAATAATAATTCGTTCCCCCGAGTGGAGATTGAACCCACAACCGTCGCGTTACAATGACACCTTTGTGCCCCAGCACCACGACACCTTGAACATTTTATTAATTAGATAAAAATATATGTTTGGCTAGTCATCTCAAGTCTACTAAGAGGCGGCTGAGAGCTAGATATATGTAGAAAGTAATTTAAAATGCAAATTTTGCATGTCCTTTAAAAAAGAAAAGATAATTATTTAGCCGTTTTTGCTCTTAATTAATTAATTAGTTATACATCAATAACGACCCACAATGATAATAATGATCTTCTAATTACAAAGGGAAAATGTTTATTCATTATTGTGATTAGTCTTTACTTTCAGCTTCACGCTGTATACCGCATGTAGCATGGTAGGCAGAGGAAGTAGGCAGAGAAGAAGAAAAGTGGGGAGCGGAGTGTCATAACACTTTAAGACACTCCGCTCTCCACTTTTCGGCGAATTCTGGAGGTCTGTGTCGGAACTCAACGCCGCACTATGCCTCGACACTACATCAAAGTCTAAACGAAAATATTAAATATTTAATTACTTCAACTGGAAACAATTTACAAATCGCGTTAATGTAATATATGTGTAAAATTAATTTTATCACCTTTAAGACCGTATTAAGCACCAACCATGTATGGCACACAGTCCTAACACTTAGCGGAACAATCAAATTAAAAAAAAAAACCATTTTCTACAATCAATTATAAATCCGAATAAGTATTCTATTCATAGGTGTTTTTATTCCGGAAGTCCTATTTAAAACCGGAAAGAGTATATTACAATTATAAAATAAATTTATATCTAATTGCAATGGCTGTATAAGGCTCACCCTAAGCCTTTACATGTCACGTTTTTATAATCAATTGTCTTGACATTGTATTGTTCGATATATCTTGAGATTGCGGGTCGCGGCAATAAATTATTTACTTTATTTGCACTATTATACCAACTTATTTAATTATAAGGCTTGTTTATTGGAAATTATCTGATTCATTTAATAAGGCGAACGGTAAGACAAGATTTAACCGCTACTTTGTTTACTTGGACTTTAAATCGTAACTTGGAAATTTGTAGGAACACTCTCTATATTCCTTTCTACCTCTTCAACCTCCCTACATGACAACGGGTGAAATATCTATTAAATATTTGAAATATTCCATATTTTTTCATTTACTCGTAGTAACATTGCAAAGGGCAGCCGCCACTCAATTCGCAATATCAAAAATTAATTCATTAGTTTTAGCAATTTCAAGGGAACGGGCTGTCTCAGCACTACGTTCCCTTAGCTTTCGCTACTATAAGAGGGATGCAGCGTGAAGCTAATAAAATATTTACTCATCCTTTTCAGGGTTAGTTCTTCCCAAAACTAAGAGTTACTGGTCGAATTTCTTATTGATATAATAGGAATACTAATATATATATAGGATTGACATTTTAGATATTTCATCAAAAAATAATGTTAAATCTTATCACACATGACATTTTAGACGTTATTGTGTGCTAAGATTTCACATTTATATACATATAGACAAAAATACTGTTGCTAATATTGTTAAACATTATACCGGTGGCCCACTCCTTGGCCTTTACTGTTTGAAGGGCAACAAATTGTTTTACGTTTACTTTGTTATCGATGTAAAATAGAGATAGCTTTTTTTTCAATTTATTATTTTATGCTGTTTTTTTTTAATTTCATGGTACCTTCATATAATATAGCTTAGGCTAGCTTAGCGTAAAAAACTCTTTTTTCTTCTCTATCTGCATGAATTTGAGACATTCTGTGTTGAGTGACGTAACTCAACGGGGTACTTTATCTGACCTACCAGAACCTACGTACCGGGATGTGAAAAAAAAATCTCCTGGATAAAAATCACTGTGCCAAAATTGTCTTCTAATTTTATTCCCAGTGTACCTTAGAGAAATTTGTGTCTAAGACAGCTTAGTAGTGATTTACTCTACATTCTTTTCTGTCTTTTACATCATCTTCGTTAAATATGTACATAGCCGTTTGTCAACAATATCAATAGTGGAAATTGATAGCGGTTATAACTTTTAATTTTTCTTGTACAGCATTCGTAGTACCCCAGATTCCCTTCATTTAAAAATTATTTATTCGTCATTGTATCACGTAGGACGTCTATAGGAACCAAGTGGCTTAGTTATTAATACCTATCCACGAAGGAATACCTATATGACAAGATTTTCCTCTATTTTTTTAGTTTGAAGTTGTTATGTAAAATTTAACCTTGAACATACTCGTAGTATGTGTGTATGTAATATTGTCAACTAGTTATTTATATTTTCTTTTGCTTCTGTTAATATTGCTTTCATTGGCCAATTAAATTTGTATGTTTGTTATTATATTATATTATAATAAATATAAATGATCTACATAGTCAGAAAAATATTACAAGTATTTACGAAAAATTACGGGTAAATTGGAAATATTAAAGTCTACATACGATGATTGTGAGGTCGATTTTAAATATAAAATATGGTTGTTTACAAGATCTGCTTATATATAATGTATAATGTTAGGCTCCGTAGTTTTTACTCAATAACAATAATATGGTCAAATCTTTTAGTAAACACAAAATTACACATTAAATTGAGTTTTCCAGCTTTTCATGGGTTAAGTCTGGATATGAGAGATACATTACTTAATAAATAATCATAAATAAAGATATAAGTATTAACAACGCTAAATATCATAATATAGGTAAGTGATCAGCACCAAGATTGCAGACTGTCTTGGATTGGTGACAATTATCAAATGGACAATGATAACAGGGTCTCTCGTCGTCGTCAGGGCAAGCTCTGCTTGCATCGAACCTAGATAGTAAACGTAGGATTGGAAGGCCTGAAGTTATATCTATATATATAAAAGGACTTGTGCTGACTGACTGAGGTAAGACGCACGCAGAGCCGTAACTGCTGATGGTAGAAATGTGAAATTTGGGCAGATGTTTATTTTCATATTCTGGACATCCACTAAGAAGGGAATTTGAAAAATTTTAACCCTAAAAGGATGAAATAGGGGTTGAAAGTTTGTATGGAAAAAAAAAAAATCTGTACCGATTTTTATAAAATTTAAAATTCAGACTCTTAAAAATATTTCATTGAACACGTGTTTCATAGTTTTTAAGAATTCACCCCCTAAGGGTTCAAATAAGGGGTTGAAAGTTTATATGGAAAAATCTTTAAATTGCCACCGATTTTTATAAAAATTTAAATTCAGACTGTTAAAAATATTTTATTGAACACGTGTTTCGTGGTTTTTTTAGAATTCACTCCTAATAAGCGGGCGAAGCCGCGCGCGCCCTCTAGTTGTTTAATAAAGGGACCATAAGACAAGATTCATCCAAAAATCGGGAAATATTTATTATATTAAATAAAATATAGTCTATTATACAGGGTGGAAGTGTAAGCACCACATTAAATGAAACCACAGTTTTAACTACTCTATAAAAGCCTAATATAAATCAGAAAAAAAATAAAATCCCAAAAATGAAAAAGTTTTTTTTCAAACAAAATAAATAATAAAATTGTCGTTTTAAGATAAAACGCCATTTGTAAAGGCGACGCACGCACACATAAATCTATCAAAGGAATACCGCCGCACACGCCTCATTACGAAATCGAGTTGTATTTATTGGCGATAAAGTTCAAAGTTGTTTAACCTTTAGTAGTATTTTTGTAGTAGTAAGTGTTTATGTTATTGGGATCTATACGTAATCGCGTCACACGAAATACAGGTATGGATAAAAATTGTGAAATGAAAAAAAAAACCTACGTCTAAACTATTGAGGCATCTTGATAATTTCTTTAGATATAGGTTTGAAATATTTTACCCAATATGCTGTTTCCGTAAAAGGAGCGCTGCCTCTTCCACCCTGTATATTTACACATATGTAAAAATTTAAAAAAAGTACAGATAATTAATTGAAATTTATGTTTTTTAGAAAAAAATGTTTTTATACCTATTCTTCAAATTAAGAAAATCTTGTGAACATTAGTTTTTTCTTAATAAAAAATATTTTTTTCTAAATAATTACAATTTTGTGTTATAATAAGAATATTAGAATACATTACACACATCATAAACATATAAGTCAGACCGAAACTACTTAAGCAAAATTTTATACTCTCCGCAAATCACTTTTTTCCATTTTGTATTTGTGCCCTTGCGCCACGACTGGCGCAGGTATAATATACTATTCAATGAGTCACAGATATAGTCAATTATTAGACACAAATGAGTTCATTTTAATTAAATATATCTATGAAGGCTACCAATAAGGAAGATTACCTATATAAATATGTAAATAGTGCATAGTTCTTGCGCGAAGAAATGTAAATATAAATTTAAATTAATGTTTCATTTTCTTGAGTAGGGATTGAACCAGTCGCCTTTACAGTCACACACTTATGACCCTGCGCCACGACTGGCCTCATATATATATATATATATATATAAATTATCGTCATCATTCCATACATCGTCGTTCCCACTAAGACACTTCCGTTCTCTATTTTTTGTCGAATTTTCTAGAAAAATGGCAGTCGTGGCGCTGAGCAACGATCTACGAAGAGCGAATACGATACGAATACGAATACACGCTAACTTTTATAAATGTAAGCACGGTGGTGGTGGGTGTCGATACTCTCCTAACACAGGAAGAGTCCTGCTCGCAGGCAGGATATCCTTTTGCACGTTAGATATTCCGCTTACAATGGTATATTACGTTACAATATTTCGTTTAGTAGTAAAACGTTTTTAGCTTCACACTTTATCCCATAGCAGAGGTATCTGTAATGTTAGGACACTTCCCACTTTTTGTCTAATTCTGGAGGCATTGCGCGTTGAGTGGCGCAACTCAACGTCTTGCTTTGCGAGTTACTAGAGCGAACAAGACAAAGCACGGGGAGTCGAGCTGAGCGAGTAAACTTCAGATTTTTATATTTGTTAATAAGTAAAAAGACATTTAACGTATAATTATATATCTATTATAGAAAAATAGCTACATATCATTGCACATTGTAAGCAATAAAATAATTATAGTATTACCATATAAATAAATATTCAACAGCTGCTATTGACATTGAGCCACTACTTTTTTTGTGCCAAATGGAGTCTAAATTATCTTTTATAACACATGCTTAGAATATATTACGCTTAGTTTATCTTTGTATATAATAAAAGAAAGAAAAGTCAATGTCAACATGAAAGATATAAAAAAAAATTAGGTCGGTTAACATATCGATTATAGAAGCTAAAAAACTATTTAGTAGAATTCTTGTCTATCGGACAGAAATTGATGTATTTGTGTATGGTGACAGCCTTGGGCCTGAAAGTACACCTTTTTTTCGATCGAATTGAAAATAACAACTCACTTAAAATACGAAAATGCTACTGGAAGGAAATGAGTGAGTTTTTGGCATGGTAATAGTTCAAAGCCTAAAGCAACTTATAGGATAGTTTTCACTATGGAGTATAAAGTAATTTTAGTAGGAAAAATAAAAATCTCATACAATCAAATTACTGTAAATCGACTGGTTCTGGGTTCGATCCCCACTCGACAAAATGAAATATTTAATTAAAATTTATATTTCCATTTCTTCGCTCTGGTGTCGAGGCAATGGCTGGCGTTCAGTTCCGCCACTCAACACGCAATGCCTCCAGAATTCGGCGGAAAGTGAACGGAGTGTTAAGACGCTAACAAGCCGGCCTTTGCCTCGCGGCTTTGTATCCCGCAGTCAGCGGAGTAAGCAGAGGGAACCTAGTGTTAAGACCCGAGCAGGTCGTTAGTATTATAATAAAACGTTTTAGATAATTTATGATACGTTTTGATTTCTACACTTACCTACTATATGTTTTAGGTAATTTGCATTATATGAAAACGAAATATTATCAGTGAAGAATGCTAAATAGTTCAACCTCAATAAAATTCCTAAGGGATATTAGCAACCTTATTGTGGTTAATATAGCTACGTGACGCGACGCCTGATAGTAGAGATTATGATATAATATATGATAGATTACTATATCTATATATGTAAATATGAATGTTTGTCTGTATGTTCTTTATAAAATCGTAAAAAATCGTATAGTAATCTTTAGCAAAATAGTTGTGTATGAGCCCACGTAGGTTTTTGTGTTGGTATTTTGAGTTGGTTAATGGCGTCTGTCAATCCAATGAATTTCGTATATTCAAAATCAATAAAATTACTCAAAATGAATTGAATATTTATGTTATGGAGGCCGGTCGTGGCGCAGAGGTACAAAGTGTGACTGTAAAATCGACGGGTTGTGGGTTCGATCCCCACTCGAGGAAGTGAAATATTTATTTCTCTGGTGTCGGGGCAAAGCGCGGCGCTGAGTTCCGCCACTCAACACCCAATGCTTCCAGAAATCGGCGGACGGAATGTCTTACAAGTACATCTATATGCGGGATAGCGTGAAGTTGATTTTTTTATTTTTTATTTATGTAATGTCTTTCCTTCAAATCTATTTTTTGTTGGTAAAAATAATAAATTGATAATATAGCAATTTAAGGCTATGATTTCTCTGCCTCTTTGTAAAGACGCTACAAAAGCCTGTGTCTAGAATATAAATTTAATTGGGATTTCAAAACTATTTGATACAAATATATGTACCTCATATTGTAAATATAGAGTAAAGATTCATAAATATTTATCAAGCATGGTCAAATAAATTTTATTATTTATAGTAGATGCTTTACATAAGTAGAGTTTGACTGATAAGTAAACGTTTTCCGCTATCATTTAATGGGTAAGGTAAAGCATTGAATCTAAAAATTGTAAAAATCTTCAGTGATTTTAATCCTAACACTGTACAAAGCCTCGTGTCGAAGGCCTCGTACAAACTAAATCTTCAATGACTATATTTGATAAATATAACAAACAATATTAGATTTATTATAATGTAGTATAATTTCTACCTAATGTACTTCCTAATGTACGAAGAAAAATATGTTTTTTTTATCTTTATTTTTCTTGAAAGATATCAAATAACATTGTTATTAAATATTATCTTATTGTTTACAGATGCCTACCTCAGTGGTCTTCGGTAATAACGAAAAATGGAGAATAAACAGGAACATTCTGGTGCTTGGATTTGCTTTTATGGTTCAATTTACTGCTTTCCACGGCGCCGCGAATTTACAGAGTTCTGTCAACACTGACGCATCAGCGGGGATCTTCACACTGGCAGCTATATACTTTTCGCTGATTTTGTCGAATATATTTCTACCTGCTATCGTTATAAAGTAAGCTTATTTCAAATATTGAAATTATTTTAATAAACATAATACGAGATTTACTTAGTTATATATATATAAAACACACCTAGCCACTACCACCTAGTTCATTTTTTATTGTAGACTTTTAAGTAGTGTCACTATGACATCGAACGCATATTATATGGATCTATATACTAAATAAAGAATAGTGTAAAGTCATAAATTTCCTTCTATAATAAATAATCTATACTAATATTATAAAACAGAAAAGTGTGCAAGAACGTGCTAATCTCAGGAACTACATGTTCGTTTTGTAATATAATATTTATACGGGAAAGTCCATTTTTTTATAAGGCTATAACAACATTATTAACCTTATATATAACGTATTGTATAATGTTAATAATGTTTATGTATTTGTATTTGCGGTCATAGTTTTCTCGGAACGACTGAACCACTAAAAATCTTAGAATCTGTTATGTGATGACATATATGACAAATGTGACACAAGAATATTGTTGTAACTTGTATCCTATGACAACGGGGGCGAAGCCGCGAGCTTAAGCTAGCATTTCTAGAAATAAATAAGTTTTATGTAAAGTTATTGTAATAATATCTAATCTTAAATCAGCATTAAACCAAAGGCCAATCAGTTTTATTAATATCATTAAGAATTTATTTTCAAAATAAGATTTAACCAAATGCAAAGTACTAAAAGTGGAGAGGTCAAGTTTTCAATGTTACTGTAGGTGAAAGGTAAAGTTACCGATACCAAATTGTGCTATACAATAAGTAACTTGTACAATATATGGCACGAGGCTATACTCCCGGAATATAGATATACTTATTTAACTTATTAAATATTAATATCTATATTGCTAGAATGGTTGTATGTGATTAAACTAAGACTTTCGTTCAATAGACATGTCCCAGCTGCGCCACAACGTCGGCAAGTTACTTTTTTAAAAAAATATACTAAAATGATAATTAAGTAGTCATCATAATGACTAAAATCTAAAATAAAAAAAATCCGCGGCAAATGCGGTAGCACACTGTGGAAAATATATTTTTGTTTCTAGCCCTACTCCGCAGCAGAGTATGTTGAGGAAACCTAGTGTTAAGAGAGTCCATTGTTCCAGTGGCAATCAAACCCACAACTGCCGCATTATACACACGCTGTGCCGCTGCGCTACGACGGCCTCCATAATATTATAATAAGAAATATATTAATAGTTATGATTTTTTTCCAGATGGCTAGGCTGTAAATGGACAGTCGCAGTCTCTTTCATCGCATACATGCCATTCATCGCGGCTCAGTTCTATCCGTACCTCCATACATTGGTTCCTGCTGGGATGATGGTGGGGTTTGGAGGAGGGCCACTCTGGTGCGCCAAATGCACTTACTTATCTGTGGTACGATATGAATATCGATATGAATATCTAATATATTTTTTTATATTTATAAAATATCTATACTTACTTATGTATGCTAATATTATAAAGCTGACGTGTGTGTTTGCTTGAACACGCTCATCTCGGGAACCGCTGTTTCGAATAGAAGAATTCTTTTTGCGATCTACCGAGGACGACGTTAGGCTTTATGGTATCATGTTAATCGTTTCGTTGTAATTCACTGTAATTTCATTAGCCGACGCGGGCGAAGCCGTAGAGTAAAAGCTAGGTTATAATATATTAAAGTTACCTTTGCAAACTAAGATATATTTGGTCTAGCTTAGAGTGTAAGATATATTTATATATAAATGTCAAAGCAAAAACAAGAAAAAGTTTTGTAAAGAAGATTTGTTATACAGTGTTAGTTACATTAGTTTTAGGCATATGTATATTTATATAGCACCTTATTTATTCCTTTCAACGCGACATTGGCGAAATTATAGGTGATCGACGGGCACGCTTACAGACTATAAATGACACAATGGAATTGGATTAGCCAAAGGTGCGAAGGTCGCGTGTTCGATTTCCGTTCGAAGCAATAATGTAGTTATTCTGTCGGGAGATTTGTTACGCTTTGAAATAATGTAAAGGCAATGGTATAGTAATAAGTTAGTGTAACATTATATAAGTATAAATGCAGCTACGTTTCTTCCCGCAGGGTAGGCAGAGGGAGCCTAATATTAAGACACTCGGTTTCCCGCTTACCACCCAATTTAGAGTAGAGATATTGAGTGCTGATTGACGGTACTCAACGCCGCGTTTCGTCGTGTTACCAGAACGGAGAGGAAATGAAAACAGTTCACACCATCAAGCGGAAGCGACTACAACCGCCGCTACGCAACGACGGCTTTAAAAAACTTTAAAATTAGTTGAAAATTTGAAGGACATTTTGCATCTGGTGGATTCCTTTGCGTATTTCTAAACAAGGTGGCGTGCATATTGATATATTTACGTATTATTATCTATATGAAAAAAAATATTGAACGCGTGCTCAAGTTAAGAATGGACGTTTTAAAAATTATAGGTACGTTCGTTGTTGTTAAGTCGTGATTGATTTAATAATATTGTTTCTTTAAGACCTTGCTCCTAGTAAGCAAGTAGATTGTATGACAAAATGTTGTTCACTAGTAGTTACGACCAGATTTTTTAAAATGTTGATTATTATTTTTAAATACGTATGTGTGATTTTTCATTTATCTGTTTTAATAAAACGGAGAAATCTGGAGAGGTTGTGAGTTCCGACACTCAACACGCAATGTCTTGAGAATTTGGTGGAAAGATTTTAAGTTTCCTCACTTTGTGTAGAATATAACGTGAAGCTGAAGAAAAAACTAAAAATAAAATACACAGGAATTTTCAAAAAGCGTGACAAAAAGCCACTATTTAACGCCGGTTTTAAATGCCGGGGGTGGTTATCATCCGGTCGAGTCTGCCCATGCGTGTTGCCATTGCTGGCAACGTGACTCTACCACACGTACTTTAGTCGCCTCTTACGACACCACCAGTACCAGAACGTAGTTCGTCGTTTAGCTCTGTAATCCCGGCCTAGAATAGGATTATTCTAGGCCGAGATTACAGAGCTAAAGGATTTATAAAACTGTTACGTTACTGGGTGACTCAATACAGAGCACAAAACAGTGGGTTTAGTTGAAATTTGTCCAATACCTAAAATAAAATTTTTCGTTTATACGTCGTGGCATAGCGTGTTGAGTGGCGAAGCTCAAAAGCTTCGCCACTCAACACGCTATGCCTCCAGAATCGTCGTTCGTAATCGGCAGAGAGTGGAGAACGGAGTGTGTTCCCTCGCCTACTCTGTTATCTATGTATAAACGTAAATAAACATAAGCATTATATATATATTATCAATTGAACGATAACTCGTATAATTAAAGCAATTTTAATATCTATGACTTATGAATGGTATGACAAATGAAAATTATATGATAAAGTTATTTTATTCATATGTATGTTTGTTTATTAATTGGATGCCTAGATCAATATTGTGAGCAATTGTGACGTAAAACATATTTATATGAACAAAACACGTGTTTGTACAGATTTATCATTTTATTATTTTCGTTTGTAGTCTCTTAAATAGACAGGACAGAAGAAAAATAAATCTTATATAGATCGAATTTTTCTCTTGCGTGTCGTATGGAGTTTACGGTGATTTGCGGTATTACTTACGATAAGGCCTCTATATCTCGGGATCGGTGTATGAGAGTGTAATTCAATGGTAACCACTAAACAGTATAACAATATTTTTTTCATGATCTAAGATATATGATATTGAGGTCGGTCGTGGCGCAGCGGCATGAGGTGTAACTGCAAAACCGACTGGTTGTGGGTTCGATCCCCACTCGAGGAGATGAAATATTTACTTAAATTTATATTTCCATTTCTTCGCTCTGGTGTCGAGGTTAAGCGCGGCGTTTAGTTCTGCCATTCAACACGCAATGCCTCCAGAATTCGGCAGAAAGTGGGGAACGGAGTGTCTTAACACTAGGTTCCCTCTGCCTACCCTGCTATGTGCGGGATACAGCGTGAAGCTAATTTAATTTAATTTTTAATTTTAGATATATGACACCAGATCTTTTTTGACTACAATGTTCATTTGGTGATGAAGAGGCAAAAATAAATCAATTAGTGCAGGTGCTATTACTTATAAACATTTATCATATAAACTAAACTAAACTAAATTAGCTTCACGCTTTATCCCTTGCGGGGTAGTCAGAGAGAACGGAGCGCCAAACGCTACGGTCTCTACATACCTCTTTCGCCTCGTCCACTGTCATCAACCTCTTCACACATGCCCTCCGGAGGGTCCTCATGCTTTTTACGTGACCTTCCTCCAGTATCTTTGATACTGTGTTTTCGAATGTCAACCTAGGTCTCCCCCTACCTCTCTTACCGCTCACTTTTATTTATCTATGATATATTTTCGTTTAAATAATTTGTAAAAGTGACAAGTATTATAACAAAATTGCCATTGCAATTAAACGCACATTAATATATGTTTATTTTAATTTTCTAAATGTTATAATTATAATTAAAAATAATTGAGGCCAGTCGTGGCGCAGCGGCACAAAGTGTGACTGTAAAACCGCCTGGTTGTGGGTTCGATCCCCACTCGAGGAGATGAAATATTTACTTAAATTTATATTTCCATTTCTTCGCTCTGGTATGGAGACAAAGCGCGGCGTTGAGTTCTACCACTTAACACGCAATCCCTCCAGAATTCGGCAGAAAGTGGGAAACGGTGTGTCGTACACTAGGTTGCCTCTGCCTACCCTGCTGTGTGCGGGATACAGCGTGAAGCTGATTTTTTTAGATTATAATTATAATTGAAGCTATTGGAAGATTCAGTTAAACCTTTTTCTCAATCAATAATATCGGCTAGTTAATTTCAGCTTTATTGATTAGAGAAAATATTTTATTTATTTCATAATATGTTAATTTAATTTAATTTTTATTTTCTTTGGTAATCATATTTAATTATAATTTTATATTCCTTAATTAATTAGTATATGCAAGTATGCTAAAACTCCAAAGTCCGGTTTATCATATCACATTGGGAAAAATGTCTCGTCAGTTGTATAAAGCTCCTTAAGAGATTTAAGTGTTCTACGGTCTATCATAAGAAAGAAAAAGGAGATTACATACGAGTACCTGTCAGAATAAGCAGCAGCAATTTTGACACCAGATTCTCTTTACCTGTCTTGTTATACGCGGGATACAATGTGGTGCAAGTTTTTTTATAAATATACTTTTTTTCTTATTTATATTTTTAGGTTGCAGAACCGTATGCAAAACTTTCGGGAGTGTCGGCGGAGGTACTGGTGGTACGATTTTTTGGCCTCTTCTTCATGTTCTATCAGATGGCACAGATTTGGGGCAACCTGGTCTCTTCTGCAAGTAAGATTCAATAAAATAAACATAGGTACATTCCCTGCTTGTGATCGAGTTTCTTACGTCAGCTTTCAAGAATATAGTAAAATTGTACAAACCGCCACTATTTTTATATTTTATTATATATAAATATTTAATCTTAAGATAAAGCAATCAATTTTAAGACAATCATTCTATCGCTTTCAGTTTTATCGTCATCTTTAGGTGAAATATCCACTTTTGTCAATGAAACTTTACAAGACACGTCTAA